>CM053788.1:221433096-222005596 GCA_028749045.1 Cupressus sempervirens
TGTTCTAAAGTCCTTTAACCAGGCCCATTCCTAACAATTTGGTGAAATCCTCTAACAAGGTCACATTTAACAGTGTGTTGTAAGCCTTTAACAGGGCAGGCTTTTAACAGGGCATCACTTTAGAAGAGTGAGAATCAAGTAGCATGTTATTAGTGGTTTTTCCCAAATTAGATTTTCACGTAAATCATTGTGTCATGTGTTGATCTTGCATGTTTTATCTTTACATGTTGATTTACTGTAACTTGCTAATATGGTTGATTTAAAGTTTGGATGGATGAAAAGTGTATGGATTCATTAAAAGTAGTGAAAAAATATTAATAGGGCATTTGGACCTTGGATAATTGATTCACCCCCCCCCCTCTCAGTTATTCTAAAGAATTCTAACAATTGGTATCAGAGCCTTACTGTTGACTCAGTTTAAAGGAACTATAAGCAGAAAAGATCAAAATGCCTAAGAGAGAAGTTCCCAAGCTCAATAAAGACAACTTTGTTGCATGGAAAATCTTGATGAAGCTACATCTTGGATCCATAGGAGATTATGCCCAAAATTCAATTGTCACTAAACATGTAGATCCAACAAGTGCTCCTACTGCAAAAGATATGAAAAATAAGCAAGAGCACAATCAAACAATGCTGGAAATTGCCTCTACACTCAACTATGCTAAATTTGATGATATCAAAGGATGTGATATTGCATTCAAAATGTGGAAAGCCCTATCAGACATCTATGGAGGAGATCAGAATGTACAAAGAGCAAAAAGAGAAAGTCTCAGAGGAAAGTTTGATGACATGAAAATGGAGGAAAATGAAAACGTTGCTCAGTATGGTGCAAGAATAAAAGAAGTGGTAAGTGCAATAAGATGCTTGAGTGGTCAATTGGATGAAGATACTATTAATAGTAAGTTCTTAAGAACCTTTCTTCCTATCTATGCTATTAGAGTATTAGCAATACAAGAGCTAAGATGTATACCAAGAAACAATCTAAGTTTTGAAGGTATAATAGGTAGACTCACTGCATTTGAGTTATCTAATTTTGACAACTATAGACCAAAGAATGTTGAATCTGCCTTTGAGGCCAATTTATCACTGAAAGATGTTGAATAGGTGAAATCAAAGAAAGGAAGAAAAATGAAGTATGTATCCAGTGACAGCAGCACTGATGAGGAAGATGTGGAACAATTGGAAGCATTGCTTGCTAGAAGATTTCATAGAGGTAAAGGAAAATTCAAAGGTAAGATGCCTATCATTTGTTTCAATTGCAATGAAGTAGGTCATATTGCAGCCAGGTGTCCACAAAAAAAGGATTACAAAGAAGGCAACAAAAACAAATTTAGAAGAGATGATGACAAGAGAGATTACAAAGAAAAAGGTAAGAAGTGTTATATTATTGAAGAAAATTCTGATGAAAATGATGATGAAGTTGTTTATGTAGCCATGAAGGATCAATTTGATGAAGAAGAACCCACAACACTAGTAACATGTATGAACAAGAATGATAGGTGGATCATAGACAGTGGATGCTCACATCACATGGCAGGAGATAAAAGTAAGTTTGTTAACTTCACTTAGTATGATGGAAATAGTGTTAGATTTGGTAATGATGCTCTATGTCAAATCAAAAGAAAAGGTTCCATTAAGCTCACAGAAAAAATTTCATGTGATAATGCATACTATGTTGAAGGATTAAACTACAATTTACTGTGTCTCACAGTTAGGCAATATAGGATGCAAAGTGGAATTTGGAAACAAAATTGCAAAAATCTATGATATTGATGGTAAACTGATAGGAAAAGGAGATCAAACAAGGAGTAATCTGTTTTACCTTGATATGGATGATGTTTCTTGTTTTATTGCAAAATTTGATGATGAATGGTTATGGCATAGAAGATTATGTCATGTCAACTTTGACAATCTGGTCAAGATCAGTAAAATGAAGAAAGTCAGAGGTTTACCAAAATTGAAGAAGCCTGATAATATTATGTGCAAACAATGTCAGCTAGGAAAGATGACTAAGTCAAGTTTCAAGAGAAAAAACTATACATCTAAAGAAGTACTTGAATTAGTTCATACTGACTTATGTGGTCCAATGGAAGTACAAAGCTATAGAGGAGATAAATACATAATGTTGTTTGTTGATGACTGTTATGTTCTTAAAACAAAAATTTGATGCTTTTCAAATGTTTAAGTGGTATGTGGCTAGAGTTGAAAAGGAAATAGAAAAAAGCTTGAAATGCCTAAGATCAGACAGAGGTGGTGAATTCACATCAAATGAATTCGAGATATTCTGTAATGATAAAGGAATCAAAAGACAAATGTCAGCTCCTAGAACTCCCCCATAGAATGGAATTTCTAAAAGAAGAAATAGATCTGTGATTGACTGTGCTAGAACACTAATGATGGAAAAGATTGTTGCTCTAAAATATTGGAGAGAAGCTGTAAGTGTAGCTGTTCATACACTGAACCAAGTACAAGTCAAGAAAGGTATATATACAACACTTATGGTATGGTCACTCACCCAATGTAAAACACTTTAAAGTATTTGGTTGCAAATTTTTTATCCTTAAAGATGCTAGAAATGGAAAATTTGATGCAAAAAGTGATGAAGGTATATTTCTTGGTTACTCCACTAGAAGTAAGGCATATAAGTGTTTGAATATTAACACTAACAAAATTGTGGAAAGTGCAAATGTAAATTTTGATGAGCACACAGAAGTCCAAGCTGAAGTACCAAAGAAAATGGAAGAGTACAGAACCTTTGTGTATTCTTATGAAGGAATGATTGTTGATGAGGATGATGTCAATCAAATTGAAACTCAACAACAAGTTTCAGTTTTAGCCGACTCACAACTAGTGAATGCCGAGTTGCAGAATGAAGAAAATGCACAATTTGATTCTGAAGATAGTACACATGATGAAGAACAACCTGACAACGAAGTGCATAGTGATCCTAAATTTGAAAGATCAAACATGGAAACAAGGATAGAGCCAAGATTATCCAAATATGTAAAAAGACATCACCCTATTGAACAGATAATTAGTGAGAAAAATGCAAGACCAATGACAAGGAATAGACTAAGACATGAATCATGTCTTATCAGCAAATCTGAACCCAAGATAGTATATGGTGCATTACAAGATGATGATTGGTACAAAGCTATGGAAGAAGAAATTGATCAAATAAAGAAAAACAAAACCTGGAGTCTGGTTCCTAGACTAGTTGACAAGAATGTGATTAGCACCAAGTGGGTATTCAGAAACAAGCTAGATGAGAATGGTGAGATTACCATAAACAAAGCTAGACTAGTATGCAAGGGTTATGCTCAAGAAGAAGGAATAGACTATGGAGAAACATTTTCCCCTGTTGTTAGAATGGAAAGAGTAAAAACTTTACTTGCATATGCTGCCTACAAAGATTTTAGAGTCTATCATATGGATGCAAAATCTGCTTTCTTAAATGATATACTAGAAGAAGAAGTCTACATTGAACAACTAGAAGGATTTGTTGATGAAAACAATAGGGATATGGTGTGTAAGCTACATAAAGCACTCTATGGTTTGAAACAAGCACCTAGAGCATGGTATGAGAGACTTCATAAGTATCTAGTGCAAATTGGATTTGAAAGAACTGATGATAACATCAACATGTACATACAGTAGAAGAAGGTAAAGACATTATTGTATCTGAAATCTTTGTGGATGACATAGTGTTTGGTGGAAAGGAAGTGCTTTGCAAAGGTTTTGCTGACAAAATGAAACATGAATTTGAGATGTCTATGTTTGGAGAAATCAAATTCTTTGTTGGATTGCAAGTACATCAACTCAAACATTATATATTTGTGACACAATCAAAGTACATCAAAGAGATTCTTAAAACGTTTTTGGATTGGAGGAATCCAAACCAGTCAGCACACCAATGATAATAGGAAATAAGTTGTCCAAAAATGATGAATCAACTAAAGTCAATCAAATAATGTACAGATCCATGATTGGAAAACTACAATATGTTGTACATAGTAGACCAGACATAGAATTAGCAGTTGGAATAGTAGCCAGATTCTCTGCTAATCCCAAAGAAAACCATCTCATAGCAATAAAAAGAATAATGAGATATCTTAAAGGAACTGATAACTTTGGTCTATACTACAAAAAGAATGAAAAATTTGAGCTCAATGCATACACAGATGCAGACAGGGGAGGCAACATTAATGATAGAAAAAGCACAAGTGGAGGTGCATTATTTCTAGGCAAAAGGCTAGTTACCTGGACTAGCAAGAAACAAACATGTACATCCCAATCCACTGCAGAGTCAGAATATGTAGCAACTGCAGTCAATTGCACAAACATTGTATGACTCACACATCTATTGAAAGGAATGAAAGAAGAGGTAAAAAAACCTGTGATGTCTGATAATACAAGTGCTATAAAAATATCCAAAAATCTAGTGATGCATGCAAAAACCAAGCATGTCGCAATCAAGTATCATTATGTCAGAGAATTGGTAGAAGACAAACAAGTGAAGTTGGAATACATTCACACAAAGGAACAAACTATAGATATCTTCACTAAACCATTGTCCAAGGATGCTTATGAATATCTTAGAGGCAAGTTGGGGGTAATACCCCTAACTCAAGCAGTTTAAACCAACAAGGATGCTGCCCTGCATCAACAGAAACAAATCATTGAAATATCAAAAGAGTGATGCAGAGGATGACAGCAGGAGCAGAAACTCCAAATCAGTCACAAGCATGATGACAGAGGGAGAAAACAACAAGAAGCCAAAGCTCATATTTTGCATGATAATAAAGATGCTACATCTTTGGCATTTATGTCAAAGAGGGAGAAATGTGAAACCTGATCAATACAAAGCAAGAGGGAAATATATATGAAAGAGGGAGATATATGAGATCAGTAGTAAAAGATGCAACAGCAAAGAAATATGGCAGACAATGTATACAATCTTGGTGGTAACTAAGTTGATCAATTGATCTTGGTTTGCCATCAATGCCAAAGAGGGAGATTATTGGAAATGATTGAAATGATCATAAGAAAATTTGTTGGAATGATGTATGGAATTGGTAAAGAATGTTCTCAATCATTTTTTTGTCATTGATGTCAAACTTTCTACTTGCAGGAACGACAATTGCTTTAGTGATCCAAATACTATCAATTAGTTGATTGACAAGGAGGAGATAATCAATAAGATGTAACTAGAACACCTAGAAAAAGGTTGAAGTTATGATGTTGTAATGAAGTACAAGGATCAACTAAGGCATTGATGAAAAAGTGTATTTGATGACATACTATAAGATACAGAGAATGGGCATACTGAAACATATCAAAGATGTAAGGTTTTAGCTAAGACATTTGTAAAGCTCAACTAAGTTCATTAGAGAGAAGGAGTCGAGCAAGCTAGTATGTGCCGAGAAAACTCCTAGTAAGTGCCGAGTAAACTTCATGTGCCAAGCAAATTCCTAGTAAGTGTCAAGTAAACTTCATGTGCCAAGTAAATTCCTATAAGTGCTGAGTAAACTTCAAGTACCGAGTAAGTTCAACTGCCGAGTAAACTTCAAGTGCCGAGCAAGTTCAAGTACCGAGTGATATCAAGTGCCAAGCAGAGAAAGGTGCCGAATAACACAGAGATGTCGAGCACTAGTAAAACCAATAGTGCCAAGTAACATAGAGATGTCGAGCATTAGTAAATCAATAATGTTGAGTTGCTGCATTATTTTGAAAATTGAAGATTCGCCAGATCTAAGCCGACAAGGTTGTTATCTAGAAGTTTGTGAATTAAAATGGAAGATAAGAATGATGAGCTGGTGGCACACAACACCATGTAAAATGTTTTAAGGATACAACTGATGAAGTTTGAAGATAAGAACAAGATATGAGGTAGATACATTGTATCCTACCTAATCCATTCGAAACCCTAAAATTGGAGAGGGAAAAATGAGCGGCAAAGGCAAATCAGATTTCTATTTAAGGAGACATAAGTTCATGGAAAAGATAGTAAGAGAGAGAGGCAGTCAAGCATGAAAGCATGAAATACTGAAGGAGGTGCTAAGGAGATAAGAGAGCATAGTGACTCAGTTTCAGTAAGAAGACCCCTGATATGGATGCATTGGTACAATGAGTTAGAAGACTGAAGTGATTGAAGCCAAGCATTAGGATTGAACTGAAAGCGTGATCTGAAATCTGCAAAGTATGTTGTAAGTTATATCAGATCAAAAGACCATTATTGTTACTTTCTAGAAATTGTAATAGTAAAGTTTAAATCCTATGGACTTAGGTTGGTTTAATAGCCATGAGATAAATCCTTTAACAAGGTGACATTCCAAGTGAATTTTCTAAAGTCCTTTAACCAGGCCCATTCCTAATAGTTTGGTGAAATCCTCTAACAAGGTCATATTTAACAGTGTGTTGTAAGCCTTTAACAAGGTAGGCTTTTAACAGGGCATCACTTCAGAAGAGTCAGAATCAAGTAGCATGTTACTGGTGGTTTTTCCCAAATTGAATTTCCATGTAAATCATTGTGTCATGTGTTGATCTTGCATGTTTTATCTTTGCATGTTGATTTACTATAACTTGCTAATATGATTGATTTAAAGTTTGGATGGATGAAAAGTGTATGGATTCATTAAAAGTAGTGAAAAAGTATTAATAGGGCATTTGGACCTTGGATTACTGATTCACCCCCCCACCCTCTCAGTTATTCTAAATAATTCTAACAGTTGTAGAATATTGTTCCTTGACACACTGAACTTAACCTAGAGATTTTGATTTATTAAATATCCACTATAGTACTTTCCTATTGTGAAGACATCATTTTGAAACAATAAATTTAATGGTTGCATCCAAATTTTATTATTATGAATACAATTTGTATAACAAAGTTGTAAATTGAAAATGGAAATGAAATGATTTGATTTGTGGACTAGAAATGCTTTGGTGCATGGATTGTTTACACAATCTCAACTCCTACAGAAGCATGAGGTTATAGCTACCTTTCAGGTGCTTCAAAAATCTTTTGAAAAGCATAGTCTATAGTCTATGATGTTGACCCTAAAAGTCATGGTGAAAGCAAGTAAACTAGCTAGAGTAGAGCATGAAGAGAAATGGATTTTTACTACTTGACATTTTGGAGATGCCGATTAGTGATGTCTAGGTTATGCATTGTCAAAAGATGTCGATAGAAGATTCCCAAATTGAGAGCTCTAGTGGATGGGGTGTATGCCTTGGTCTTCCTACTTCCATTGCTCATGACTTGGATCTTCTTTCTCCTATTGTTCATGACTTGGGTTGGTGTCCCCATTTAGATACAACTAGGGAAGTAGCTTGGAATGTGACTCCTACCATAGGGCCTAAAGATGTTGTTGTTAAGGGCTTGGGCTCAAGTTGGGAGGCTACCTCACCACCACGTATGGATTTTAGGTGGGGATACTCTCTACAAGATGGAATAGCCTTGACTTCTAGTGATGATGCTGTTGGCATTATGATACATTTTTGTCATTAGTTACAACACTTATTGGATTCTGAATGCTTATCGAACCCTCACCGAACATTCCTTTGTAAGCCAAGCTTTACCTAGTTATCAGTGTTTACCAAGTAATCAAGGTGAACAAAGAAGTCAGTATTTACCGAGTGATCAAGGTGAACAAAGAAGTCAGTGTTTACCGAGTGATCAAGGTGAACAAAGAAGTCAGTATTTACCGAGTGATCAAGGTGAACAAAGAAGTCAGTGTTTATCGAGTGATCGAGGTGAACAAAGCAGCCAGTGTTTACCAAGTGTTCGAGGTAAAGAAAGGAATCAGTTTTTACCGAGTGAAGATGTACTTAGTATTGACCGAGAACTTCGTGATAACCGAGCTCCTAAGGTTATCAAGGAAAATAATTTTACCGAGCTCAGACGGTTATCAAGGAAACTAACTATCACCGAGTCACAAGGTTCTATCGAGTGTTTCCTTTGATCACCGAGCTACAGTTCAGATAGAAGTGTTCACCGAGTGACATCTCTTCTACCGAGTCTTCAGTGGTTACCGAGTTCAGAACTACTCAAAGTGTTTAGTATGGACCGTGCCTTCACTTCTACCGAGTGCATGACGATGTCGAGTAACGCAGTGGATGTTGAGTATTAGAAGGACACCGAGTCAGTTCAGTGAACCCGAGTTTTTACCTTGGGCCGACTTTGTATAGAGATTTGCACTTGTTGTTTTGGCCGACCTTGCATGTATTGTTTATTTGGATGGTATATATATGTAATTTATTGTATCATTTAGATGTAAGTAAGTAAGTAAGTAAGTAAGTAAGTAAGCAAGTAAGAAGAAAAGTAGAGTAATGGAAATAGCAAAAGTGTGAAAGAAATACATGCGTGCGAAAGTATATGTGCTGAGTTGTGAAGGTATTTAGCAAGGTCGAGTTTTGGAGCAGAAAAGTTTTATCTATCACATCAAGGTGAATCAGAGCATAGCGGATCTTATCAGCAATCAGTTGCAATCAGATCCACTGTTTCATTCTAACAGGTGAATCAATTTTTGTAAATCCTTTAACAAGGTAGACTTAACAGTCTTTTGTAAATCTCCTAACAGAGTGCATACTTTATTGTATGTTTGAAAATCCTCTAACAAGGTGGATCTAGCAATCCTTTGTGCTCCTAACAGGGCAGATCACCAGAAGTGGTCATTGTAAGCCTTAACCGGCCAACTTCATATTGTAGTAACGAAGCTTTGTGGGTTTCATCCCCACCCCAATTTTACTTTCTATTTGGAAGGTTTCTGGGTCACCAAATCTATGTGTTCAAGTATTGAAAATGATTTTGTTTCATGCTTACAGTAGGTTACTTGGATGAATGGTGAATATATCAGTATGCAATTTTATTGTATGAAATTTTAAGAGTTACTAATTCACCCCTTCCCTCTCAGTAACTTGTCACATCTTGAATATTTCCAACAGATGCCACATGCAAAGAAATGGAGGAGTGAGAGTAATGTTTTTGTTTCAAATTTTTTTTTGCCAAATGCCATGGATATAAATGGTTTAAAATTTTGGAAGGGTATGTGATTATTGAGTGTGAAGGTTTAATAGTATGAAATTGTAACAATTAGAAAAAATTTGAAATGTGGAAGAAGTTTCTCTTCATATTGTAATTAAAATTTCAACCATCGATATTATAAGTTGTAAAATATTGATGTTTTAAACATGTATATATTGCAATGATGTTGGGTTTTCTTACTGGTTCTTTGCTAGTTGAGCATTTTTTGAATCAGATTTTTTAAATAAAATATATTCAATGACTAGTCCACTTTTGAAAAAAAAAAAGGTTGCTTTATGGAGATTGACAATAAATACCAACAATCATCATATTTCATTAAAATCCATTCATTCTTAAAAAAAAAAAAGTGTCTAGTACACATTTTAATATGCTAAGTGATGTTGACATGACATTTCATGTAGTCATATATGAAATACTTTTAATTTGAAGACAAAAATTGGTGAGAACACAAATAGGCAACCTCACCCCAGTTTAACAAACTTGAAGATCAAACCCATAAATGCATTTGATTGATTGAGGCACAAGCCCACAATCACAATGGCCCAACATGATTTGAACCTTGATAGGCACAAAAACACTCCCACCACCACTTAACCAACACACTAAGTGGTAAATTGGGATTTTATTGAAATTTGAAACATTGATCACTGAGTTATAATTTTGTAAATAGTGACTTTTGTCACTTTTGGTCAAAGCCAGAAGTTGACCATTTTTGTGCAAAATATTTGAAGTTCATAACTTCATTCAATTTGTGCAAAAATAACTAATTTGCTAGCCTAAAAAAGGTTGTTATGCTAGCGGATCCTATAAATACAAGGCTCTTACAATGTATAAAGGTGGGAGAAGACTTTGTTAAAGGGAAACTATGGAAAGTTGTTTTTTCAATTTGCACTAAGTACATAAGTGTCTTTGAATTTGTATATATTTTAAGAAATGACATGAATTCATTTAGTCATACACCTTGAATGCATTCATCAATTATTATTTCTTACTTCTTGTATGTTGAGTTAGTAGTCTCTTATGTAATGGTGCAATCATATGGCCTTTATAATCTATGTAATTGATATGATGAAAAACATTCATCTCCTAGTATCTTGATTTGAATTTACTAAGATAGTTTATCTTCTTGTATGTTAGGATCTATTATCCATACTTTGTCATTGTTGCATTTTCTACTAAATACCCCATTTGTAACATGTTGTTTGTTGTGGAATCCTATTTGATATTTGTATGTTTATCACTAGGGTTTCTTTGTTCTTTCTATTTTAGTTTTTCTCCTTTATGGACTTTCAAGTTAAAGGTACACATAAATTCCAAAATATACACATTGCATGAGGGATTTTCCTTCTCAAATGCAAAGGAAGACCACAATTAGATAGTTATTTGATTGCGATCTATCCAATTATTGACAAAATTTTCACTACTCATAAGGTGAATAGGGTCATTTTGAAAGAAGCATTCGCAATGACAAAATTATGAACACAACCTTAAAATGCTCAAACTCCTCCTATGTGGAGCCTCCTTGACCTTTGTTTATTGAACCAATTGTCATTGATGAAGGTACAAAAGTTGCCTTTCATCTTATGCAACCTTTTTCATTCTCCATGGATGGGCATAAAACTCAAATGTTCACTTGCAACTGCTATTTGTTTCATTCAAGGTGAGCATATTTAATTGTGTGTAAGACATTTTATCAATTGCTAGCCTTTCTTTATTGGGCAGTATAAGGAGCATTAAAAAAGAACACTCTTTTACATTTAACATCTACAATTTATTTTTTGTAATTCTCATTTATTAAATTAAAAAAAGATACAATCATAAAGATTAAACGAAGCACATATTTTTAATTCCTGCAATAGACTAGAAACCCCTAGATATTAATTAGTTTTTTAACTTGTGATTAAATTGGTTTATCTTAGCCAATAAAAATTCACTATTTATTCAAATAAAATTATATTAATATTTAATAAAATAAAATACTAAATACTTAAGTTTTATAATCTGTTAAATAGAAATTTAGTCATACAAGAGGATTTTCAAAAAGAATACTTTAAATTTATTATTGTTACTACTACATTTAATGGTTGAAAAACTACCATTTCAATTATTCTCCACTTCACATAGTATCTTGAAACATTATTCTATTGTGTTTTTATTGTCTAGAAATAAAATAAAAGTATTATAGATATTTATTTATGTAAAAAAAAACTATATTAAAAAATAATATTTATTGTTGACATTATTTATTTATGTTAAAGCAATTTTAACCATTGTTTAAAAAATATGTTTTGTATGTATCTAGTAGTTATTGGTCAGTTGATGGAATTGTTATATATATTTATAAATATATTGAAATTTAATTTTTCTTAGGTGGTTGTGAACCCTTTTTTCTAGTTAGGACCTTAGGGATGTTAGTTGAATTTGATCCTATTATTAATCAAGTTTCTTGATTGTCTAGCTAAATGAACTTAGTTCACATGTCGAGTTAGAATTTGTTGATAAGGAAATTCCCCCTTGATTTAGCACTCTATAGAATTTATTATTAAGTTATGTTGTATCGTCTCTCTTTTTGCGTCACTAAGTTTATACCCATCTTTTATTTCAATTTAGTCTAAAGAAAAGATAGTGTTTAATTTGTCAGATTTTATTTGTTACATTAATTCTATGAGTGCATGCATGACTTTATATTTTTCTAGATTTAAATATAATTTTTTTAGCTCATGTATATTAACTAAATTATTTGTTAAATTATATATACAGTTTTTCGCTCCTTTCACTCTCATCTCTATGAATCCATAACACCTCACTGCATTTTTTTTCCTAATGGATTTGCAAATTTGTGAATTTGAATTTGGGGGATGTTAACTAGTTGTTGCCATGTGAAAGCATTTGATCACTGGAGCAAAATTTTAAAAAAAAAACCACTGAGAAATAAGTGAATATGTGTCTCTGATATTTGGAGGCCCCGATCTCTTGAAGTGTGACATTTTTAAGGTGGTAGACTTGGCTATGAAAAATACTTGTGAGAATCTATCAACAGTGTGCAAGATTAAAAATCAGCATAGTTTAGAAGAAAACTATTGAAAACCCTTAGAAGTAGCATAGTAAACAATTTTAACAAGAAACGAGAAGGAAAATATGGTGAAAGTGAAATTCAATGACCAACAAGTTTGTTTGTCTTAGATGCCTCTATGATCAAAACTAAGTATAGGAAAATTGGCATAGCTTTTTGGGGGATTTTTTTTGCTTGAACTTCAATCAAAGTGAATTGATGTGAATTGATGTGAGCAAAATTTAAAATGATTGGAGTTAACATGCAATGTTTGGCACGGGCTACTAGTGTCATCCTTACCTTGACCATTGCTGGCGTCTCTAGGGTGACTGGTGTTGGAGGAAGTTTCAACTGTGACCTGGCATATAAGGATGTCTCCAAATGTGATCTTCCCAATTCCCCTAACACTAATATTTTTGTTTCCCTTAATATTTCAGTAGGTTTAGTACCTTTCCAATTTAATTTAAATAGTGATATTAATAATGTTATGAGTACCATTAAACCTAATGTTGTTCCTAGTAGTAAGCTAAAATCATTCCTAGAAGCTATTGCAAGTTTGGTCCTGTGATTAGCTCTGGTGCTCATTTTACCACTTATGCCCAAAATGAAAACTTGCTAGTAGATCAGCAATCTGGGAACGTTTCTTCATTTGATATTTCTCTTAACCCTAAAATGTTGCTTGAGATATTAAAAGAGAAGGATAGATTGTAAAACTCTATGATTTTCTTTTCAGTAGTTGAAATAGATAAGGTGCCACCTATGAAATTCCTAGATGACTGGTTCCACAACTTCTAGAATCTAAAACTTGGCTTCCACATTTCTTTTTGCCACCAGATTCAAAAGGCTTTGTTTGTAATTTTTTTCAATAATCATAAAGTTCAATCTACAGTGCTTAAAAAGGAATACTGGTTAGTTGGCAATACCGCTTTTCAAGCCTTGGCATGGACTCTTGATGCCAACCTTGATGAAGTTGTTGCTATTTTGGCCCCTAGATGGATCCTTATAAAACAAATCCCTCCTTTTCTATGGCAATTTTTGCCATAGCTCCTTGAACCCATTGGAAAATTTGTTCATATGGATGATTCAGTTTGACTAGTTCCCCACTTAGATCCCAGAGTTCTTATATTGCTTAAACTAGGTAATGATCTTCCTAAGGAACTAAAAAAAATTATAACCAATGAATTTTTTTCTTTTCCTTTTGAGACTTTGGGAGGGCTAAATGCTTGTTTTCTTTGCAAGAAAGAGGGGCATCTTAGGAAAGATTTCCCCATTATCAAGAATAAAACCCCTAAATCTAGTAATACTACAACTTCCCCTACTTCTACACCTTTGGTTACCTCTTCCTTTGTTAAAACTAATCTGATACCCTCACCTAGTGTTCTTACTCAGTCAACTCCTCCTTCATTTATTGAACAACAATCTCCTATGAATACTGTTGAGGGTATTGATGGAAATCAAACTGTTACAAAAAAGAGAAAAAATCACGCAAATAAACATAATATTGCCTTTCCTACCCCTATTTCCCCCCCTCCTCCCTCCATAGTTTCAGAGCCTAAAGCTTAAGAGACTATTAATACCCTTTCTCACCGATCTCCCACTATTACCTTCAAATCCCCCTCTTAGATTTCTTCAATAGGCTTGAAGCTTCCGATTAAATTTTTTAAAGAAATTGCTAATGACTTTATTATGCAAGTCATCCCAATGGCCCCAACCATTGCTATCCCCCAATTTTGGAGTTGGATATCAACTCTCCTTCTCTTTCTGATAATGAGGATATCTATATTGATATGTTTCTAGATTCGATTATGTAAATATTTTTACCATCAACATTTCAAATCACACTATATGATCCATCATCACTTTGTTTGACATCTCTAGCTCTCTTTCATCTTGATAATGGAGCATGTAGTGTGATTCAAAAAGTTGATGGTAAAAATCTTTACACAACCGAATCCAAAAACATATCAATATACTTATACAATGGATTGCGAAAATGTGATCTCTTTAAATGAGGATATCCTCATGGCAAAAAGGAGAGGGAGACTTCTTGGATCCAAAAAAAATATATAAACACCAAAAAGAAGAGTCTTACGGACCTTGGGGAAAACACTCCTATGGAGGATATTGTGGGCTCTAAGGCATCTAACTAAAAAATTGTTTCCCAATGAATTGTTTATCCTAGAATATTAGAGGACTAGAGTGTTCTGATAGAAAATTTGTGATTACAAGTTTTCTTAATAACTTATTAATTGTATTGATATGGTTATGTTGCAAGAAATTAAATCTACTGGATTCACTCTTGAATCCAATCTTAATTTTCATTGGAAAGATGCCATTAAGTTCTCCACTAATCATCCTCAGGGTAGTGGGGGCATTGCTATTTTGGTCAACCCAAAATGGGGTCCTAGGATTAAGAGTTTTGGTATTTCCCCTTTTAATAGGGCTATTTGGTTAATTTTTAACTATAATAACTCTAAATTTGGTATATGCTGCTAATGATTGCATTGAAAGAGAAAAATTCTAGTCTTGGCTTACTTCACTCCCAAACATCCCCTAGATCTTTGGAGGTGATTTTAACATGATCGAGGCCCAAGAGGATAAGTTAGGGGGTCTTCCCTTTTCTTGGAAAGAACAAGAAAGACTCTCTTGGAATATGTTTAAACAATCTAAATGTCTTTTTGATCCTTTAAGTAGGAATAAGAATGTCAATCTTGGGCTTTGGCACACCTAGTGCAATTTTCAAAAGGGTCAGTCTAGAATTTATTCTAGATTGGATCATTTTTACCTTAACAGAAATTTATTTTCAGTACTCCCTAATAAGCACAACAATCTGGTGCTTGTCTCTCATACCACTCTTTCATATCACCACCCAATCTCTATGTCAGTTAGATTTAGCTACTCCCTGATCCTTAGCAGGCATATTAGGCCTAAATTCATTCTTAATATTAGTCTCCTTGATGATGAAGACATCCTTGCTACCATCTCTATTATCAGACTTATCAATCAATCTCATTATATCTCCATTTTGCATACTAAAAGATGGAACATGAATGTCTCTGCTTGGCAAAATTTGCTTAGAACTATTGGTCAAAAGAAAGCCAAGGATTTTAGACATAAAGAGTCCTAGCTTGCTACTAATATTTATAATGTTGAAGCTACTATTCAAGAAAATCATGATGATCCCTCCCTTATCCAACACCTTGCCTATGCTAAAAGTGCTCTCAGAAATCAACACCATAAAGCTCTTGGAGCTAGAATTCAATCTAGAGCTCACTGGTTACAATTCGGAGATAGAGGAAGTAAATTCTTCTTTAATATTATCAAGCAGAAGTAGGCCAATGAAACCATTGAATAATTATATATCGATAATCAAGAGACTACAGATATTAAAATTATTAAGAGAGAATTTTCTCATTTTTATGAGAATCTATTCACTTCAAAAGACTCTCATGAAGCTAGTTCCCTTAGTGATTAATGCAGGAATTTTTTCCCTAAGAGGATTTCAAATAATGACACCTCCCTTTGTAGCCAACCTATATCTCTGGAAGAGATTGAAAAGTACATCAATTCCCTTAATAATGATAAAGCTCTTGGCCTTGATGGTTTTTTGATGGAGTTTTATAAGGCTAACAACAAATGGATTTACAAGGACTTGCTTAATATATACAATGAAGCTATTAACATTGGCTCTCTGGGTAGATCCATTAATACTGGCATTATCAAGCTTATTCCTAAGGTTGGGGACAAAACCCTTATCAAGAATTGGAGACCCATTACACTTTTGAATATTTTGTATAAAATTCTTGCTAAGATTTTGTCTCATAGACTTGAAACCATCCTCCCTAAGTTTGTTTGTCCTACCCAAACTAGTTTTGCTAAGGGTAGATACATTTTTGAGAATCTAATTACTAGTTGGGAAGCTCTTGATTGGGCCAAGCACTCCAATCAAAATGTCTCTATGTTCTTATTGGACTTTGAAAAGGCTTATGATAGAGTGGAGTGGATTTTTATCACTATGATGCTTGAGGCTTTTGGTTTCCCGCCTTTCTTTTGTAAAAAATTTCAAATGCTTCTTAAAGATGCTCATGCCTAGGTCGACATTAATGGCTCACTCCTAGACTCCTTTCACCTGGGTAGATCCATTAGACAAGGTTGTTTGCTTGCCCCTGCCCTCTTTTTGATTGCTTATGATGCTCTCTTTTACATTCTTAGGGATAATTCTTTATCCCCTGTGGCCAAAGGTATCAACCTCCCTAATAATAAGGAAATTATTAATTTTTAGTTTACTAATGATACTTCTTAATTTCATGAAGCTTCAGAAGCTAATTTTGATGCCATGATCAATAAACTTAATTTCCTCTACAAAATTTCAGGAGCTTGTTTATCATAGTCTAAATCTATCTACCTTGGATGGAAAGATCAACCTCCAAATTGGTATGATAAATTTGGATTCCAATGGGGAGGCCCCTATAAAATCGTTAAATACCTAGGTATTCCTTTCTCCATAGAGCCTTCTTTGAAAGAAATGTCAAGTTGGGTCAAGGAAAAAAATCCATAATAAACTTAATAAATGACATAATAGATTTCTATCTCTTGTTGGTAGAATCTAAATGTGCCAGAAAGTTCTTTCTTCATATAATATTTATTATGCTTCTGCTTGGATGTTCAATGACTACCAAATATTGGAAATTCAAAAAGCCATCCATAATTGCCTTTGGTCTAATGGGAAAGGGAACAAAAAGATTCATTCAATTAAATGGGAGTGGTGTCATGTTGATAAACTCCTTGGGGATTATGGCTTAAGGACCTTAAACTTAGTGGTCTTGCTTTGGCCTCCAAATGGATCTTTCATGCCTTGGAGGGAGATGATCCATGGAAGATTTTGATTAGAAATAATATTGAAAGGGGCTACCTCAAGAAAGCCAAATTCTAGAAAAATCTTCCTCTAAGTGATCTGATTTGTGGTGATTTTACTATCATGGTTCAAGGTTTGATTATATTCAAGTCCATTTGGAAAGCCTAGAACCATGTTAGGCAATTCATTATGAATAATTTTTTTCATGATGACAAGACTCTCCATGGCAAAAGATCCATTTGGTGGAACCTTAAGCTAGGTAATAAACCCCTTGCTCTTACCCAAGGATGCACTGCCAAGCACTAGGCCATGTGTGGGATCAAACAATTTATTGATATTTTTGAAAATGATAAACTTATCCTATGGAAGGAGTTAAAAAGTAAATTTAACCTGCCTAACTCTCAAAAGAAAACCTATAATATGATTATCAAAGCTAGTAAGGACATTCCCACTAATTGCCATGTTAATTCTAGTAGCTATATGAAAGTTAAATGGTTGGATAGACCATCATCACCAAGTTGGAAGCTAAGAATATTTATTCTATCATTAATAATAGTGAATCTATTATCAATCACGTTAATAAAATATGGTACACTGATCTAGATGTTTCCTCTTGGAAGAAATTATTTAATAACCTATGGAAAAGTTCAATTGATCCTAAAATTAAATTTTTTAAATGGCTTCTTATTATGGATAAGCTTCCTAGTAGGAACAATTTCTTTGATATTAGTTATTGCAACATTTACAAAACCCTAGAAATGGGAAGACATATATTCTTTGATTGTAGCTTTGCTAAAGAGGTTTGGTTGATGTTTGGTATCTCTATCCCTTCTAGTTTCAACATTTTTGAAATTATTACTAGTTTTTCAATGAATGCTAAAAAGGATAGTAAAATTTTTTGGAACATTCTCTCATCTAACATTTTGTGGCAAATTTGGAAATGCAAAAATGAGGAAAGGTTTCAAAACTTTCCCAGATTGCTTACTGAGTCTTTTTGAAGTCTCACCCATTTAAAAAATTTCTTGCAAGTTCAAAATACTATGAAAGTTAACAAAGCTAAATTCAAAAGACTCCTTAAAGATGGTCATGCCACTTTTTTCACTAACGAGGTGAAGAATGGGTAATTTTGGAAACTGTACATGGACAACATTCAGACTTTCTATCACACTATTAACCTTCTCAACAAGGAAATCAGAAGAAATAACCATGGTACTACTAGGGAAATGATTTATATGCTTAAATAGAGTCAGGAACAGAAAAGAATAGTCTGGATGGAAGACTCTTTGGGCTGGACTGCTTAGGTTGATACTTTCAAAGATGTGATCCACTAGCTACTAGGATTGTCTCTCTTTGTGGGTTCTTTGTAATTATTAGTTGGTTATCTTTGGTGTGAGGCTAGGCCTCTTTTGATTATGTTTTGATATTCTGCAATCCCTTTTTGTAACTTTGAACTCCTTATATTTAATATATATAAAAAAATTAGCTAGGAAAGATATAGGACATCCAATTTGATTTTTTGATGCACAATTTATAAATTAATATTTTAATTTATTTGATTACCTCCACTTAAATGAGGTCATGAGGATTGTAGTTTATATTTAAAATATCTTACAACATAATGAATTTAGAAGTGCTTGTTACAACATAAAGTATAAAACATTTTAGCATGAAAATTTCTATCAATTTGTTAATGTCAATAGGCATTCTACAATGATAGAATAGGTGAAGTAGAATGGGTGGGTTGGGATGGTGTGAGTGTGTTAATGTCAACTTTTATTCTTCTAGGTTAAATTTGACAACTAGCTACATGTCAAAAGTTTAAATCTTATTATAAAAAGAATATGATTTTAAAAATAATTTAATAAATAGCATTAAATTATAATATTTGGAGATATAAATCATCCAATTTTTTAGAAATTAAAATAAAAAGCTTAAGTTAGTAAAAAACTAAATAAATAGAGATAAAGGAAATATAAATAATTTTAGATGTAGTAAATTAAATTATAATTATTATGTAGTGGATATCTATCACATTTCTTTAGGTAGATCTAAGGTTAAATTTGACAATACATGTGAAAATTTTAGGTTTAATTATAATGTTTGGTTCTTAGGAGATATAAATTGTCAAATTTTTAGAAATTAAAATAAAATCTTAAGGTTAGTACAAAAAAGTAAATGAAGATAAAAGGAAATATATATAATTTTGGGTGTAGTAAATTAAATTTTAGTTTTTGATGAATAGTCCCTTCCTTATATTAAAAAAATACAATAAAGTTACATATTCACAAACACATAATCAAACATATTTATTTAAACTCTTGTCTTATTTTATAAATTTACTATAAAAAAAAACTACTATTAAATTTTATTTAAAATGAGAAAATCTTTTCAAATAGAATAATCATAAGATTACCTCAATGAATAGTAATGAATAAGAGCTCAAATTTATAAAAAATGAAACAAATTTATCAAGAAACCAAGTATTCTATAACAAAAAACTTTTTATTAAATTTATAAATCATTTATCATATTTTAATAAAAAGTTATTAAAATCAATACATTTATAATAGTGCACATTTACTATTAATAAAAGTCAGAATGAAGGTCCTCATAAAAAGGGACTTACATTTGATCCTTGGTATGCTAATTAAGAGTCTTTAAACTTTTCAATGGACCAACAAACTTTCTGATAAATTTTTTAAAGCTTTCTCAAGATCTACCTCTACAATTTTCAAAGTCTTTTTGATAGAGATTTTGTTGAACTGTAGTCTTGTTAGCTATGCTTCCACTTCATCATTATTGCATGAAAGAGAATTTTGTAGTTTTGGCTGTAGAACATTGGTCCTCGACACATTGAACTTAACCTATAGATTTTGATTTATTAAGTGTACACTATAGTACTTGTTGTGGAGACATCATTTTGAAACAATAAATTTAATGGTTGCATCCAAATTTTATTATTATGAAGTTATAAAAAATTATGGAGATTGATAATAAATATCAACAACCATCATATTTCATTAATATTCAATCATTCTTTAAAAAACAAAGTGTCTAGTGAAATTTTTATATGATAAGTGATGTTGGCATGACATGTAATGTAGTTTTACATGAAATACTTATGATCTGAAGACATAAATTGGTGAGAACATGCAAATAGGAAACCTCATCCCCATTTAACAAAGTTGAGGCTCAAACCCATAAACACATTTTATCAACCAAGGAACAAGCCCACAATCACAATGGCCTAACATGATTTGAACCTTGATAGGCACAACAACACTCCCACTACCACTTAACTAGCAAACTAAGTGGAAAACTTAGACTTTCTTGAAATTTGAAACAACAATCACTTTTTATATTATTTTACAATTTAGCAAGTTAATTGAGATTATTTCATGATTACATAATAGACTTGAAACTAGAACACTTTAGGAGTCATGATGAGTTAGTAATACTTGCTTAATTGCTAAAATAAAGAAATTATGTTATTTTTCTTATGTTCTTGAAACCTACTTGTAAATGTTGAGACATGAATTTCAAGCTCTAAAAATTCTTGATTAACCTAAAATTAAAGGTCAACACTCATTTTGAATTATCAAAATGTTATGCAAACTCAAACTTCAAACACAAGTTCAAAAACATTAAGATTTTAATACACCAAATCTATAGTTATGTTTCCATCTCAAGGACTAAATAAGTGAAGTT
Source organism: Cupressus sempervirens (assembly GCA_028749045.1). Classification (NCBI taxonomy): domain Eukaryota; kingdom Viridiplantae; phylum Streptophyta; class Pinopsida; order Cupressales; family Cupressaceae; genus Cupressus; species Cupressus sempervirens. Next base: position 221,453,758 of record CM053788.1, read on the forward strand.
ATTTTCCAAATTTAAGGTCAAACTTATAAGAAATGAAGCACAAAATTAAGTGCTAATAATGGATCTTTTTTAGAGATGTACACCCATGCCAAGCATAGAAAAATCCTAGAATAGAAATTTGTAAAATTGTAGACAAGAATAGACATACAGAATATTGAGATTATTCTAGTAGCTATATTTTGGTTTCATACATTTTTAAAATAGTTGACTTGCTATAAGCTACCAAAATAAAAATCCAAAACATTTATCTCTTTTATGGCAATTCTAGTTTTTAAGATTTTCTTGTATATTTTTGTTAGGATGAGTTAGATAGAAAATAATAGTTACATATAAATGCAACCAATATGACAAAGGAATAAAATAGATACAAATGAACAAAAGATATAATGATTTGACATAGTTCACCCAATCCTAAGGCTATGTCTACCAAACAATGAGTACAATATTATTACCAATGATTCAACCTACAATCCCTTGTAACTCAATAGTACTACAAGAAGCTACTAAATCATAACACCATCATAAAATTCCTAACCCTAAGCCATTTTATTCAAGACTTATGATAGTTACAAAATCAGGGCTAGAATATGTTGTCTAATAGAAAAAATAACTCTAAATTCCTTTTACAAAAATGATGTCATTGTTAGTCTTAAGGGTGTTTCCCCTCAACCCCACCTTGTATCACAACATGGAACATTTATGGGGTTCTTTCGTAGGACCCTAGTTAGGGTGCTTCCCATGTACTCTAGAAGGGACATGTCTACTTGACCCCATCATCTGGCTACTACCTCCAAACCCCCATAGAAAAATATGAGGGGAAATCGTGTTGGAGGAAGAGGAAAAAATTAACCAATGAGTCTGATTAGTCTCTAGATAACAATAATATCCCACTTGGATACTAATTATACACCATAATAATAACCTCCCACTTGGAGATTGATCATAGAACTGGTAAACCCATAGCTCCCATTGGAATGTAAAATTATCCCAAACTTTTCTATTCTATTCTATTATTTTTAGTCTACCAATTGAAGCTAAAGAGGATTTTAGCTTCTCTCTTGGCACTACCTTTGTAAACATATATTCTAGATTGTTATCTTTATGTATGTTTTGTAGTTTTAACTATCCATCATTCAAAACTTGTTGAATGAAATAGTACCCACAATTGTATGTTTTTAATCTTTGAATGTAAAGAACCATTCTTTGAAAGATGAATGACACTCTAGATATCTATATGTAGATAATTTTTGTTCGTGAGTGTCCCAACTCTTCCATGAAAAATTGAGGCCATATAATCAATTTGGTTGCCTTTGTACTACTAAAATACTCTTCTAGTGTAGTGAATAAATCATCGACCTTCTATAACCAAGAAATCCAACTTACGGTTATCCCACCAATAATAAATGCATATCCTATGGTACTTCACCTGGTATCTAGATATTTTGCCAAATTTGGTTCAACATAGTCCTCGATATCTAGGTGATTCTAAAATGAAACCCTGATCACTTTCTTAAAATCCTTAAGAGAAATATTGAAATCCCCCATAAATAGCCAAGAAACCAACTTATAAGAAAGCCTAAGGGTATGTGTAGGATCATGGTGTGCCAAAAAGTGGCAGTCTAAAAAATATTTTGTTCTGAAATGCTTCAAAGCATTTCAAGATATATTCCAATTTTTTTCCCCCCCATCCTGATACTAAATGAAAACAATTAATACCTTTATAATGCCTCCTATATATTTTGATACCAACCTAATATGATCAAATTTAAAACATCTCAAAAATTTATTTTTGGCCTGTTCTTGTGTTTTTTTACTTCAAACATGTAGCTGATGACTTTTTTTTCACTAAAATTTAATGAAATGAAAAGAGATTCTTAAGAATGTTCTTAGCTTTCCATAAATATAAGGTTTGTCAAATTATGAGTTCAGTATGTAATTATTACTTATTTTCTGATGGAGTTACACATAAAGTGTTGATTGACACACTACTGGAAGAATAACTATTAGTTCCAAATGGTAGAACATTTTTGAAATCCAAAAGATGCATCACATTCTATGTTTCTTCTTCTATAAGGGAAAAAAAATTGCAAAATTTTGAATTGGTTAAGGTGGTTAGACATGATATTTTTTTATTCCAAAAATACTAAAGTAGAAAATTTACAATTAATTATTTTTTTAGAATAAAAATACCCAAAAATATGTTTCACATCTAAGCACAAGTCTACTTCTTATATTTGTAATATTATTGAAAAATATTATCATTTGATTTTGATTAAGGTGGTCAGACATACGTCTACTTCTTTTTTTTGTCTTAAAATTTGTGTACTATTGCATTAAAATTCAAAATCTTGACCAATATTTTATTTTAGATAAGGCCTAGTAGTTTAGAAACTAAATTCAATTTCCTAGAGACTCTTTTCTCTCAACTTTTTGATATAAAGTTTATAACAAGCAGAAAATTGCACATCAAGTTTTGATTACATAAAAACAAGTTTTTAAGGACTCAAAACCTTAACAGAGTATTAGAGAAATAAGAACTTAAAATTTTAGAGAACATAAGGCCTCAAAAAACATATAGGAAAAGCCAAAAAATAGGAGGTTAGAGTACAACTATGCACAAAAAGATAGCAAAAGGAAAGTAAAAAGACACCCCTGGGATAGCTATAGAGTCTTCAACAAGTCCGCAGCTTGGTCTACCAGTATGTTCATATTTTTCATAGAAGCTCTCATTTCATCCAACTTTTTTTCTTCCACTCCTTTAATCTTCTTGGAATTATCCCTTGTGTGCTTTTTCTAATCAATATAACACCCTTTTAGTTTTAGGATTGGACATCCCTTACCACCAAAGTACTATGTTGATTTTCATTAAATGTCAATCTGGGAGTGTGAACTTGAGATGATGTCTGCAAATTATATGCTCTAGTTTTCACTAAAAGTCACTGCTACTTTGAATGCAATAACCATTAAGGAAATCTATTTTATCCAAAGGAAAGACAACTATCAAATACTTGGAAGGAAATTCTAATTATTTAGCCATACATCTATGCACCTACTGTTGCGGGAACAGTGACTGGTTTTATTTCCAGTGGCTGCAAGAACATCAGTTCTAACTTTAACTTAGAAAACTAAGTCTAACTTCTAATTACTAAAGAAAACTCCACCTTCTACGTGGGCCCCCACGGAAGAATGAAGAAAAGAAAAACTTAGATAAAAGTGTAGAAACTCAACAAAGGCATCTATTCATCCAATATGCAGTATTACAATAACTTGGAAAAATGATAAGATGTCTGTCAACTCTGTCTATCTACTCACTACTTAGCCTCATAGATATAGATGAGGTCTTATTTATAGGGAAGAACAAAAAACTCCGAAAACTACGACTTCCTCATGAAGGAAAGTCAGTTACAACTTAAGATTGCAAACATGCAATCTGAAAGATATTAATTATCCCTTAAATTTCCCACAAATATAGATCATAGCAAATGCTAGATTTGCTCTTTTATCTGTCTTCAAACAACTTTCCAGGAATCCAAGTATCGTGTGTTGCATGTTTAACTAATTTCTTTGATGCTTGCTTCCTTGCTCAGCCACTTTATCAAGTACTGCTTTGTTATTCATTAAAATAGGTCCCTTCTAACTTTGTCGCCAAGTCTTCTAGCTACAACAATGTCATAACACTTCTCCTTAATGTCATCAATGCCTTAGCACTATTCCTTCATAGTTTTTTTAACTCTCGCTCAGCTTGTATCCTATAATCAACATTTAATACACACAAGACTTCCTGCAAACATTTATTTTCATTTATTAGTTTATAAAGAAAAGACATTAATTATTCAACTAATAGTTTTTGCAATCTCTTCAGCTGCAGGAAGATCTACCCATATGAAACATTCATGAAGAAAGATTTTTACCACAAAATGAACCCCTTTTCAAATATAATTTTGATTATCATTTTATGCCCTATGTCCATACTTTATACATCAAAAGTTCAAAATATTTATACCAAAGGATGATAAAGTTCAGTATGTTATAGACAAATGTTCACAAAAAGGGCTAATAAAACTTCTATTTCTTCATGTCATCATTTTCTCCCCAACTGTCTTGAGGCTGGTCTCTTTAGCATCTATAGGTTTCTGATCCTCATCCACAGTCTGAAGTCATTGGTAATTTTCTCCCCTGATTCATGAGCTCTGTAATTAAAATATCCATGATTTTGTTTCAACCTTTCCCATTTTTGTTTTGTAGCAATCATGTTATGTTCAGCAAACAAATCATATTTTCCAAGCATAGGATGCAAGAGTATTGGTGGTTGGAAATGAAGAGGTACCTAATAATTTTTTTGATTTCTTCCCAATGTCAGATACATAGGCATCCTACTGATGGCCAATTCCAGATTTTGGGGAGAGTGCAACTCCCTTATTTTCAGGTCTTCTAGCAATCAAATTCATCTTTGAAGAGAAGCTTGTATAGCATTAGGGGCATTTGTAGAACAATGTTGCTCCCAATCCAAAAATGCATGTTCGTGGATAGGGTGGATTTTGGCAACAACACTTTGATTATTGTTAACGAAAAGCCAATCGAAGAATACTCTGTAAGTGTTTTGTACTTTTGGCCAAATGTACAATGGTTCAAACATTTCTTTTTCCCTATAGGGAGTAGCTTGGTTCTCTCGACTAATCTCATTCTGCATCCATGACATAATGGCCCTAAACTATACATCTCCCACATATAACAATGAATTCCAATCTTTATCATCTGGTATAGCAAGATTATGAACATATAACTCATAGAGAAGATTTTGTAGAGTCATCAAAACTAAATTAAATGTTGCATAAAATTCCTGGGGAGTGTGTAAGGAAGGGTTCAACCCCTGAGTAATTCAAGACAACTGAAAATTAATCATTTTCTCCTTTAGGAACAATGTGTAAACTGGAGATGGGGATCTGCAATTTACAAGCTCTGGAATGAGCTCTATAATCTTTGTGACACGTTGCTGCAGGATCATAATTTCATTGTCCTTTTCTTCAATTTGTTGTGCTTATTCCCTGATAGTTCTGAGAAATTGCTTCCTTTCTAAATCCCAGATTTATTTTTCCCATTAAAACTGTTGGTACAATCTAAAGCTAGTTGTTAACGGAGTGGAAATGTCCGGTGGTGTATGATAATGGACAATAGGTCTATAATCTTCAAGGCGGTGCTCAGGATGACTGTCGTCAATAGTCTTGTCATCCTGAGAATGTTGACGTTCAACAAAGCTTTTATTTGATAGGCAACAATGTTATCAATTTTTTCTGAAGGGGCAACGGCTACAAGATAGGTTGCAATAGTCATTTTAACTTGAAATGTTTCAACAATTTCCTAAACCATTTCTTGTGCAACAAACAGATATTCCTCTGGTGGTAGATTATCAGTTTCCTCCACTAGTTGTTCAAATCCTGACACTATTTCTTCTAAGGACTCTGTGTCACTATCGACATTAATAGGGCTATTTGGTTTTGTGAGAATTTCCTCAAGATCATTTTTATGTTCAGGAGTAGGTGTTGTGTGCTCTGGTGACTGTGCAGGTATAGGTACTAGAGTTTCAATATCAATAGGTGGTATAGGAGGCTCAGCAGGTGGTGCGGGAGGTTCAATTCTTAAATTTACTACAGACATTCTAGTGACTCATTATGGAGTAGAAATTGGTTTCTTGCCCTTATCAACAGATTTCCCTTTATTCGGGTTAAGTGCAGGTTCTTGTGATACTAGAGATACTTCTTTTGAACCTTCCTCTGCGGCCACTATGCATGATTTTCTTTTCCTAGAAGTTGAGGCTTCTACAGTCAAAATTTTTCTCTCTGCAGTTTTAGGCGTAGAAGCAGAAGCCGAAGCTCCTTGAGCCATTCTATATACTACTTTCTTGACTCCTACAACAATTTTCTCTCTTGTTCCTATTCCTTGCCCTTTAGGTCCACCACTTTTAGGTCCCTCTGACCTTAGCTTTACAAAATCATCCCATGTTCTCAAGTGTTGCCTAGTCAATTCCTTTTCAATTATAGCCCTAATCAAGCAATGGTGAGATATCGACTAGGTTTTGCCTTGTTCTACATAGGTAGCTTTCCTTTTGATGATATTATAAAGGAAACTCGAAAGATTTATAGGACAATCCCCATGCCACAAACCACTCAAAATTTTGAAATGAACAATATGCAAATAGGAATATCTTCCTTCATAGGTAAAATATCTTATGATAAATTCAGCAAGGTGGATGAATTACAGAGGGAGAGATAATTGTAATGTACCTTGCTTTTTGTTTTCCTCCAGTCAAGGATCTCTCGGTACTGAGATTTACTCTTTTGCTCGTCGTGCATCCATGTCCTTTGTCCAACGTTCTCCATTTGTGGGTAACCCAGAAACTTCTGTCACTACTTCTTTAGTGAATTCTATGTGTATGCCCTTAACAGTTGCATATCCATCCCTCACTGTATTATGAAATTCAAGTGCAATTTCTTGATCAAACTGCTTCAAACTAAGACAATAAGCCAGCCATCCTCATTGCTGAAACAAACTACATGTTGTTGGATCTGCCAGTAAGACTCTGTGATCTACTAGTTCATGTCGTTGAGGTTCTCCACCCATATTTTTGAAAAAAAAATGGGCAGTACAAGCAAATTCACTACAAATGATTTTGAGAGTATGGGCAGTGATAGCTACAGGGGTTTCAACAAAAGGAAATTGCAATACTTCAATACTTTCCAAACATCACATCCTTCAGTACTTCATGATGACATTTTAATCACCAAACCATAATGAGGATAAAGATCGTGCTAAAAAACATACGCCATATTAATGAGGAGTTATGCAAAATCATGATTTAATAGTTAGCCTTCTTTACATTATTTCACACATTTCAGAAGTACAAAGGAGTGTTAGCTCATTACTAAAATGACCCTTCCCCATTTATCTATATGTCAACTTAAGATTTCCTTGATTTTGCATTTATGATTTCGATTTTCCCTCCCCCCAACCTAGCAGAGACTTGGTCCCACCAGACCATAAAGATTGCAAATTCCAAAAATTGAAATAACATGCTTTCCTAAATAAATAATAAATTAAATAAATGCAAATGGGTCGAGTGTGACTGACCTAAGGTGTGATAGGAAGGATGGTTCAAGAAGTGCCTTATGAGAGAAAGAAAGTGAGATGACATGATGATGGAAAGACAAGAAGATGGGATGGAATGAGGTGGAAAAGGAATGAATTTTTGCATGAGCGTGAAATTTTTATTATGAAGGCCTTGAAAATAAATTCAAGGGGTTGTAGGTGTCTAAGTGGGAGCCTTAGATGAAGTGGCTGTAGGAAGAGATGTTTCTGTTGTGGTGAATTGTTGAAGAAATTCTTTCATGGTTGCTAGTTTATGATATAATTTTAGGCGATGCCCATTAACCATGAGTTTGAATTTGACCGGATCAATTGTTGACAGTTGAACTACTCCATTGTTAAAAATTGTAATGATTTCATAGGGACCAAGCCATTGAGTTTGAAATTTTCCTTGGTGATGCTGATATTGGGAATCATACAGGAGTGCCCAATCACCAACAGAGAATTCTCTATCTTTAATGAATTTGTCATGCCATTGCTTTCTTTGACTTTGAATTAATTATGTGTTATGAAGAGCTGATTTTTTCCATTCATTCAACTCATTGAGATGCAAAATGTGATCTTGTTGTGCTGCAGGAAGGGTAATATCAAGTTCTAAAGCTGTCTGCAGAGTTTTATGTTCAAATTCAATAGGCATAACAATTGTCTTACCATATAGGAGTTGGAAAGGTGTAAACCCAATAGTGGATTTCCATGTTGTTCTGTATGTCCATAAGGATTTAGGAAGTTTAGCTGCCCAATCTTTATGATGCAAAGACACTGTTTTAGTGAGAATATGTTCCAGCTCTCTATTTGTCACTTCTACCTATCCATTGGCTTGTGGATGATACGGAGATGATTTTCCATGCCAAATTTTACATTCCTCCATGAGTGCTGCTATCAAATTAGATGTGAACTGAGGCCCTTGATCTGATTTTAATTCTCTTGGAACACCAAATCTGGTAAAGATACATTCATACATAAGCTTTGCAACATTATTGTCATGGGGATGCTTCATGGGTTTTTCTTCAGCCCACTTAGTAACATAATTAGTGCAAACCAATATGTAACTTTTCCCTTCTGATGATGGTTCAATAGGGCCAAAAAAATCAATTCCCCATTTATCAAATGGTTCTACTACTATCTATGGTTATAGGGGCATTTCACCTATTTTTTCGGTCTACCCATTCTTTGACATTTATCACATTTTTTTGTATACTAAGCTGCATCCTTGTGAAGTGTAGGTCAATAATAACCTGTATTCATAATCTTTAATGTAGTCCATTTGTTAGAAAAGTGTCCACCACAAGGTTCATCATGACAAGCATGAAGAACATCATATGTTTCATCCTTTCTGAGACATTGTCGTGTTACCTGATCTGGTCTAGTATAAAACATGAATCCTAAGATCCATGAGAAATTAAAACTCTTTTCTGCCAACAATCATTTTTCTTTTGTAGGAAAATGTGGAGGAGTTTTTCCAGTAGTTAGATAGTTGGCAATGTCAGCATACCAAGGGTTTTGTGTTGACAAAAGGAAGAGATGTTCATTAGGAAAGCTATCTTCTATGGTTGTAGGATCATCAGGTGTTTGAAGACGAGACAAGAAATCAGCTATAACATTTGCTTTACCTGGCTTGTCAATAATGGTGATGTCAAATTCTTGCATTAGTAACAACCATCGAGCCAATTGTCCAGAGATTGTTGGCTTGTTCATCAAATATTTGATAGCAGAGTGATCTGTATGTACAAATATTTGGTATCCTGTAATGTAATGTCTAAATTTATTTAGAGCATAAATTATAGCAAGCAGTTCTTTCTCTGTCACTATGTAGTTATACTCAACTCCTTGAAGATTTTTGCTGATCTAGTAAATTGAATGTTCTACTGAATCTATCTTTTGGCCAAGTACCACTCCAATGGCATGATCTAAAGCGTCTATGTGTATATGAAAAGGTAACTCCCAATTTGGTCCTCAGAGCACTAGTGCTGTTGAGAGGACTTCCTTAAGCTGCAGGAAAGATTTTGTACACTTTGAATCCCATCCAAACTTTGCATCTTTTCGAAGTAATTTGTATAAGGGTGTTGCAATTTGACTAAAATCTTTGATAAAATACCAATAATATCCCACATGTCCTAAAAAACTCCTGACTTCTTTCAATTTAGTTGGTATAGCCAATGTATGTATGACTTCTATTTTTGCTGGATCTACTTCAATTCCTTTAGGGAAAATAAAGTGTCACAACACCACTCCTTCTTGCATCATCATAAAGAAATTTTCACTATTTAAAGACAATTTGTAGTCTTTGCATCTTTGTAAAACCTTGTCCAAGTTTTCCTTGGCTTCTTCAAATTGTTAGTGTAGTTTTTTATTTTTCCTATTTTGCTAGGTTTTTCCTACACTTTTTAATAATCTCGCTTAGGTTAATAAAGCATGTCTTATTAGGTGAATGGTTGTGAGATGTCACCTTCCTACATGTGAGCATCCATTAGCTATCTTGGGAAGATACTTTGCTATCTTTAGTCCGATAGATGGTTGCTCCTCATTGGTTGGTGTTGACACCTCCTCCCTCTTCCTAGCCTATATAAGCATGCTACCTGGCTTGTATTTGCATCACTTGTTTTTGCATCCTCTTAATGCTATTCTTCTTCCAGCATTTGCATTACTCTCTTGAAGACTAACTCTATGATGTTATTTTGATTTTGTATCATTTGCATTCATAGTTTAGATATTTACTCTTTGCACTAGTTTTTTGGGTTATTAATCTTTTTAGATTCTAACATGGTATCAGAGTTTTTCTATGTGCAAGAGTAGATTTTAGTTTCCTTATTTGAGAGATTCGGGGGGGGCAAATAAACTTTATTGTAGTTTTTTGAAAAACAAAGTATGCTCTTCTCTTGCATCTTTGGATGATCTTGAGAATCAGAAAAGTTTTTGATGAAAACAGTTTTTCTCTGGGGTTTCAATCTCAAATCTGACAACCAACTTGCATATTTGGAGTTTTCAATCAGTTTTGCAGGTTCCAGCATGCCATTGATGGACTTAAGAAGCTAATCCAGCATTTGAATGTCAAATTTTGGTTGCTGGGGTCGTTTTCTGATTTTTGGAGCCGTTTTTTACTGTTAAAGGCGTCTGATTTACACTACAGCAACATCTTTTGTTCATCAACAAGAAAAACGCTTTTTGGGTTTTGTTCGCAGCCCCAAAAAACCATCTAGGTATCTTTTAGATTTTGCATGCAAGTTGTATATTTTTCAAAATTGAGCATGCAAAGCTACAGCCATACCCCTCTCTGTTGGCAGCCGCAGATTTAAATGCAGTTTTCAAATGTCTCGTTCTTGCTCATATAGACTCTGATTTTGATGATTCTTATTATGAACTTGGCTATTTTTTTGTGCTCTATCCACTAGTGGAGTTTTTTTTTAATTTTCATGCATGAATTTTTCAGAAATTGCAGATTCTCAGTCGTGACTGTGCACGGTTCTCATTTTGGAAACTTCGGAGGATCATAACTTTCTCATACGACCTCATATCGAGGCGATTCTTTTTTTGAAAGTGCATGATTTTTTGAGTAGATCGCAGTGGTGCTATTTGTTTCCTTGATTATTGTACCGAAGTTTCACTTTTAGCATATGTTCTTCATGAGGGTTTGTAATGCATTGAAATCAAGACCACTAAGTATCTCTTTCTAGTGGTAGTTGTAAATGCACTAAAATAAAGTGCCAAATCATATTTCTTTGGGGGGGGGTTCTTTGATTGAGTAAAAAGGAGGGGGCATTGTCGTGGCTGGGTTCTTTTTTTTAGCATTTCTTTGCATTCCTTCATCATGGATCAAACAAATATGCCCATCCTAACTCCATACAATTACTTTGAGTGGAAATCACGCATGATAATTCACTTAAGGAAAGCTGGATTAAATACGATAACTATGGGACTTGAAACTGAACCTGCTAAAGATGAAGACAAGCCTAAGTGGTTTAACAAATGTGATGAGGCATATGGAACATTGTGTTTGTCTGTTTCTCCTGACTTGCTATTTCACATTGAGTCTTTGGATACACCAAATGAAGTATGGACAAAGCTAGAAACATTATTTGGCACACAAGATTCAATGAGGGGTCATATGTTGGAAAATGAATTAATTAGTTTGAGTCCAGGAAATTTCAACACAATCCAAGATTTCTTCACCAAATTGAAATCACTAAGGCTGCAGTTAAAACAATGTGGAATTGAAAAGAAAGATGAACAACTGATTCTCAGTATTCTCTCTAAGTTAAGTTCAGAATATTCTGTGTTTGTCTCTACCTTCTATGCTACTAAGGGTGCACTTGGTACTCAATTCACCATGCCATCTCTAGATGATTTTGCTGTCAATCTCACTCGAGAACAGGACAAGCTAATCCAGATGGGCACTCTTAAGTCCTCTAAGTCACATGCCTTAGCAACCAACCAAGGCACAAAAGAACAAAAAGGACAAAGTAGTAACAACAATAGTAAGGATGAGAAACAAAATAATAGTGAGGAAAAGAAGGATCAGATACCAATTGCTTCAAAAGCAACTATTGATACCTCATCCTCTAAGGGCGATAAGCCTAAGAAAGAAAAGGTTAAATGTGCCTATTGTAAAAGACCCGGTCATGATGAACATAAATGTTTGAAGAAACAAATTGATCACTTGACATACATTCTTGAGAAGAATAATATTAGTGTTCCTGAGTCTATCAAACAAAGTTCTAATGAAGAGTCTAACAAGCCAAAAGAAAACAACAAGGGGAAAGGAAAGGGCAAAGCTCTTGTTGTAGTTGCTTCCTCACCATCCACTTGGGTTCTTGATTCGGGTGCTTCGCACCACATGGCTTCATCTAAGGAACAACTTGCATCTTTGGAGCCATGTACTATGCCTTCTATTTTGATGGGTGATGGCACTCCTATTGAGGTGTGTGGGAGAGGGTCTGTTGATGTGGGGGATGGCACATTCCATGATGTTCTTTGTGTACCCTCATTATCAACTAATCTCGTATCAATATACCAAATCACTCATACAGGTTCAGGCAAGCGGGTTGAGTTCACTCCTGATTCAGTGGAGATACGTGAGTTGCATAGTGATTCTATAGTTGCAGTTGGGAGAGCAGATCATCAGTCACGGCTCTATCTATTTTCTCACTTTGTTCCTGATCCTCCTTCATCTGTTTTGCTCACTCACTCTAATGATGTGAGTAAATTATGGCATGAGCGGTTTGGCCATCTTAACTTCCACTATTTGCATCAACTCAACCAGCAGAGCATGGTCATAGGGTTGCCTTCAGTTCAATTCTCAGGAGGTGTTTGCCAAGGTTGCATTCTCGGTAAGCATCCTAAGGAAAATTTTGACAAAAGTAAGGCATGGAGAGCTTCACAGATACTAGAGTTAGTTCATAGTGATTTGGCTGGTCCATTTCAACATCCTTCTTTCAGCAGGGCCTGATATGTCCTCACATTCATTGATGACCTTTCTCGATATACATGGGTGTACTTTCTCAAACAGAAGTCAGAGGTATTTGATCATTTTCAAGACTTCAAAAATTTTGTAGAAAAGCAATCTGGGAAAGCCATCAAGGTTTTGTGCACAGACAATGGTGGTGAGTATGTCAACCATCGGTTTGAAAGATTTTGCACTTCAGAGGGGATTGATTTACAGCATTTAGTTCCATACAATCCTCAGCAAAATGGTGTTGCCGAATAGAAGAATAGATCCTTGAAGGAAATGGAAAACTGTATGATTCACTCTAGATCTCTTGCACCACAGTATTGGGCAGAAGCCATTAACTATGCTTGTTATATCCAGAACCGTGTTCCTCACCGAGCCTTGAAGGGAGTTACTCCTTTTGAAGCTTGGTGCGGTCGAAAACCATCAGTTAAGCACTTTCGAGTTTTTGGCTCCCTTGCATGGGCCCACATTCCTACAGAGAAACATAAGGCCTTGGATCCGCAAAGCAAACCTTTCATATTTGTAGGTTATCTTGATGGTGTGAAGGGTTATTGGTTGCTCCACCCTACTACACATGAGTTATTCATTGAGAGGAGTGTTCAGTTTGAGGAGGGATCTTCAAGCTCACTTTCTATCACTTCTCCAACTCCTTCTACCTTGACATTAGAGTCACTTGGAATACATGACAGATCTTCTGATGAGTCAGATTCACCTGAACAGTCTTCTACCTCTACTTCTGATGCAGAAAGTGATTCAGAGAACTCACCTCCTTCCTCTCCTAGTCATCATTCAGAGGTTAATGATTCCCCTCCAGATTCTCCATCTTCTTGCCCACTTTGGGCTAGACAGACCTTGCAGTCTGCGGGTGATTGGGTTGGGGATCCATCAGACACTAGGAAAACTCGTTCACAATTCGAGGATGCTCCACATGTCTTCATTGCTACTGCCTCAGATCCACAGTCCTTTATACAACTATGCAAGAAGAGTATAGTTCCTTGATGAGGAACCACACTTGGGATCTTGTCCCTCTTCCTAAAGGAAGAAAACTTGTTCGATGTAAGTGGATCTATCGGACAAAATTTGCAGCAGATGGGTTAGTTGACAAACACAAGGCTCGCTTGGTCGCCAAAGGATTCTCCCAGGTTCCTGGGATTGACTACTCTGAGACTTTTGCGCCAATTGCTCGAATGAATTCCATTCGAATTCTTCTAGCCATTGCTGCAGCTAATCATTGGGAAGTACATCAGATGGATGTGAAGAGTGCTTTTCTTCATGGTGACCTTCATGAGGAGATCTATATGGAGCAGCCACAGGGCTTCCTTCAGGATTCTTCACTTGTGTGTCGTCTTCGAAAGTCTCTCTATGGCCTCAAACAGGCTCCTCAAGCCTGGTATGCCAAGATGGACTCCTTCCTTCTATCAGTTGGGTTCACTCGGTGCCATTCTGATCCTAATGTGTACATTTTGCAACAGGGTGATTCACTTCTATTTTTGGTTTTGTATGTTGATGACTTGCTGATCATAGGAAGTTCTTCACCAACCATTAAGGCTGTCAAAGTGGCCCTTCAAGACAATTTTTTGATGACTGACTTGGGCTTGTTACATTACTTTCTCGGGATTGAGATCCTTCAATCTCCTTCTGGGATCACCATCACACAATCCAAGTATGCTCTAGATTTACTCTCGAGGTTTCATATGGCTGACTGTAAGCCTACTCCGACTCCCTTCCTTTCTAGAGTCAAACTTGAGGCTCAATGTTCTTCTCCACTTGTTGATGGCACTTTATACCGCCAACTTGTTGGGAGTCTCATTTATCTGACTCATATGAGACCTAACATCTCCTATGCTGTAGGCATGGTCTCTCGATTCATGCAGGAGCCCCATGAGTTACACTGGAAAGCAGCCAAGCGGATCCTTCACTACATTCAGGGTTCTCATAGTTGTGGGATTAATTACGCAGCAGGTATTGAGCTTGATTTGGTGGGCTACACAGATTCAGATTGGGCAGCTGATTTTGAGGATCGCAAGTCTACTTCAAGGTATAGCTTCTCACTTGGGTCAGGTCCTGTTTGTTGGTCGAGCAAAAAGCAGTCTGCTATTGCTTTTTCTTCTACTGAGGCTGAGTATCGGGGGGCTGTAAATGCTGCCACTGACGCCATTTGGATTCAACATCTTCTCACTGAGTTTGGTATCCAGATCAGACGGCCATCAGTCATATTTTGTGACAACCAGAGTGCCATTCAGATCTCACGAAATCCAGTTCATCATTAACAGACCAAACACATAGAGGTCCACATGCACTACATCCGGGAGCTCATCCATGGTCATGTCATTGACCTTCGCTATTGTCCAACTTCCGAGCAAGTTGCTGATATCTTCACCAAACCCTTCACTGAGAGCAAGTTCCTTCATTTGCGAGCTTTGCTGGGGGTGCGGGATGCTTCATCTTCTGGGGGGGCCTCTTCCTCTCACTCGAAGTCCTGACTTTTTTGTGGGGGGGGTCTCTTTTCTCTCTCTTTTGAGAAATCTTATGTACA
Source organism: Cupressus sempervirens (assembly GCA_028749045.1). NCBI lineage: Eukaryota > Viridiplantae > Streptophyta > Pinopsida > Cupressales > Cupressaceae > Cupressus > Cupressus sempervirens. The sequence goes on from CM053788.1 coordinate 221,468,880, forward strand.
TGGGTACCTCATCAAGCTTGACTTGCCGGGACCCATTTCTACATCCACCTAAGCTTCGCTTATGGGGGGGTGTTAGTGTAGTTTTTTATTTTTCCTATTTTTCTAGGTTTTTCCTACACTTTTTAATAATCTCGCTTAGGTTAATAAAGCATGTCTTATTAGGTGAATGGTTGTGAGGTGTCACCTTCCTACATGTGAGCATCCATTAGCTATCTTGGGAAGATACTTTTCTATCTTTAGTTCGATAGATGGTTGCTCCTCATTGGTTGGTGTTGACACCTCCTCCCTCTTCCTACCCTATATAAGCATGCTACCTGGCTTGTATTTGCATTGCTTGTTTTTGCATCCTCTTAATGCTATTCTGCTTCCAGCATTTGCATTACTCTCTTGGAGACTAACTCTATGATGCTATTTTGATTTTGTATCATTTGCATTCATAGTTTAGATATTTACTCTTTGCACTAGTTTTCTGGGTTATTAATCTTTTCAGATTCTAACACAAATGTTTGCCCATATGTGGTGAAGTCATCCATATATACTTCCAAACAATCTGCAGGTATGTTAGAAAAAATGCTAATAACAACTCTTTGAAAAGTTGCAAGTGCATTGCACAAACCAAATGGTAGGACAGAATAAGAAAATGTTCCCCATGGACATGTGAATGTTGTCTTGTCCTAATCCTCTGGTGCTATCTGGATTTGATTGTAACCACTGAACCTGTCTAAGAATGAGAAGTATTTTTTTCCTGCGAGATTGTCAAGGACTTGAACAACAAAAGGCAATGGAAAATGATCCTTCTTGGTAGTCGAGTTAAGTTCTCTATAATCTATGCAGACTCACCATTTTCCCCCCTTTTTGGGAACAATAACCAATGGTGACACCCATTGGCTATCAGAAATAGGATATATGAAGCCAACATTAAGTAACTTTTGTAATTCATTTTTGAGAATATCCCTTAATGTTGGGTTTATCCTACGCTAAGGTTGTCTCACAGGTTTATAATTTAGATTGATATAAATTCTATGGGTACAGAGTGCAGGATCCAAACCTTTCATATCTATATACTCCCAAGCAAAAGCATCCTGATGTTTTTGTAATAGCTATAGGGTATCATGATGTTGTGCCTGAGATAAGGACTTGCTTATATTTAATTCTCTTCCTGGGATGATTGTTGTTTTGACTACTTTTTCAGCCATTGAAATTTGCACAATTGGTTGTGAATCTATCTCATGTGGCAGGAGTGAATGCATAAGCTGTGCAGACTCGAAATAATGTAGTTCATCAGATAAAGGCAGAATGCTTTCTAAGACATACTCTTGTGTAGAAGATGTCTCAGGTTGTGTTCCATACTCATTCAGTATAATAGAAGAAATGACATCATCTTCTTCTTTAATGTTTACAAATGAGTCTCGTGAGATCATCATCAATCATTGAATAGAATCTATGTCCATATCAGAGTCATCCATATTTGGCTAGACAACTTGATCATCCTACAGCAAAGGCTAAGCAGGAGAATACAAGGTCAAATTTTTAGTGTTTGTTCCATCTGAAATAGTCATTTTCCATGATTGGCATGCAATATAAGCATCTACTATTGTCAACAATGGTCGTCCTAAAATGATAGGGTAGCCCCTAGTACTTGTTTTTGGAGAGAGTACAACAAAATCAACTGGATACTCCCATGAATGTAATATGATAGTGACATCTTCTAGCATACCATCAAGAATGATGGTAGAACTATCTGCTAGTTGCAAGATTGTTGGCATCTGCCTAAGACCAATGATGCTTAATTTGGACACTACTTCCTTGGTCATTACATTGATGGATGCTCCTAGGTCTATTAAGACATTCTGCACTTGTACTCCTTCAATGGTGAGGGTTACTACTGGGCTGCTAGGGTCTGCATACTTGGGCATTTTGCAGTTATCAAGCATAAGATCATAAAGCTGTCCAAGGACATGGATAGTCTTTGGGTCTTTCTTTTTCCTTCTTGGCTTTTTAACACAGGCTTCTTTGATGGCTTTTGAATATATAGGTACTTCCTTGATTGCATCAAGCAAGGGAATTTTTACCATCATTTGCTTGAGTTTCTCAAGCAAATCTAGTGCAACTTGATTTTCACTTGGCAGTATTTTCTCTGTTAACCTACTAGGAAATGGTGGTGTTTTGGCTGCAAGAGAAACAGTGGTGGTAGGTTCTTGAACTGAATCAGCATTTGTATCATCTATTTCTGTTATAATGGGCTATTGAGGTGAGGCAAGCGTTGTTCCAAATCTTAGATGGATATCATTCAAGGTGATGGAATAACTTTGTTGCGAGGCTGAAGGTTTTGCACTATTAGGATTAGGTGTAGGTTGTGTAGGAAACTATGGTTGTTTCGGAGGGGCTATACTGGCTACAGGAGGCATTAAGGCTTGTTGTTGAGGAGATTGAGTCAAGGCCGGCTGCTGCTAGTGCTGCTGCCAATTTTGGGTTTGCTGCCAACCTTGCTGAGGTTGGTGCCAACCTTGGTTAGGCTATTGCCACCCTTGGGTAGGCTACTGCCAACCTTGGTGAGGCTACTGCCAACCTTGGTAAGGTTGCTGCTAATGATTATAATTACCATGCTATTGTTGCCATTGATTATTACCACCGTAATTATGGAGTGGGTCTTGAGGAATACCTAATCTTGGAGCCCATGGCCTTCATTGAGCAACATAGAGGACTTCCCCGTCTTCATCAATTGCCTTGAACTTAGTAGGCACATGCTGTGATTCCAAGCTAGCAATAGGCTTACATCGACAGTTGCATTTCTTTTCTTTGCAATGGGGGCAATATTCTACCAACATACTATCAGCATCCTCCTTCTTCCTTTGTGCTTGCATGGTATCCAATTGTGTAGCAACATCATTAATGATGTCTTGCTTGAAATCCGACAAGAGGTTTGACAATTCTATCTTAGATACTCTTGCCCCAGGAGTCTTTTGGAGTAAATCCCTCAAACCTCATCATTTTTTTGTTGTTGCTCTGGAATAGTTCAAACAAATATTCTGAATTTTAGCCCACATTTTTTGTGTAATGTCACCTCTAGCCATTAAGTCTAGAGCTTCCATACTCCTATCATGTACTTCTTTCATAAAGAGATGCTTTTGAGACTCCTCATTCAGCTGATGTTGTGTGTTATGCTGTAGGTTAAACATGAACTAGGCAACATAGTCCTCCAAAGTCTCATCCTCCTTTTGTGACATTTTAAAAATGTCATCTCCTTTCAAATCATGGCCTCTGCAATATTCCTTATATTTATTAAGGAATAGGTTACTCATATATAGGCCAATCTGTCACAGCATTGGCACCTAAACTCATGAACCATCTCAAAGTGGCTTCTTTGAGAGTTGATGGAAACAATTTCAGCTTATGGGCATCAGTTGTGTAGTCATAACTTCGACAAAGGATGTCAAACTCAAAGAGAAAAGTTTCTAGATCTTCAGTAATAAGGCCATAGAATTTAGGCAGGGCAGCTGAGGGTATATTTTTCAAATTTTGATTACCCTGCTCAGGAGGAATTTGAAAGGGAAAGGTAGGCTGAGTTGCTGCCATTTGTAGATGTCTTAGTGGTGGCTGATAAATGACTAGAGCTAATGGATTATCTTGATATTCTGGCTCAGCAAAAAGATTATTCAAATGAAAAGATTTTTTAGAGGTGGTCAATGATTGTACTTGTTTTGGTACTTCTGCAAATACGTTCTCAAATAGTTCTTCTTCTCTCTCTTCCCTTTCTTCAGGGTTAGGATAAAAAGGATCTTCCTGATTGAAGTTGGGAAGAAATATTCCAAGGCGATCTCTTCTTCTGTGCATGCAAGAATGCTAAAAATGAAACTAAATGACTCAATAGTAAATACTAGACTGACACCATCCCCAGCAACAATGCCAAAAATATGTCTAATCAATATAACACCCTTTTAGTTGTAGGAATGAACATCTCTTACCACCAAAGTACTATGTTGATTTTCATTAAATGTCAATCCAGGAGCGTGAACTTGAGATGATGTTTGCAAAGTATATGCTCTAGTTTTCACTAAAAGTCACTACTACTTTGAATGCAATAACCATTAAGGAAATCTAGTTTATCCAAAGGAAAGACAACTATCAAATACTTGGAAGGAAATTCTAATTATTTAGCCATACATCTATGCACCTACTACTGCAGGAACAGTGACTAGTTCTGTTTCCAGTGGCTGCAGGAACAGTAGTTCTAACTTTAACTTAGAAAACTGATTCTAACTCCTACTTACTAAAGCAAACTCCACCTTCTGCGTGGGCCCCCATGGAAGAATGAAGGAAAGACAAACTCAGATAAAAGTGTAGAAACTCAGCAAAGGCATGTATTCATCCAATATGCAGTATTACAATAACTTGGAAAAATGATAAGATGTCTATCAACTCTATCTGTCTACTCACTAATTAGCCTCATAGATATAGATGAGGTCTTATTATAGGGAACAACAAAAAACTCCTAAAACTATGACTTCCTCATGAAGGAAAGTCAGTTACAACTTAAGACTACAAACATGCAATCTGAAAGGCATTAATTATCCCTTAAATTTCCCACAAATATAGATCATAGCAAATGCTAGATTTGATCTTTTATCTGTCTTCAAATAGCTTTCCAGGAATCCAAGTATTGTGCATTGCATGTTTAATTGATTACTTTGATGATTTCTTCCTTGCTTAGCCACTTTATCAGGTCTCGCTTTGTTATTCATTAAAATAGGTCCCTTTTGACTTTGCCGCCAAGTCTTCTAGCTGCAACGATGTCATAACACTTCTCCTTAATGTCATCAATGCCTTAGCGCTATTCCTTCGTAGTTTGTATAACTCCCACTCAGCTTGTATCCTACGATCAACATTTAATACACACAAGACTTCTCGCAAATATTTATTTTCATTTATTAGTTTATAAAGAAAAGGCGTTAATTATTCAACTAACAATTTTTGCAATCTCTTCAGTTGCAGGAAGATTGACCCATATCAAACATTCATGAAGAAAGATTTTTACCAAAAAATGAACCCATTTTTAAATATAATTTCGATTATTATTTTATGCCCTATGTCCATACTTTATACATCAAAAGTTCAAAACATTTATACCAAAGGATGATAAAGTTCAGTATGTTATAGACAAATGTTCACAAAAAGGGATAATAAAACTACTATTTCTTCATGTCATCATGCTTACTCAGGCCCTGGTCCTCATTCACAACAAGGGAGTCTTAGCCTCTACCCAGTTCCATCTTGTTTAGCAAGGTGTTGAAATTATTAGCCATAGTCTTCAAAATAATGTAGTTTTGATCTGCTAGTTTCTTGACTATTTTCTCTATGTTACTCACTCTAGCATCTAACCCATCAACCTTTTTTAAAGAGCTTTGCTTAACTGATCAAGGTTCCTATTATTGGTTTCAATTATTGGCACATGTTTCATCAAGACTTTTACCTCTTCTGTGTTTCCAATAACCTCAAAGATCCTATCAATGTGTTGACCCACTATTCTCTCCCCCTTTATCGTCTTGTTGAGCTGATCAAAGTCCCTTGAAATATCCTACATTTTCTATTTATGGGTACCAATATCCTTCAACAATGACCCTAGGTTACCCATGATTCCCTTTAGGAACCCCTAGTCATCCTCTTCCCTATTATGCTCAAGGAAGTCCTCCTACTCCGCCTATTTGTTTCTATCTAGGTCCATACCCTTGATATCATTTTCATCACCTGCATCCTGAGCAAACTCCTTTTTTCTTTTTCTTTCTATTCTCTTAATTAAGATTTCATCGTTAGAGGGGACAAATCCCTTTCAACATTCTTTCCCCTATTTCTTGAAACCTTTCCCAAAGTTTCTTTCTTTTGAAAGCCCTTTCTCTAGTCCTCGTAATCACTATCTTTTTCCAAATCACTCTCCTTTTCCTTCCTTTTCTTCTTAGAAGAGCTTCCCAACTCACCTTTTATTCTCTTCTTTAAATCAACCTCCTCCACCTCATCCTTTGTTTCCTTATCAAAATCCTCCTCAGAATCACTACCCTTAGTCTCGTAATCAAGTGCTTTCTTACTCTATCTGGGCCTATCCACCATTTTTTACTTTAAAAGGTTCATTATTAGAACTATTAACCCCTCATGGTAGGCATGATCTCCCTCAAGATCATTTTGAAAGGCAAGAATAGAATTATCTAAAGATTGTTTGAGGTAAAAAGGAAATTTTTTCCTAACCTCATACCTAAAATGGTTAACCAACATGAAATGGTGATCATATATCTTAGTGAAGTGACCATCTAAGGTAAGATACTCAATAATCACAAACATAAAAAATCTCTAGGGGTGCATAGTGGAACTAGGGCTAAAGTAGGGATTACCTATTTTCACTAGTCTATTGCATTCATTAGTCAAGTCTACAAACTCATCAACTGCCCAATCTAAGAGCTTCCTATCATAGTAGAAAAAATTACATGTCAAGTTTACATAACCCTAATTTGCTAATTTTTTAGTGCCACTTAAGAGCACAGTTTGATTGACCATGATCCTTCACATACCCCTAAAATAAACTATCCTTTTCCAAAAAGCCAATCTTCTAGCATTTGAATTTAGAGCATAAACGTTGGAAAGGATCAAAGAAAATCTAATTTTGACATGATTAAATCTAATACAAAAAATGTTTTTCTTAGAAAGAAGAAACTCACCTCAAACAATTACCTCATTCTAAAAGAAAACAATAACTCCTGATACTCCTTGGGAACTACAACCCAAAACTTTTCCATTCTTGAAAAATGAAAGCATTTCCATTTTTTCTCTATTCATCTTAGTTTTTTGAACCAAAAGAACATCTAGTTTATGATCCCAAACAAAATTTTTCAAAATATCATTCTTCTGAGGAGCATTCAATCTATATCACCTAATCTAGTAGTGCCATGAAGGAATACTAATTAATAAACAAAAATATTCACACAACTAAACAATTAACACTTATGATAGGACCAAAGTTATCACCAAGAAGGAAAGCAAACAAAGAATGGTAGGCTCCTTATTGTATAACCTATCATGACATAGATATGTCCCTAATGGATGGGGATGTATGCTCGTGTTGTGCTCAAGCTTTCAATAGGTGGGGGTTTTTACCAAGTGTGTAGATGGGTGGAGGTTTCGACAATGGAGGTGTGGATGTATTTCAGCATGGGATGGTACAAAATGGTTATGATGCAATAGTTAGTGGAGCATTATAAGGTTGCATAAAAGTGGATGATGAATTGTGAGAGGGAAGGGTTTTATTTATAGGCTAAGGGGTAGTGAAATGGAGAGTCAGGATGCAAGGATGGAAGAATGGTGAGGGAGGGTTAAGATGCATTCAAACGGGAGCACATGGATTGTGCTTGTTTAGAGACAATAGAGGAGTGACACTTATCAGAAGGAGAATGAGTGTGAGGGGATGAGATAAGGGTTGGTGAAAGGGAGTAATGAGGGATGTTGAGTATATAAGAGGGATGTAAGAGGCAATAATGGTATGTAAGAGCCATTAATGCTCTTGGATGGGGAGGGAAGAGGATAAGGAAGATCTTTTGACTTTGGTTTGGGTTAGAAAGTCTTAACCCTTGCTTAAAGTTGTGCACATGTTTAGGAGGGGGATTAGACTTAGCTTAGGAAGGAGGTTAGGGGGCAAGTGGCTTAGCTTTGATGGGATGGGTCAGTTAGGGGTCTAAGTGAGGTTAGTATGGGTGAATGTGTTGGATTAGGGATAAAGTTAGGTCTTCGGAATGTTTTAGGGGTTTGGATATTTTATTATATGATTTATTTAATAAAATGGGGATATGGGAGTAAATTAAATAGATTTGAGAATTTATTTAATTTAATAGAGGAATAGGGATTTAATTGATAATTTGATTTTGGGTTATCATTTAATTTTATCAATTGGATTATAGTTAATTAAATTAATTAATTAACTAGGAGATGACAATTAATTAATTAAATAATAAATATTTAATTAGTAATGTCCTAGAAGATGACTAAATATGATTACCTACTGATGTAATCAGATTTAGGTGTCTACATAATTCTCTTATATTCCATGACATAATCTTCATTTAGAACATTTCTTATATTAGCTCTCTTAGATGGTTGGTTGTTTTCCATCTGTAATGTAAACCTTACTAGCCCTTTCTCTTGTTTCTTTATTGTTCTTCCTTCCATAACCATACTTCTTACCACCCACATCCTAATTAGACTTACTCCTTGAACCATATTAAAGAAAGGGATAATAGTTGAGAAATTTTTCTTCCTCTTATTATCTTCTATCCATAGACTTTTAGCATCATCCTCCAGCTCCAAACCATTTCCAACACTAGACTAAAACTAATTTTATAGAATAGGGTATCTGAAGGATCATGATATGCCAAAAAGTGGTGATATGAAAAATATGTAGTTTTGAAATGTCTAAAAGAATTTCAAAATCTTCTTTAGGATTTTTTTTACCCATCTTGATACCAAATCAAAAAAGTAATACCTTGCCTTATCAAGTATCTGATTTCAGAATGAGTACCCAATTTGAGAATGGGCACCCAATCTATGCACCCAAATCATGGAACCAAAATTAAATATAATGGGAGTGGAGACCAATTTTTAAATTAAATATTGATTTTTATTTTCCAAACTCAAAGGGCGGGAGACCAATTTTAAAGTCATATAGTCCTAGTCTGATATAATTATAGTGCAATTGGGGGGAGGGGGGTTAATTATTAAATATAGTTACAAAAATTTATTCTATAGTATTAAATAATCATAATTATTGAATATTATATGATTATTTTATATATAGTTAGTAATTATTATATAATTATATATCATATATATTTAATATATTAGTAGCCTAAGTTAATAAACTATATGACAATGTATGTTCCTAGGGGTCCCCCTAGGGACATACATGTGTTCTGATGGGTTGAAAGAGGTCATGGGTGTTGAAAATAATTATTCAATTGTATATTTTCATTGATGTTACAAAAATGTTATATTCTAACACAACCTTTCTAGTAGTAACTAAGCTCAAAAGACTCCAATATTAGCTTAGCAGAAGATCAGAATAAGCCAAGTTGAGTGATCAAGTGTAAACTAAGCTAGGTTAGTCATTGAAGGACTCTTGTGTAAACTGAGTCAGGTTAGTTACCAAGGGACTTAGTGGTAACTGAGTGACCCAATTTTTGTATTAGTTGACCTACAGAAAAATAGGTCTATTTATTCTTTTTCTTTTTCATGCCAACTTGACATCGGGTTTCATATTTATGAAAGGTCAAGTTGTGAATTGAAATATGAAATTGTGAAAGAAGATAAGATGTGAATAAAGAAGGATATCTGATTAAGTGAAGAAATTCCAAGGAGCTACAAAGAATATTCTATTTAGGAAGGATTCGTACGATAAGCTAAAATAGTGATCTAAACTTGCAAGTCAAATACTTCATTAATTAGGTCAATTATTGTTACTCTTTAAGAATTGTAGCACTGAATAAATCTCTTAACATAGTTGACTTAACAATCATTTTTGTAAATCCTCTAACAAGGTAGCATTTATTGATTAGTGTCTTAAGACCTCTAACAAGGCCACTCATAACAATGTGATTCAATTCCTTTAATAGGGTCACACCTAACAGTGTGTTTTGTAACCTTTAATAGGGTTAGCTCCTAATAGGGCTCACTTCAAAAGAGTGAAATTTGTAACTAGTTGCATTGGTGGTTTTCTCAAATTAGGTTTCCATGTTAAATCTTGATGTATCATGTGTTCATGTTATTTTCTTACTGCTTTATCTTTCTGCAACTAAGTTACTAAAGGTTAATACATTAATATCTCAAGATTACTTTGTTAACCAAGTTATAGTGAACATTTAGTTCTAACCAAGTTGTGTGAGGATTTGAGTTAATAAGAAGTTTGTATTAACATCTAAGGGATTTGGAATTATTTTAGTGGTAACTGATTCACCCTTCCTCTCTTAGTTACTCCTCTTATATTTCCAATAATGGGATACCCTATGACCCCTTTCAACCTATTATAAGACAACATATGTTCCTAGGGGTCCTAGGATGCCTAGGGACATACATCTTATGATTCAATGGGTATAAAGGGGACATAGAGTATCCTATGATCACTTTTGACCTATTACACAACAACATATTTGCCTAGGGGCCCTAAGACCCCTACATACATACATGGTGTGTTCCAATGGATTGAAAGGGTTCATAGAGTATCTTATGAATCCTTCAATCCATTACACGATAGCTTATATTATTAGGGGTCATAGGACCCCTAGGAATAATTATTTTCATGTAATGGGTCAAAAGGGGTCATATGGTATCCAGTGACCCCTTTTGACCCATTAGATTACAACATGTATGGCCCTAGGGGTCCTAGAACCTCTAGGAACATATGTTGTCATGTAATAGGTCGAAAGGGGTCATAGGATTTTGACCCATTCGAACACAAAATGTATGACCATAATGGTCCTAGCACCCCTAAGAACATAAGTTATCATGTAATAGGTCAAAGAGGCTCATAAGATACCCTATGACCCCTTTCTACCCATTAGAATAAAAGAGGTATGTCCCTAGGGGTCCCACATACCCTAGGAACATATGTTGTCATGCAATGAGTCCAAAGTGGTCATAGGATACTCTGTGACCACTTTCCACCCATTGGCACACAACATGTAAGTCCCTAGGGCTCCTAGGACCCCTAGGAACATATGTTGTCATGTATTTGATTAAAATGGGTCATAAGTTATTGTATGACCCCTTTCAACCTATTTGAATACAACATGTTTGTCCTTAGGGGTCTTAAGACCCATCAGACCATATTTTTTCTTCTAATGGGTCAAAAGGGGTCATAGGATATCCTTTAACCCCATTCGACCCATTGGAACACAAGAAGTATGTCCCTAGGGGTCCTAGGACCACTATGAACATGTTTTGTCATGTAATGGGTTGAAAGGTATCATGGATACCTTATGAACCCTTTTTACCCATTCAAACACAACATATATGTCCTTAAAGGTCTTAGGATCCTTAGGAACATATGTTGTCATATAATGGATTGAAAGGGGTCATAGGGCATCCTATGACCCCTTTTGACCAATTAGAACACATCATGTATCTCCCTAGGGGCCCTAGGACCCTTCGAGACATGCATCATGTGTTTGAATGGGTCAAAATGGATCATAGGGTACAATATGACCCCTTTTGACTCATTAAATGATAATATATGTTTATATGGGTCCTAGGACCCCTAGGAACATATATCATGTATTCAAATGAGTCAAAAGGGGTCATAGAGTACCCTATGATCCCTTTCAACCAATTATATGACAACATATGTTGCGAGGGGTCCTAGGACCCCTAGGGATGTAAATCATGTGTCTGAATTGGTCAAAAGGGTTCATAGGGTAGCCTTTGATCACTTTTGACACATTAAGTGATAACATATATCATGTGTTCTAATGAGTTGAAAGGGGTGATAGAGTATTCTATGTTCCCTTTTGACCCATTAAATGATAGCATATGTCTTTAGGAGTCTTAAGACCCCAAGGAACACATATCATGTGTTCAAATGAGCTGAAAGATTTTATAGGATAACTTATGACCCCTTTTGATGTATTTCATGACAACATATATCCCTAGGGGTCATAGGACCCCTAGGGACCTATTTTATTTGTTTGAATGGTTTGAAAGGGGTTTTGACAGATTTCATGAAAAATTATGTCCCTAGGGGTCCTAGGATGCCTAGGGACCTATTTAATTTATTCATATATGTTGAAAGGGGCCATATAATAACCTATGACTGCTTTCAACACATTTCGTAACAAATGTCCCTAGGGGTCCTAGGACCCCTAGTTACATATTATAATTGTTCATTTGGGTTGAAAGGGGTCATAGGAAAACCTATGACCACTTTCAAGACATTTCATTACAACATATGTCCTTAGGGATGTTAGGACCCCTAGAGACTCAATCCATTTGTTCAACTAGGTTGAAAAGGGTCATATGATAACCTATGACCCCTTTTGACACATTTTATGACAACATATGTTCCTACAGTTCCTAGGACCCCCAAGGATCTACTTTATTTATTTGAATGGATCAAAAGGGGTCATAGGATAACTTATGACCCCTTTCGATGCATTTCATGACAACATATGTCCCTATAGGTCATTGAACCCCTAAGAACATATTATAATTGTTCACATGGTCTAAATGGGTTGCAGGATAACCTATGACCCCTTTCAATGCATTTCATGACCACATATCTCCCCAGGGGTCCTAAGATCCCTCGAGACCTATTTCATTTATTTTAATTGGTCAAAAGAGGTCATAGGATAATGTATGACCCCTTTTTACACATTTTATGACAACATATGACCCTAAGGACCTATTTGATTTATTTGAGTGGGTCAGAAGGGGTCATAGGATAAGCTATGACCCCTTTCAACAAGTTTCATGACAACATATGTCCCTCGAGTTCCAAGGGACCAATTTCATTTGTTTGAATTGGTCAAAAGGGTTACTAGGATAATCTATGAACCCTTCTGATGCATTTCATGACAACATATGTCCTTAGGAGTCCTACGACCCCTAGGGACCTATTTCATTTGTTTGAATAGTTTGAAAGGGATCACAAGATAGCCTATGACCCATTTTGAGGTATTTCATGACAACATATGTCTTTAGGGGTCATAGGACCCCTAATCACCTATTTCATTTGTTTTAATAGGTCAAAAAGAGTCATCAGATAACCTATGACCCCTTTAGATGCATCTCATGACAACATATGTTCCTAGGGGTCCTAGGCTCCCTAGGGACATATTATCATATTCCATATGGGTTAAAAGTATTTCATGACAACATATGTCCTTAAGAGTTAGGGGTCCTGAGACTCCTAGGGACATATTATAATTGTTCATATGGGTTGAAATCCTATGACCCCTTTTGATACATTTTATGACAACATATATCCATAGGGATCCTATGGATCCATAGAGACCTATTTCATTTTTTTGAATGGGTTGAAAGGGATCGGTGAATAACCTATGACCCATTTCGATGCATCCCATGACAACATGTGTCCTTAGGGGACCTATTTCATTTTTTTGAATGGGTTGGAAGGTTCATACGATAACCTATGACCCTTTTTGACACATTTCATGACAACATATGTCCTTATGGGTCCTAGGACCCATAAGGACATTGTAATTATTTAAATGGTTTGAAAGGGGTCATAGGATAACTTGTGACCACTTTCAACACATTTCATGACAACATATGTCTCTAGAGGTCCTAGGACCCCTAGGGACCTAATTTATTTGTTTGAATGGGTCAAAAGGGGTCATAGGATAAACTATGACCACTTTCAACACATTTCATGACAACATACTTCTGTAGGGGGGCTAGGACCCCTAGGGACCTATTTTATTTGTTCAAATGGATCAAAATGGATCATAGGATAACCTATGACCCCTTTGGACACATTTCATGGTAACATATTTCCCTAGGGGTATTGTTCATATGGGTTGAAAGGGGTCATAGATTTTCAACACATTTCACAATAATATATGTTCTTAGGGACATATTATAATTATTCATACGGTTCGAAAGGGGTCATAGGATAACCTACTCATTTGACCCCTTTCCATACATTTGATAATGACATATGTTTCTAGGGGTCCTAGGACCCCCTAGGGACATACATAATGTTTTTAATGGGTCAAATGGGATCATAGAGTGCTCTATGAACCCTTTTGACCCATTAAATGAGAACATACATTCATTGGGGTCTTGGGACCACTAGGAGCATATATCATGTGTTCAAATGAGTTGAAATGGGTCATAGAGTACCTTATGGCCACTAAGAATGTGCTTAATGTCATTGAATGGGTCAAAAGGGGTCATAGGGCATTCAAGGACCCCTTTTGAGCCATTAGATCAAATCATTTATGTGGTTAGGGGTCCTACGACCCATAAGCACACATATTGTGATTGAATGGGTCAAAGAGTGTCAAAGCACACCTATGACCCCTTTTGATTCTTTTGAACCAATATATGTATGGTTAAGGGTCCTAAAGTCTTTAAAAAAATATTCTAAGGATCTTGAAAAGGGGTCATAGTATTATTAAAAAGATAATTGAAAAAATAATTTATTTATTTTTTAAAATTTTAAAAAATTAGGCAAATCAGGTATTTGATTTGGGAACAGGTACTTGATTAGGATTGGTTTTGATTTGGATACCAATTCTCCATGGTCAACACCAAAAATGTCCCAAAATTTTGTTTTTGGTCTATCATTGTGTGTTTTTGACTTCGACCATGTAGTTGATGACTTTTTTTATTCAAATTTGATGAAATGAAAAGGGTTTATAGAGAACATTCTCAACTTTTCGTCAATATAATGTCTATCAAATTATGAGTTTAGTAAATAATTTTTACTTATTTTCTAATGGATTTATCTACAAAGTATTGATTGACGTACTAATTGAAAATTAGCTATATCTTTCAAATGGTATAAAATTTTTGAAATCCAAAAGATGTGTAATTTTAAAATTTTTTGAGTTAGTTAATGTGGTCAGACATTAGAGTTTTTTATTCTGAAAATGGTTAAATTCATAATTAATTATTTAGTTAGAATAAAAATGCCCAAAAATATTTGTCACATGCCGAAATAAGTGCACTTCTTATATCTAGAGTGTTATTAAAAAATATTATCATTTGGTTTCAATTAAGGTGGTTTGAAATACACCTACTTATTTTTGTCTTGAAATTTTTGTACTACTGCATTAAAATCTAAAATTTTGACTATCAATTTTATTTTTCTTCAGATAAGCCCTACTGGTTAAGAAACTAAAGTCAATATTGTATAATTTTTTAAAATATTTTTTTAATATAAAGTTCATAACTACTTTAAAATTATGTGTCAAGTTGACATAACCTTAATTTGTTGGTTTTTTACAGCCACTTAAGGGCATAGTTTGGTTGACCATGATCCTGTGCATACCCAACAATTGAAATTGATAACAGGGTATGTGCAGGATCATGGTGTGCCAAAAAGTGGTGATCTAAAAAATCTGTAGTTCTAAAATATCTCAAAACATTTCAAAATCTATTCCAACTTTTTTCCCACCCACCCTGATACTAAATGAAAACAATTAATATCTTTATAAGGTCTACTATATCTTTTGATACCAAACCTATATGGTCAACTTTTAAAACATCCTAAAAATGTGCTTTTGGCCTATTTTTATGTGATTTTTACTTCAAACATGTAGCTGATGACTTTTTTTCACCAAAATTAGATGAAATATAAAGGGTTTCTTAAGCATGTTCTTATCTTTCTATAAATGTAAGGTTTGTCAAATTATGAGTTTAGTAAGTAATTATTACTTATTTTCTAATGGATTTACGTATAAAGTGCTGACTGACACACTACTTGAAAAATAACTATAACTTTCAAATGGTACAACATTTTATAAATCCAAAAGATGCATCACATTCTATGTTTCTTCTACTATACGGAAAAGAAAATGAAAAATTTAATTTTTTAGAGTTTTAAATTAGTTAAGGTGGTCAGAAATAAGAGTTTTTTAATTCTTAAAATGCTAAAGTCAAAAATTAATTAATTATTATTTATTTAGAATAAAAATGCCCCAAAAATATGTGTCACATCTAGGCATGAGTCTACTACTTATATCTAGAATATTATTTAAAAATATTATCATTTAATTTTGATAAGGTGGTTAGACATATGTCTACTTCTTATTTTTGTTCTAAAATTTTTGTAATATTGCATTAAAATTCAAAATTTTGACCAATCAATTTTATTTTTTTGAGATAAGTTCTAGTAGTTTAGAAACTAGATTCAATTTTCTAGAGAGGCTTTTCTCAAACTTTTTGATATAAAGTTAATAACAAGTAGAAAATTGCACATCAAGTTGACATAACCTTGATTTTCTAATTTTTTATTGTCACTTAAGAGCATAGTTTGGTTGACCATGATCCTGCACATACCCAACACTAGAAGACTAGAATACCCTTTCTCTATCACCCTTAATTTTGACATCTCAACTGGCTCAACCATTCCCCCTAACCCAAAATAATTGAACCTGACAACACAACTTGAAGAGAGCTATGACCATCAACATTCAATATCTACTTGTACTCACCATCCTCAAGCTCTTCTATCAACCCTTCATAAAATTCCAATACTTTAGCATTATCACTTTTTTGAGAAGCCAATGAATCCATAGAATATGCAACCACTAACACAACAGGTTCTATAGTAAGAGATGTCTACTAAGCTAGAAAGCTAGCAATTGAGGGAGACATCAAGAAATCTAGATCAATCCAAGAGGTACCCAGGGAGGGATCACAAAAAATAATCAAAGAAAGAGGGGGATAAATAATCTCCTTACTTCCACCCAGTTGCTGATCTCCAACTAAAGAGTTGAAAGCCTCTCTTTTTTTTGTAGTCATCTTTTCTATCTAGACAATATTAGATATATGAATTTAATATGGGGAGCTTGAGAGAGGCTTAAGATATTTCAAGGGAGCCTCTTTCTTCTTCTTTTAAGCGAATTTTTTAGCCCAATGACCTATTTTGTTATAAATAAAACAAGAGAAAGGGAGAAATTCAAACTCCACTTCCTTCTTAAATTTTCCCTATTTTGAGTTAATCAAAATAACTAATAGTAGATTCTCTAGCCTACCTTTATTGACACAAATCATAGCAAATAGGAGTCTAGATTTAGCACTTGTACTCGGTTCAATAGAGAGGAGTTTCCAAAAACATCTTTCTAGTCCTTTAAAATCATCCAAGTTCCAAAACTTTAGGGGAAGACCAAGGAATGTAACCCACATCAGAATAGAGGACAAAAAGGATTCATTATAAGTCCACTAGGGTGATAATTTACGAAAGGAGAGACCTGTTGTTCCAAACATCCAAGGAACCCCACATAAAACATAGTCACCATATGATTTATTAGAAAACTCAAATGATAGGAAATCCCTAGGAAGGGTTGCTACCTCCACATGGACTTTAAGATGTCATTTCCTTTTTAAAAATCTATGAATAACTTCAATATTTGGCCTTGAAACTAGGAATTTACCTATCAGAGTTAGCACCATTGAGGCAATTGAACGTTCTAGGATGAGATTAGGGGCAAAGATATAAAATTCACCATCTTGACAACCCACCTGAATCAAATCCTTAGCTGGAAGAAGAGGAGACTTAGTTTTGGGATCTCCAAACAAGTTGAACCATTATTTTGACACTTCAACCTCCCCTTTCTACGCATTGGGTACCTCACTATTTCCATTGACAAAAGTCAAAAATCCTAAAGCCTCTTTCTCTAATAAAAGAACCCTAGGCTCTAAAACTTTCCCCAAATTCATCCCTAATAATGGATGAAAAATAGGGACAAAATCTAGAGGAATCGAGGCACTTGGACCCCCTCCTAGGTCTCCCAAACCATTGAACAAAACTTTTACAACCTACTAGATGATGGAGGAACCATTATAAACCACCTAACCACCATTCTTGCCTAGCAAGGGTTGATTCAAATTCAAAAGAAATCTCTCTCCAGAGCTTGCCAATATTTTTGAGTTTTTATCCTTCCATTATAATGTTGAGCTCTCTCTTAGCCACATGTAATTGTTTTTACATTTGAAACCAACCATATTTTTACTTTATAATTTCTTTTGTTAGTATTTTTGTCAAAAATATATATGTACAACATGTTTCTTGTTTGATTTTGATTTAGAAACTATTTATTTATTAAATTTTATATAAATTATGACTTTGCATTCTATACTCTTCTATACATATTAAAAGTAATTTACTTTAAAGGGGAACCCATTAAATTTATATTTCAATATTCATCCAATTTGAAAATTAGTATAAGAGTTGTATATTCATTTAAAAAATAATCAATATAGTCAAGCGTAAACTAATGGTCTTACCCAATTTTTATTTAAGTGTTCTCTAATATACCAAAAATAGTTATCATTTTAGGAGAACACACTAGATGCTATATTATGTATTCTAATAAAAATAGAAGTGGTTTTCGTGACCCTCTATTTGAACTTGTCTTTAATCTCCATTATTTTAAAAATAAATTCGTATTTTTAAAAATAGATCAAGAGTACTAGAAATCTTGTTGTTATTTTGTCTTTAAATTTTTTTGGATAATTTTCTCAAATTTTCATCTAAGATCATTTTCTCTTAAAATTCAAAATTTAAGTCACCACTAAAAACCCCTCTTGATCCACCCATTTCTATTCCCTTATCCATATATATGTACTATTTAAATAAAAAAATCTCATTCAGTTACATCATTATGAGTCATACTTATAATGTCATGCCCAAAAATTATGGCCAAAAAACACACCAAATTTTTTTTTTTTTTTTTTTTTTTTAATATTTTAAATGTATTTATTTAAACTTAAGTGCACTAAGTTGATACAGTAAGTTCACATGAAACATGGATGCCAAGAAGGCGGTTACACGAACTCTTAACAATCAATTGATTCAGTTAACAACCCCTCTTATTTAATTAGAAGACCCAATTAATTGATAGATTTAATAAATCCCTTTAAAAGATTTACACTCTAAGAACATTAGTAAATTTCTTAAATACAATTTTATTTAAATTTTACATATGAATTTGTCGTCTACTTCGACAAGGAGTAAAACTAAAATTATCATTCATTTTATGAGTTAATCTGGATTGCATGACCCTCCAATAGACATAGATCAATTTTAAACTATAAAATTCTAATGTTTAAGGCTTATGAATTTAAACCACATTTTACTAATCCCGAAAATAAAACTTCCCATTAGGAACTGCTAATCGACTAATTAAACTTAATTAAGTTATCCTTAACTACATTAAATAATAACTATATTGCATTCACAGAATTTAATAATTAACGTTACAAATTAACGATTAATAAATAAACAGATAAAACTATTTTAGAACGATTCTTTAATTAATAATATTCATTAACTATTAAATTCGCTAAGCTAAAATTACTAAATTTATAAGTTGTTAATGAACTTCATTAATACACATTATCATTTAAACTAATAATTAAATAAAATAAAAAATAAAAACTACTAACAACTATTTTTAACTAATCTATATAAACGAAAATTTAATTTAAACTAAACTATATAAATGAAAATTTAATTTAAACTAAACTATATAAATGAAAATTTAATTTAAACTAAACTATATAAAAAAAATTTAAAAAAAAAATAAATAAAAAAAATTGAAACGCCACCCCACGCATATATATGCGTGGGGGATCCCACGCAATATATGCGTGGGCCTCACGCATACACATGCGTGGGGATCCCACGCATTTAAATGCGTGGTCCTCACGCATGGGTATGCGTGGGGTCTTCCACGCGTACGTGGACTGGCCGCCGGGTACGAGCCGCAGGCTCTGCCCGAAATTCGAAATTTTTTTTTTTGTTTTTTTTTTTTTTAATTTTTTTTTTGATGGGTTGCATTAAATAAGGTAGGTCGCCCACCCTTTGAAGCCTTATAATAGGAGGGTGATTTACTATAATTTATTGACTGTAATAGAGGGGTCTCCCCTTTTTTTTTTGCCCATACATTTTCCAGCAAGTTTGAGCACCTACAGGCCTCTATTTTTTTTTGAAGATTAAGTTTTTATCAAATTTCTCCATTGATCTTGAGACATGGGTGTCAATAGATTGGTGAATCTATACATTGCATATTACATCATGAACACAACCATACATTAATCAAATGATATGCTTATAACATTTTTTTTTTTGAAACTAACTTTAGTTCCTCTTCCTTTGTTGTTGGATCAATACAATTCTATTTTCTTTCACATACAAATGCAACAACTGCATATGAATCCAATTTTATACATAATGCAACTAATTACTCCATGGGAATGGAAAATAGGAAGATCACCATGGGTGTTTAAATTCTCTATGATTTCATATGCATATATTTTCTCCATACCATTCTAATGTCTAATTGAACTCAGCCTTTCCTAACATAATTCCTTCATATACAAGATTAACATTCACCATTCACAATCCATCACAATAATATGCATGAACAAAAAGGTGGTTGAATTGGCTATAACAAGTTTCACAAAATGAGAAGACCATTTAACTTACATTACGCAAATTTTCCAAAGAACATGGGAGCAATGCAAGGAATTTCTCATAATCTCTTTTTTTTGTATTATTCATCCTGGTTCAAAGGCTCCACTCGGGAAAGAACCAGTAAGAAAACCCGAGGTCATTGCCCAATACTTCCAAGTTTCCAATCCATTTTACATCATTTTACAACTCACATAAATCTCTACAAACTTCCAACATGTGCTACCTTCCAAATAACTTCAAAATCACAATAAAGGATAATGGGGAAGACAAAACTAAAACAAGGTGGATAATCACAACAACATCAAATCAAACATACACTCCAAACCCGGTTTGCACAATAGATCTATACATGGAATCAAAACAAGGGGGGAGGTGGATTTTCCCAATGGGAGAAGTCAATCACCATTCCATTACATGGCCCTTTCGGGGCTTGAATTTTAAGAATTTCCATTCTATATAAGGCCCTTTCGGGGCTCCAATCACAAGGATACTCATTTTCTCTTCATACACATGATTTCACAACATCAATAAGGAAGGTGATGACAAGTAGGGGCCCATACACCCTACCCTTTTTCCTTCCTCTCACCATGAAAGGAGACTCTCACCAATGAGGTCCAACTAAAGCCCTACCCCCATACATGGCCACTTCTTCCCTATCCAAGGGTGAGTGATGCCATCACAATCCCCATGAAAACTCAAAGAACAAGGTCTCAACAAAGCAAGAAATGAAATCCAAAACAAGGTAAAATTCCCTCCAATATCCACCCAATACACACAACATAAAAGGACAAGAACCTTCACAATACTATAACAAGATTCACACATGATCAACAAAAAGGAAAGCTAAGCCCATGAGAGAGAAATTCCTACCTCCACAAGTGTTATGGCAACAATGGAAGTTTTTTTGAGAAGAGCTTCTTTCCTTTCTCCTTCCTTCAATCTTCAAGCTTGCTCTCTCCAAACTAGAGATTGGGTAACCCCCCTTCACTACTTCCCAAGTGCCTCTAAATAAGAATCTACTTAACTAGGCTTAGGGTAACCCCTTGGTGGAGTCAAGGTCACCAACCTATGAAGTGACAACCAATTTCGAATTCAAGCAAAGATGGAGTGTTTGAGTGACCATAAAGGTCAACCAAGGAGACTTGGGGAGTGGAAAACACTCCCAACCCAAACCCTTACCCTTAGGGTAATTAATTTTGAAGTTTTAAGGCTTAAGGATTTAATAAGGACAATAAAACTAGGGGAAACAAACTACCAAAAGAAATACACCTTAAAGATGGACTAGGTAAAAAAAAGAATATAGCACAAAATAAACATGGGGTTCAGCTTTTGTCTTCCCATTGGATTTCCCGGCTAAATTTCCTGCACACTCATTGCACACGTCAGTAATTCGAGAAGCACATGTATATATATAAATATAAAAATACGCATCAACAATTTCATGAAATTTAAAACATCCATTCTTCCATAATCTATTCATTCATCTCATTCTACTCATTAAAATTGGAGATTCAAAGTGTTAGTTTGCATTCATTCATTTTATCAGCATATACGTTATAAAACATTAAACTACAGAAATCAAATATCTGAAATAAAGCATCATACATCATAATTAGCAAAATAATGTTCAGTGCCACAAATAATGCTCTGACATATCGAGCCATAAAAAAAAATAATATATAGTATCATCGAGGCTAGGATGGGTCGAGGCGGGGCCTCACATATAACTACATAATTCTTCTATCTAAAATTTAGATGTGAATTTGCAAAATATCTTCACATGCTCTTTTCTCACTTAGTTCATCTCTACTTCATATATCTTTTACACTATCTATAGATCAATAATAGTTAAAAGTAAATGAGAAGAGATGTGTGTGTGTCATTTTCTTAAGATGGCTCACAAAAATATGTGTACAAGATTAAGAATAATGGGCAAGCAATATAGGAAGGATGTATGAATATGTCTTACTCCTTTTAGTGCATTCCAAATTTATTAATTCTATATTATGTTTGTTCTTTAATGCTTTGACATATTTCATAATCCCATGGTTAGAAAATAAAGGAATCTATTTAAACAACAATGAATCAAAAATTTAGAAAGATAAGCCTAAAGTCAAAAACTATGAGGTCAACCCCATGACCATAGAAATGACATTAATTTTGCAAATATTAATTTCTATCTATATATTGCATGTAATTTGAGAGGTTTATATCAAGATGATAAATATGTTGTAAACAAATAATGTGCATATGTGTGTACATACATATATATTTATGTTTGAGTGTATGTATGCATATGCATATATTATTGAACAATATTGGATGGTGATAGATGGGGGTTAGTCAACACACACTAATTTACTGACACTTTTTTCAAAAATATATATCAAGTTTCCTTATACATCTAACTACTAATGAAATATATTTAAATGACAACACAAACACATGAACACCAAATTTTTTATGTAGACAACTTAATTTGGAAGAAATCACAATTAAAATCACACTCACTTTATGAATAACACATCATAATTTTTTAGTTTACAAGACAAGGAACTCATAGCTCCTAACAGAGCCTTGTAGGTTACTATTCATTGTCTTACGAAAGATACAAAGCACTTGAAAATAATGAATCTTATAACTTCTCCAAGAAAATATAAATAAAAATGATTCCAAGGAATTATGTTGAATGAATTGAGTACAAGTGCATTCTTTGCAATGATGATTACAATTATTTGTTTATACATCTTTGATTGATTTAAGCTTTACTTGATTACACATTCACACTTTGGAATATCTCATTCATAGTCATATGTCATCCTAGATTATATATTATTAAAGGATACCCATTAATGTATATATTGCAACACAAAATAACATCCATTAAGCTAGCCTAATAGGATTTAGTGTATAACATGAAAATCATTGACCTCAATCAATCTATAAAATTAGTGGAAGAAAATAAAGCATGTGAATAATCAAATGTTGTATTGAAACATAGGTTTGACTAAATCCAAAACATTTGTCATAATTATGGCACACTACTACAAGGATGAAAACATCTTGAGTTGACCTTGAAGGATAAAAATATTAATTTACTTGTGAGCTAAAATAACACAAAAAGACTATTGTGGATTCTCAAAATGTCGTCATTTGGCACCAATGTATATCAGTACCAACAAACAACAATACCAAATTAATAAAAGAAAATTAATGCCAAGAAATACTAAAAACTATAGGCAGGCCTCTATCAAGTCAACACTTAGAACACAACATCTCTTGATGTCACCAACTTAGATCATGAGACTTGAGAAATAGAAATTTTTGATATTTCCTAACACCATACTCCAACCACAAGGTGGAAAATCTCAATGTGCTAAGATATAAACCAAAAATTAAGACACAATATGACAAAGAATTTGTCATAATAGTTAAACTTAGCCATTTTAATATGTAGATGCCATAGACCTTCTCTAAAGAACATGAATCAACGTGGATCTCAAAATAGAATGATTCATTGAAAAAGTCTTGACATATTCTAACAAAATAATCTTAAGTCAAACAACATAACTCAGTAAGTTAAAGACCATCTTAAGTTCAATGATGTAAAAAACATAGTAGTATAATGTCACTTGTGGAGAAAACCTACATAAGATATCTAAACTAAAATAATAAGAAAACCACCGAAACATGTTGACCTAAGATGTACACCTTTAGAAATCAATGTGAAGCATTATCCAAGCTATTTTGATGATTCCTTAAATAACCAACCTCATTGTCAACAAAAAAACATAACTTCAAACATTGAACTTTCATGAACTTAGAAACAAGATAGTACAACATTTACATACCATACATATTGAAGTTAAACCTAAGAATATCAACATCTTATGTAAAGCATTCTCCCATATGGGCTTCAAAATACTCTTTCTTACATACTCCATGTTCCCATGATATCAACTTCCAGATATGCCACATGTTGACTTACCATCGTGACCTAACATTTGGAAAATATCTAAACACTCAATACCAAACATCAAAATACTTTGTATAATTGCATATTTTAGCTTCTCATACATTAGGCAACATTAACTCTTTATTATGTTAACATCAATGTGCACAATATGTAGACATCAATGAAAACACTATATCCATGTAGCTAATGTCTCCCCCTTTATTCCTTACAACACCATCAACACACATAATTGATCTTTTCCTCTTAGTCTATCAACATAATACATAATTGTGAATAATCTAACCTTATTCATCAATATGTTTGACATCAATGACAACACAACATAAACTACCAACAAATATTTGTACATTTATATATACATAAATACATATATATATGTATACATACATACAAGTATGGATGTATGCATGTTCACATGTATACACACCAACAAATATATTGTTATTCATTTACAAAAATTCTATTCATAGAAGCATAAGCATGAGACCAATACGAGATCTTGTGAGCACAAAAATGAGAGTAAAATGATCCCATTGCAAGCAACTGTGCACTAGAAACCATCTATTGAAAATCAAGATTACAAATTCAAATTTCATGTTAGATGTCCCTTAGAGATTCAAATGTAGATTTGTATGACAATAACTCAACACTTTAACAAATTAATCCTATCCTATATGCATGCTTGTATTTAAGTGTGTGTATATACATATATATGACACACTAGAGTAGATTGTCTTATTTAGATGACATCTTTAATTTATAAAATAGATAAAAATTGATACTCCTTATATTATTTTACTAAATTTTACTTTAAAAAAATGTTTGTCAAATATTAATTTGTATGCCTATGTACTAACTTCTAAGTTATTTAAGTGTACATTTAAAAAATTTGCAGTAACTTCTAAGTTATTTAAGTGTACATTTAAAAAATTTGCAGTAAAAAAAAGTTTATTAAAGTTGCAATTCATTTAAATTTATAGGAAATGTATTCAAACTAAATTTATATGTTTTAAAGAACATGTATAAATGTAAACTACATTTATCATTTTATCTTCAAAGTATAATGTCACAGTTACATCATCCAAATAAAAATATTTACTTATAATAGCTATTTTAAAAACAAAAATACATTTTAAGTTTTTCCTTCATCATGATAAACAATATAAAATAAGTCTATATTATATAAATTATTTTCTTGAAAATTTTTATATATTTACAACCAATATTATTAAGAAACAAATAAAAAAATAAAGTCAACTATGTTGCTAACTTTAATAATGAAAAAATATTATATTTAAAAAATTAAAAATTTTAAAATAAATTTAATATTTTTAAAGACAAAAAGTCTACAATGCAATGGTAAATTGCGAGCCTCTTATCTAGAAGATCTGGGTTCAAGTCTATGCAAACTTAATTAATAATAATAATAATAAATTACAACACATAATAATTAATCTTTGCTTCAATCTCTTACCAATGGAAAAAAAAAAGTGTTAGTATATGAACTTGAAGATGTCAAAATATATTTATTACTTAATCATTAATTAATTATTTATAAAGATGATTTATTTATTTGTGTAAATTGGTTAGTGTAAATTTATTTTTAATGAGAATATATGCAAAATTAAATGGATAGTTATATAGTTGAACTCTCAACAAATGTTATCAAGATTTGTCTATCTTGATATTTTTATATCTAATTTAGATAAGAATTATGTAAAGATTTAAACACATCTTTAAGTTTTTTTTAAAAAAAAATTAAGAGAATCATGCTCTCTTTAGTTTGACTTCCAACATGCCAACTATAGGTCATTAAATAAATAAACAATTGAAAACAAGGAGCAAGCATGTTATGATATCTAAGATGATGTTACATGCTAATAATAAATAATAGGTTATTCTTTAAACTCTTCATGACTTAAGTGTATGTTCTTTTCCATCTTGTAATATTCTATGACATATAAAATAGTTTGAATTACATTAGTATAACCAATTCAAAGAGATGAATAATAATTTAAAAAAGCAAGAATAATATTTGAAATCTAAATTAACAAAATCAGAATAAAATAACATAGTAAAATTGAAATAAAATAAAATTACGAATAACATACCAAAATATACTACATATAAATCAAACTTGAAGTTAATTTGGAAATCAAACTTTAATGTGTGATATTTTAGCTGTCCCCCAAGACACAAATCATTATAATTCTATATATATATAGGATATATATTTTCTCAAGACATACATTATGAAGATCAAACTAATAAAAAATTACATAAAATCTGTTAAAGAGTATGTGAAATTGAATGTTTTTATAGACCAATTTGATTTTTTGTGTGGAGAATAATACGCATCCATAAAATCGTCAGCCCACGTCGTTTGGCCCCAGCAAGAGTTGGTGGGGGCAGCAACGGCCCACCCCAGGGAATTTGAAAATGAAGTAACCAAGCTGTCATATCAATTGGGTTTCCCATAAACAAAAAGAAACAAATCAGGGATAAAACAAAAATGAGGAGAAATTAACTGCCGTCTAATGACGCAACTTACCACTTCTATCGATATGACCAAATTCAGTACGCCTAATTTCTTACCAGCTTATCCGTTCAGTTTTGGGACCATGAAACGCTGTTACAGCCTCCTTGCAAAAGTTTTTTGTAACCGGATTCCCTACAACTTACGAGTTACGGTATGTACGACGATGGGGATTTAGGCTCTGTAAAGCATTGTGCTAAAGACAAATTCAGATGGTGTAAGTGACAATTCGAATATGCGCTTTTGAAATTTCTACTTGTTAGTGGGGAGTTTTAAGCTCCTCGTTTTTATTGGGCCTCGCAGAGCTACAACAATTATGCGTGTTTATTTACTTGAGGTTGTGGGGCACAGCGGTTCGAACCTGGGTCACCTCTTTCTCTCTTTTTTCGCGACGTCGTAGTAAAAGGTTTCTTTCAGCCCAGATTTCGACCCGGCGGGACCATCATTTGGTTTTCTTAATAAATTTTGAGAATTGTCGTTTCAGTCGACCGTTCGAGTCTTGGATTTAAATCTGCTGCTACTTTCTTGGCCGGTTTCTCGGGCTCTAAATTCGATTGAATTTCAGACTAATTTTCAGCTACTCCTTGCTGACATTTGTAGTCGTGGGTCCGGAATTTGGATTTTTTTTCTCTGGCGTAACTTTGTGTTATAGCGACTCTTTTTTTTTTTATTAGAGAGCTCAAACCTAACTTAGGTGAACGCAGTTATCGTCTTAAGAAAGAGTACCGGGGGGGAGAGAAGGCGGGGTAAAGAAGACGCAGTTGTTCGAGAGGGACTGGTCGGAGAGGTTCGAACCCGTGACCGGTGTAGTTGTGATTTCAATGGCTGAAAAATATCCAGTGCAGTATGGCCTTTCCAATCGCGGCGAAAGATACCCGAAAAGACCATAGGCTTGGATTTATCCTTGTCTGTGAATGTCAAAATTGAGTTAGGTTAGTAATATCTGATTCCCCCTTAATGAATCGGATTTTGATATTTTTCAAGCCCTTGAGGAGATTATTGTAGAGGCTGAATCGGTTTTGGGATCTTGGCAAATATGCGGCCTTCGAGCTTTCTTTTGCTCGTTTTGGCTTCTTCTCAGTCCCCCGAGCCGCTGCGCAGAGCCAGAATGAATGATTCGTTATTTATTGCATCCTCGGATCCTTCTGGCACGGTTGCGCCTCCTGCAATGCCTGTGGATGCAAACATGAATACGTTTCGGCCAAGTCTTGCAGTCATAATCGCAGTCCTGGTTACGATGTTTTCTCTTACGTTTCTGCTTCTCCTCTACGCGAAGCACTGCAAGCAAAACGCCATGGCTGTAGTTGGAAGGGACGATCGCGGTTCGAATCTCGGCGTTGAAAGGCATAGGGTTTCTGGAGTGGATCGTGCCGTGGTGGAGTCGCTGCCGATTTTCAAATTTTCTTCGCTCAAGGGAATGAAGGAGGGTTTGGAATGCGCAGTTTGCTTGAACGCGTTTGAGGAATCGGAGATCTTGAGATTGCTTCCAAAGTGCAAGCACGCTTTTCATGTGGAGTGCGTGGACAAATGGCTGGACGAGCATTCATCTTGTCCGCTGTGCCGGCACAGGGTCGACCCCGAGGACATGTTGCTCGCAGATGACATGAAAGGGAGAAAGAGCGGAGCTTCTCCTAGAAACTCTGCTGATTTGGCTGAAGATGGAGTGGAATTTTTTGTGCAAAGGGAGAGCGAAGCGGAGCTGCAAAGGTCATTCAGGTCTTCCTCCAGATTTAGCATAGAAAGATTGGGGAGCTTAAGACGGCAGACTAGCAGCGGGATGAATATTGACACTTTCGGTAGCAGTCGGAAGGAGAGCGTGGATATTGGCTGTCTGGATAAATTAGGCGGCAGCGGAAAGAAAGATGATATTTTGCTCGCAGAAGCCGAAATGGACGACTACGAGCGCTTTGTCCGCAGGTTCTCGCATCGTATAATAGTTTCCGACGTAATTTTTCAGCGCCGATGGAGCGACTTCAAGCCGTCTGATTTAGATTTCTTCGACTCTAAGCTGTTGAGGGCGAGCAGCAGCCGCCGTTCAGATCGAAATATTTCTCTGGCGCTGCCCGAAGGAAAACCCTATTTTCCGCAGTCCAGTCACGGGTTCGAATCCGCACCGCGGCATCCTGGCGGACGAGCCGCCGACGCATCTGATAAGATTTCAAAGATGAAGGACGAGATGGAAAAGAAAAGGAAACTGGACAAGCAGGCCATTAGATTGAAAAGCTTGTCTTCATCGTCTGCCTTTAAATTAGAATTTGGAAAGACGAAGAAGCGAGAAGTCGATGATGCTCGTGGAAGATTACTGGACTTTAGCTCCCCCCGCAGATCCATGTCTGAAATTACTTCCTTGGACAGGGTAAGGCGGAATCGAACTGCGAACATTCTTCCTCTAGTTTCCAAAGAAGCTTCCATTCCTAATAAGGACGAGGAGATGTTGAAAAGATGGTTGTCAATTGCACGAAAAACACTTCTCTGGTTTGCAGGTAGGGAAAAACGAAGTGCTGCTTCTGGTTATTCAAACAAAGAAGGCCTTTCTACTACCTAATCCGTCAATTGTTGTTCTTTTCTGTTTTAGATTTAGATTCAAACTGCGGATTCCTGATCGTCAAAATCTCGCTGTAACCCTAAAATTCACATGCAGGCCTTGTACAATATTAATTAGATTTCTGACACAGGCATTTGCCACCACAGTTGCAGACAGGATTAAATTTTAATTTTAGTTTTAAAAGCAATTATGTACATTGTAAAGCGCACACAGAAAATAAACAAATTCATCCAATGGGAGTTAAATTTTAACTGTTTGTCATCGGGTTTTGCTTATTTGCCCAAATCGGGCAATCCCAAAGACATGAAAAATCTGTTGTTTTAGTTCGGCCTTTTGAGATGATAAAAACGAACACTTGTATGGAGTTGCATCCAGAGAAAGTGAATAGGCGGATGGTGATGGTGATGGTGATATTCACTGTATCTGATGGGTTGTTCGACTTGATATTCTTTTCGTTTACCGTGTGCAGATGAAAAGCTGTTCACGTTTGGATGGAAAAGGAAAAGAATATTGAAGGCGATGGGAAGCCATTTCTCTACGTCAATGTACTACTATTTTATTTGCTTAATCAACTTTGACAATCGCAACGCTTTGCGTGTTGTGATTCGTGAAGTAAGCAATTTTTAAAAAATAAGACGTTTTGGTTTCAGGCAGCTGGATTTTTGTCAACTTGCATTTAATAATAATCTTTAGATCCACCGAGACGATCAATCCAGATTTTGATGGCCGGTTTGGTTTGTTTTTCTCGAGCTTTGGTTCTCGTTATTCGATCTAAATTAGTATCCATTCATACAACCCCCGTCGTTTTTGCAAAGCTATTCTAAGCAAAGGACTCCTCGGAATGCTAAAGCAAATTGTTGTCTTTGACGAGCCAGCTATGTTTATAGCTTTGGATTAGGTCAATATATCAGTGGCTATCATCGACATAGTAGTTATCATCTTCAGGTTTCACGACCTAAGTAAATGAATACCATCCGTATTTAAACCCTAAGATTAAACGCTTGTGATGATATGATATATGGTAAACAAATAAAATGTTTTGGAAGTGAGATAAAGAATCAATGCATATGGTTGAAAAATCGTGATAGATGATAGTGTGATATCTTGATAGTGTAGAAATATGAAAGAACATGAAATGGATGATGTGTGCAAGTAATAAATGATATGTTATGTAATCTTTATATATGCATTCTCATTTTATGAAAACCTAATAGAATAGAATGCACAATATCTTTTTCATATGTGCTTCATTTAGAAACATTTCTAGATAATGTCTCACACTATTGGTCATTGATTCAAGGGTTGTGACAAGGGATGAGTGATGCTCATAAGTAGAGGACCTTAACCTATTCACTATTTTAGAATTTTGGCTAGTATTTTGTGATAGGCAATTTATAAGATCCTCTTGTGTGACTATATAGGTTCTATTAGAGGAGGTGGAGGGTTTTGGGGTTATTGTTGCTATTGTTGTTGAAAAGAAACATTTTGAGGGTTTAATTGTTCTTGAGGTGCACCATTTTGAGGGTTTAGTTGTGATGGTTGTTTAGGAAAAGGTGGCTATCTTTTTTGTCGTCTACCATAAAATTAATTAGAAAAACTTCAATCAATCCAAAAAAACCTAACTCAATTCAATTTCAAAAAATAAAAATAATAAAATTAAATTCTTACCTAAAGTTTGAAGTAGAACTACTTTGATATGCAAGAGGTCTTGAATAATGGAGAAGCTCTATGCAAGATAAACAATAATACTGAGAGGGAAATATCCTTACATAACTTGAATTGATTCTCTAACCACCTATTTCCACGTGCATGACCTATGTACTCATAGACTAGTTTTTCTTGAAATCTCTCTCTCTCTCTCTCTCTCTCTCTCTCTCTCTCTCTCTCTCTCTCTCTCTGTGTGTGTGTGTGTGTGTGTGTGTACACACACACACAAATCCATTTTCTCAAACTGGCACCCCTTCAATTATTTTCCATCTTTAGTTAACATCATATGTGATTGGCTTGTATTTTCTATAAGAAACTATTTTCTTACCAATTTTATGTGCTCTATCTAGATGTAGGCACCTAGACAGATGTTGAAAACCACTGGCTGGCACCCCTTCAATTATTCTCCATCTTTAGCATCATATGTGATTGGCTTGTATTTTCCAAAATAAACTATTTTCTTAGCAATTTCATGTGTTCTATCTAGATGTAGGCACCTAGGAAAATGTTGAAAAAAACCTCATGCAAGACAAAAACCTTTCAAACACATCATCTTATAATAAATGTAACTAGCATCACATTTACATAGTACACCTATAATAAACTCTCATGGTGACTCGTGAGATTCTTATAGACCACATTCCTATGAAAAGTACAATGAATATACATATATACACACATACATATATAGATATATATACATGTATGTACATACTCACACACACATATGCACATGTATATGTATATATGTATGTATGTCCATGTATATATATACATGTACATATGCATACATACATACATACATACATACATACACGCACACGCACACGCACACACATATGTATATATATATGTATGTATGTATGTATGTATGTATGTATGTATGTATGTATGTATGTATGTATGTATACACACACACACACACACTCACTCACATCACTCACTCACACACACACCCATTCCCATTTTCTCAAACTGGCACCCCTTCAATTATTTTCCATCTTTAACATCATATGTGATTGGCTTGTATTTTCTAAATGAAACTATTTTTTTACCAATTTTATGTGTTCTATCTAGATGTAGGCACCTAGACAAATGTTGAAAACCACTAGCTGGCACCCCTTCAATTATTTTCCATTTTTAACATCATATGTGATTGGCTTGTATTTTCCAAAAGAAACTATTTTCCTACCAATTTCATGCATTCTATCTAGATGTAGGCACCTAGGCAAATGTTGAAAACCACCACATGTAGGACAAAAACTTTTCAAACACATCATCTTATAATAAATGCAACTAGTATCACATTTACATAGTACACCTATAATAGACTCTCATGGTGACTCATGAGATTCTTATAGACCACATTCCCATGAAAAATTATTAGTATGCAAAGTACAATGAACATGATGATAAATATCATTATGCATTAAAAAAAAATCAATATGAACCCTACAACAACATTTGGTACATGCATGATTGGTCTTAACATAAAATGGTTTTTTCATTTCAAAATATTTTTGACTAATATTAATTTGAGGAAAGATTTGAAAAAAATCATAAAATTATGTTTGAGTCATATCTAAAGAATGTTTTGGATGGGGCTCATGATTTGTAGATCTGATTCACCTTCTAGTAACATCTCTTTGGTTTCTTGAAACTCTTGTATTGTCATGCCAAAACATTTCAATTAATGTTTTTAGTGCATCACCAACAACCTTGTCTTTCTATGGGAATCTTCCCAAGAATGCCCAAAGAGAATTATTGTTAGGATTCTTCATTTTCTTTCACCTCCCTAAGGAATTTCATAATGTTGTTCTACTTATATTTAACGACATGCTTATTTTTCTTATTAAATGAGATTTTTTCATTTCATTTCCCATTATGGTTGATGCAAGGACACATTGAGTAACATTACCATCTTTAGTGTGTGATTTCAAACCAATGGCTTGATATGCATCAAATCAATTTCTCACAGTGATCCATTTACTATTATTTTTAGGCTTTCTTAACCCCAAATTTTTCATTGTCTATCTAAATTTTGGTATTTTCATTATTTCAGTAGCTAAATGACACTTTTTGAGGATTTTTAATAGATTATTAACCATGTTCTTAGTGTCCCTAAAAATTTGATTATTCATCTCCTTTCACAAACACTAGAAAATGTTATGGGGAATTTTCCTCAAAAGTTATTAATAAGAGGGATCTTTGAAGAAGACTTCCAATTAAAAATGAAATTTTGGAAAATTTTCATTCAAGACCTACTAAAAGTTAAATTTGTGCATCACATTATTTTGAATAAGGGATGAAAAGGGATAGTGAATAAAAATATGTTGTATAGCCTCTTTTTTCATTTTACACAATAATGAGTATAGTCAATAGAGCATTTGGGAAAGCTAGAAGGAAATTCAAATAGGTATTGAATAGAAAGGAGATCAGAGTGATGACGATTATCCAAGAGGATTTATGGATAATTAATAGGTTCTCCTACATCTTGACACTTCTAGGGAAGATAAGGGGTTTGAGATTTTGACAACTCTTCATGGTTTTTGTTGATGGGCTTTGATTGGTGGTGTTTGAGTTGTTTTGTTGGTCTAGATGGAGTTTCCTCATCCTTTCTCTAGTATCAAATGATCTCCTTGTGTGTTGGGGATTTAAGGCTTCAAAAATATTCATTATATAATGTAAGATGCAATATTTACTCCCCTACTATGGATGTAGATTAGAGGGTGTAGTGTGTGGTTAGAAGTTGAGGATGTTGATCGCACTTGTTGGGAGAGGATTTTTGTTGCTAATGGTTACAAAGCCTATCTTTGCAAGTCCTTTCTAGTCTTTTTTATCTATTTTTATAGGGATGGCTTCTCTTCCCCAATGTTTGGCTTTGGAGTTTTTTCACTTGCAATGTATGCATTACTTTTAGGGCATATTGTGTACAATGATTTGGGCCCTTCTACACTTTCCTTAGGCTAGTATCCCTATGTTTTTCTATTCCTTCGAGTGGTAATAATTATTTCCTATCACTTAGTGTCATCATATTTCTTAGATTCTGTAAAGGACACTTGATGATGGAAGGAGTATGTTGCTTATCCCCTATAGCGGGTTTAATTACAATCTTGTTTCTATGACTTGAGTTACATCATTGTTAGTCGAAGAGAGTTTTTTTTCTCCTAGTAGATGTGGTGAGTCATGTGGTTACAAGATTTTTTGGTTATAAGGTTGATTTGGTCATCTCTCCTTGTGGTGTCTTTAATGTGAATGTGTTATATTCCTTGGTGATGAAATTTTTGATTGCTGGATTAAACGTCAAGTATGTTGTCATTAATGATATCCTTGGCCACATGCTCAATTTTACTAGTCCTCTTTTGATTCTTTTTCCCTTGCTACATGCTCATTTTGGAAGTATGTTGGGTTGGACTTGTGAGAGGATATTTGTGGATCCTAATATGTAGTACAATGTGATTTTAGGTATGTCCATTCTATTAATACATATTATGAGGGCTCTTCATTGTTATGGATACTTTTGGAGGGGATGATATTTTCTTTCTACCCTAATTTTTAAATGGTGTTGGTTGTATGAGTTAGAGGTCATGTTTTGTGACATCTTGTGGGTTTATGTCTCTTGTTGGTATTGGACCATAGTGGTTTAACTAATTTTCCTATTGGGTGGAAATTGTGCACCCTATTTTTGGGTATATAGTTTGGAATTCTCTAGTCTAGGAGAAAAAAACTCTTCTTGGTATTTTTGTGGCTATGATGAGGGTTGATATAACCTGTGAAGTTACTTGGGATTCCTCTTATCTCCCCAAGGTAAGTGATGGGTGTAGTTTATGGTGGTAAAAGCTTGCATTGGTTCTCTCCTTAAGTTATACAATGGTTCATACCATTCCATTTATTAAAAGGTGGGTAGCACCTTATCTTGGTGAGTCATTTTGGTTGAAAGGATACTCACAACTTGAGCTTGTTTATAGACTTGTAGTGAAAAAAAGTGATTATATTGATAGCCTTGTATAGAATATGATTTCTTTGGGTTTAGTTTGAAGTATCTCTCACTTTCATCTTTTCCTCCTTATTGGGTGGATTGTTTGTTTTACTAGGCTTGGAGGATGAGTTTTGTGTTTTGATGGCTAGGGTGGTTCTTCTTATACCAAGTTTTTATATTGGCAAAATGTTCAATTCTCCCTCTCGTGATTCATGACAAGTGCTTAACCACCTCCTATTTTCTATAAGTCAAGTGGTTGTATTGGGCAGTAGTAGATGGGTAATTTGGTGTAATGACAATCCCTCTAACAAGTGGTACAAGAGCTAGGTAATAGGTTTGAATCCTCATACCCTTAGGTAACACTAAGGGGGAGATTATTAGAAAAATGTTTAATTCTCCCCTCGAGATTCATGACAAGGTATTAAGCACCTCCTATGTTCTATAAGTTGAGTGGTTGTATTAGAAATTGACAAATCTATCTTTTGGTGCAACGATAACCTTACTATGACATTTTGTTCCTTCTTCCATGATTTCTATAGAGCTAGAAAATTCTCCTATAGAGGTGAATATTATCTATGTAGAAAATATGGGATGTAACTTGTTCTACAATCATATCCTTGGGTATTAGGATGAGAATTGGTTCAACGGTACACTCCTTATGTTGTTATCTTGTTTCTTAGTTTCTCCTATTGAGGTGGGCCTCTTTTATATTGAGATGGAAAGGGGATTTATAGGTAGGAACTGGATTACTATAAAGGTGATATTGTTTCCCACAAGAAGGTATTGGAAACCATAACAATGTGCAAGAGGATGGCATGGGGGTTGTTGGATACAATTGTTCAATTATGTGTTGTCTTTGATGTCACACAAATATCATATCAGTCATTAGATAGTGTCCACCAAGCAGAAGGTCAACTGGACAAAGGATAGTGTCTATCAAGCTTAGAAGGTTAGATAGACAAAGGATAGTGTCTACCGAGCTCAGAAGGTCAGCTAGACAAAGGATATTGTCTATCGAGCTCAGAAAGTCAGCAAGACAAAGGACAGAGTCTACCGAGCTTAGAAGGTTAGCAAAGCAAAGAAATAGTTCTTATCGAGATCACTCAGTCATCAAAGGTAATTTGGAAGAAGCAGTTCTTACCGAACTCACTCGGTCATCAAAGGTAATTTGGAAGAAGCAGTTCTTACTGAGTTCACTCGGTCATCAAAGGTAATTTGGAAGAAGCAATTCTTACTGAGGGATTCAGTTCTTACCGAGTAAACTCGGCAGCCAAAGGATTTTAAGGATATTGCAATGTTAACTAAGTCAAGAAGGTTAACTCGGGAAATTTTTGGAAGGAGTATTTACCGAGTAGGGTTGGCTAGTAAAGGATTTCATTATTTTATGAAATAACATTTATTTGTTCAGAGTAATATCTATAGTCGACTGATGTATGGTTTATTGGTAAATGTAACATATGAATGAGCTGACCTGACAATCTAAATGGTATAAGTAAGAGGTCAAGTTGTGAATTGTAAGAGTGTGGAAGAAAAAAGTGTGGAATTAATGAGATATGAGGACTGATTATTGTGGAATCAAATTTGAAGGATGATTAGAGACCATTGAGGAGAAGCAGAGCCATATTTGATCAAGAAGGATCTAATGAAGCAAAACAGAGACCTATAATTAACAAGTTCAGTTTCATCTTATTCAGGTTAATTCATCGTTGCTTTCTAACCATTGTAGTAGTGATTCCAAATCTCTTAACAAAGTTGGGTTAACAACCATTTTGTAAATCCTCTAACAAGGTAATAGTTTAGATGAATTGTTCTAAAGACCTCTAGCAAGGCCACTCCTAACAAGGTGATTAAATCCTCTAACAGGGTCACACCTAACAGTGTGTATTGTAACCTTTAACAGGGTTGGCTCCTAATAGGGTTCACTTCAGAAGAGTGAAAAA
The DNA here is from genome assembly GCA_028749045.1 of Cupressus sempervirens. Lineage (NCBI taxonomy): Eukaryota > Viridiplantae > Streptophyta > Pinopsida > Cupressales > Cupressaceae > Cupressus > Cupressus sempervirens. The sequence goes on from CM053788.1 coordinate 221,505,754, forward strand.
TTGGTGACTAGTTACTTGGTGGTTTTTCCCATATTGGGTTTCCACATTAAATCTGGTGTCTCTTGTGTTTACTTTGTTTTTAATTACATGCATGAATGCTTGAAGACAAGTAATAATTTAATTTACCAAGTTACAACATTTGTTTATCGAGTATCAATAGTAACTAGATCTTTAAGACATCTAAGGGATCTGTGGATTAATTTTTGTTAGTGACTGATTAACCTCCCTCTTAGTTACTCTATCTTTAATCCCAACAATTGGTATCAGAGCTATTGGTGCTTACAGGAAAAGATTTCAAGGATCTAAGCTAAAGATCAGGATGTCTTACAAAAGAAAAATTCCAAGACTTAATAGGGACAACTTCTCAGCATGACAAGGATTGATGAGGCTTCATCTAACTTCTATTGGTGATACAAGGCTAAAGTACCTTGATGAAAAATATAAAGAACCTTCTGGTACATTATCTGTCAATGATATTCTTGAAAAGAAGACTCACAATAACATGATGATAGATATAGCATCTTCTCTAAGTTATGAAGAATTTGATGACATCAAGGATTGCAAAATTGCTTTGAAATGTGGAACAAGTTGAAAGAGATCTATGGAGAAGATGATAATGTGAGAAGAGCCAAAGCAGAAAGTTTGAGAGGGAAATTTGATCAAATGAGGATGAGAGAGGATGAAAACATTGCAAAGTATGTTGAAAGAGTTAAAGCATGTGTTAGTGCAATCAAAGCATCTAGAGGAGATATCAGTGAGGAGATAGTTATAAGTAAAGTTCTTAGAACTGTACTTCCCATTTATGCAATCAGAGTCTCTGCAATTTAAGAAAGGAGATGTGAGGCAAATCATAAAATAAATTTAGAGGCCATAGTTGGAAGATTGACTGCATTTGAGCTAGAAAACTATGACAATTATGTTCCAGCTGCCAAGAACATTGAATCAGCATTTGAAGCCAAGCTTTCACTCAAAGAAAAAGGGAAAAAGATGAAGGATCCACAATCAAATAGTGATGAAGAATCGTAACAAAGTTCAGACAGTGATCTTGAAGTGGTTGAAGCTCTACTAGCAAAAAAATATTCAAGAGGCAAAGGGAAATACAAAGGTAAGGTTCCTCTAATATGTTTCTCTTGTGAAGAAATTGGACATATTGCTGCTAGGTGCCCAAATAAGTAGAACAAAGATGAGAAGAAAGGTCACAAGTACAATGGCAAGAAAGACTTCAAATCATTCAAGGATAAAGGCAAGAAAACATGTTTTATGGCTAAAAATTCTAATGATTCTGATGATGAAGAAGAAGATGAAATTGTCTACATTGCTGTGAAAGATGAGTCTAATAATGATGAGGAAATGGCACTCATTTCACATATGAGTAGAAATGATACATGGATCATAGATAGTGGTTGTTCTCATCACATGACTAGTGATAAAACTAAGTTTGAATACTATAGTGGTTGTTCTTATCACATGACTAGTGATGAAATTAAGTTTGAATACTTTGAAGACTATGATGGTGGCAGTGTAAGATTTGGTAGCAATGAACCTTGTTGTATAAGAGGAAAAGGAAGAATCTCACTAACCAAGGAACTTGTATGTGATAATGCATACTGGGTAGAAGGACTAAAGAATAATTTGTTGAGTGTGGCACAAGTACTCAATAATGGATTCAAAGTAGAATTTATGCATGGAAAAGAAAGATTGTTGGATGGCAAAGGAAAGCTGATTGGATCAGGCACTCAAACAAAAGGTAACTTATTTTATCTTGAACTTGGTGAATGTTCATGTTTCATTGCTCAAATTGAAGAAAGTTGGTTATGGCATAGGAGGTTGTGTCATGTAAACTTTGACAACTTAATAAAAATTAGTAAATTCAAGAAAGTAAGATGTATTCCTTACATAAAGAAACCTGAGGTTGGTCTATGCAAAAATTGTCAAATTGGTAAAATGGGAAAGACTAGTTTTAAGAGCAAGAACTATCAGATTGAAGAAGTTCTAGAAATTGTGCATATTGATTTGTGTGGACCTATTGGCATTGAAAGTTATATGGGTGAAAAATTCTTCATTCTATTTGTTGATGATTATTCAAGAATGATGACTATCATGTACCTAAGAGAGAAATTAGAAGCATTTGAAAAGTTCAAATGGTATTTGGCTAGAGTAGAAAAGGAAACAGGAAAAAGAGTAAAATCCTTAAGGTCTAATAAAGGTGGCGAATTCATTTCACATGAGTTCAATAAATTTTGCATTGAAAGGGGAATCAAAAGACATGTTTCAACACTTGGAACTCCTGAACAAAATGGAATAGCAAAAAGAAGGAATAGATCTATAATGGATTGTGCAAGAACCTTAATGATTGAGAAAGACATTGCTATCAAATACTAGAAGGAAGCTATCAGCACTGCAGTTCATACCTTGAACCAAGTATAGCTGAAAAAGGACTTATTCAAAACACCCTATGAGTTGTGGTATGGCTACAAACCCAATGTAAGTTATCTAAAAGTATTTGGAAGCAAATGTTACATTTTGAAAGAATCTAGAAAAGGTAAATTTGATGTAAAAAGTGATGAAGGAATATTTTTGGGATACTCTTGCAAAAGCAAAGCATATAGATGTTTGCACTTATCTACTCATAAAGTCATAGAAAGTGCACATGTGAAAGTTGATGAGTCTGCAGAAAGAACAGAAGAAGAAGGCAAAAAGGAACCTGAAGACTACAGAAGATTTGTTTACATTGAACCCGATAAAATGCCAAGTATTCCTATTATTCAGGAATCCTCAACTCCAGATTCTTCATTTTTGAGTCACAAGAAGTTCAAACCGAGTCAGCATCTACTGAGTTGCAAGAACTCGAGTTGCAAATAGAAGCTACTGAATTAGCATCTACTGAGCCTGAGCAACTAGAATCAGAAATAGAAGTTGAGACACAAAAGGATAAGAATGCAAGTCATTAAAAAGGCAAGGATCCCGTGTTAGCCAAGTATGTTAGATAGCATCATGCACCAAATCAGATCATTGGTGATAAATTAGAAGGAACAATGGCAAGAAGTAAGTTGAAAGGCACTTGTTTACTTGCTGATTTTGAAGCTAGAAATGTCAAAGATGCACTAGACAATGAAAGTTGGATTGAAGCTATGAATGAAGAGATAGAATAGATAGAGAAAAATAAAACGTGGACTCTTGTACCTAGACCCAAAGACAAGAATGTGATTGGAACAAAGTGGGTATTTAGAAACAAACTAAATGAAAATAGTAAGGTATCAAGGAACAAAGCTAGACTGGTATGCAAAGGATATTCACAAGAAGAAGGTGTAGACTATGGAGAAACTTTGTCTCCTATTGCAAGATTGGAAGGTGCCAGAACCTTTCTTGCATATGCTACATTCAAAGGATACAAAGCTTATCAGATGGATGTCAAGTCAGCATTTCTCAATGGCATATTGGACGAAGAGGTTTAAATTGAATAGCCTAAAGGTTTTGTTGATCCAGACAAGAAGGACATGGTCTACAAATTGCATAAAGCAGTATATGGTTTAAAACAAGCCCCTAGAGCATGGTATGAAAGATTGCATAACTATCTTATTCTAATTGGTTTTCAAAGAACTAATGACAATAGCAGTTTGTACAAAAAGGAAGGACTAGATAATAAGATTATTCAGGCAAAAATATTTGTAGATGATACTTTGTTCACAAGAAATGATGATCTTTGCAAAGAATTTTTAGAACAAATGAACAAGGAATTTGAAATGTCAATGTTTGGTGAAATCAAATTCTTTGTTGGTCTTCAAATTCAACAAAATAAGAATGGCATCTACATCACTCAATCTAAATACATCAAGGAGATACTGAAAAAGTTGGGTATGAAAGATTGAAAACTAGTTGGGACTCCTATGTGTACTGGATTAAAACTTACCAAGGATGATGAATCAATGGAAGTGGATCAAACATTGTATAGATCTATGGTTGAAAAGTTGCAATATGTAGTGCACATAAGACCAAACATTGCCCTTGTAGTAGGAATTGTAGCAAGATTCTCAACAAAACCAAAAGAAAATCACATGATGGAAATCAAAAGGATCATGAGATACTTAAAAAGAATTGAAGATTATGGATTATGGTATAAACTTGGAGGAAAACTAGATTTAAAGGTGTGCACTGATGTAGATTGGGCAGGAAATATTGATGACAGAAAGAGCACAAGTGGAGGAGCTTTCTTTCTTGGAAAAAGGTTAGTTTCTTGGACAAGCAAAGAACAGAATTGTACATCTCAATCCACAACAAAGGCTAAATATGTTACAGTAGGAGTAAATTGCTCAATCATTGTGTGGTTTAAACAATTATTGGAAGGTATGAAGCAATAAATCAAAGAACCGGTTGTTATGTTTTGTGATAACACAAGTGCAATTAACATCTCCAAGAATCCAGTGATGCATTCAATAACCAAGCATATTGCCATAAAATATCACTTTGTTAAAGAATTGGTGCAAGAAAAGGAAATAATATTGGAATATGTGCATACAAAGGAACAAATTACTGATATATTCACAAAGCCTTTACCTAAGGATGCATTCTTGTATCTAAGAGGTAAGTTAGGGGTCATTCCCCTATTTGAAGCTCACTAAAATACAGTTTTAGTGATGCATCAACAGGAACATAATTAAAGATCTATCAGTTGATGCAACAAACCAATGAGGACATTGCATATGAATCAGTACATCAGGTACAATGCTATTCAACTATTTTGAGTTGTCTTTGGCATGTGTTGTCAAAGAGGGACAATATACTGCTGTCATATCTTTTTTGAAATTTGCTTTCATATCTTTTTGAAATTTGCTTGCAAAATAATAAGAGTTTTTGTAAAAAAGAGAGATTATTATGTAAGAGGGAGTTTGTTGTATTTGAAGAAAGAAAGTAAAGTATTGTGTCAGTAAAAGCCTTGTTTTCAAATTTTATTCTGCTATGACATGTTGTGTTTCCATCAATGCCAAAGAGGGAGATTGTTGGATACAATAGTTCAATTATGTGTTGTCTTTGATGTCACACAAATATCATACCAGTCATCAAATAGTGTCTACTAAGCTCAAAAGGTCAAATAGACAAAGGATAGTGTCAACCAAGCTCAGAAGGTCAGCTAGACAAAGGATAGTGTCTACCAAGCTCAGAAGGTCAGCTAGACAAAAGATAATGTCTACCAAGCTCAGAAGGTCAGCTAGACAAAGGACAAAGTCTACTGAGCTTAGAAGGTCATCAAAGAAAAGAAGCAATTCTTACCGAGATCACTCGGTCATCAAAGGTAATTTGGAAGAAGCAGTTCTTACCGAGCTCACTCAGTCATCAAAGGTAATTTGGAAGAAGCAGTTCTTACCAAGCTCACTCGGTCATCAAAGGTAATTTGGAAGAAGTAGTTCTTATCAAGGGATTTAGTTCTTATCGAGTAAACTCAGCAGCCAAAGGATTTTAAAGATATTGCAATGTTAACTGAGTCAAGAAGGTTAACTTGGGAAATTTTTGGAAGCAGTATTTACCAAGCAAGGTCGGCCAGTAAAGGATTTTATTGTTTTATGAAATAACATTTATTTGTTCAGAGTAATATCTATAGTCAACTAATGTATGGTTTATTGGTAAATGTAACATATGAATGAGCTGACCTGACAATCTGAATGGTATAAGTAAGAGGTCAAGTTGTGAATTCTAAGAGTGTGGAAGAAAGAAGTGTGGAATTAATGAGATATGAGGATTTATTATTATGGAAGCGAATTTGAAGGATGATCAGAGACCATTGAGGAGAAGTAGAGCCATATTTGATCAAGAAGGATCTAATGAAGCAAAATAGAGACCTATAATTAAGAAGTTCAGTTTCATCTTATTCAGGTTAATTCATTGTTTCTTTCTAACCATTGTAGTAGTGATTCCAAATCTCTTAACAAAGTTGGTTTAATAGTCATTTTGTAAATCCTCTAACAAGGTAACAATTTAGTTGAATTGTTCTAAAGACCTCTAGCAAGGCCACTCCTAACAAGGTGATTAAATCCTCTAATAGGGTCACACCTAACAGTGTGTATTGTAACCTTTAACAAGGTTGGATCCTAATAGGGTTCACTTCAGAAGAGTGAAAAATTGGTGACTAGTTACTTGGTGGTTTTTCCCATATTGGGTTTCCACATTAAATCTGGTGTCTCTTGTGTTCACTTTGTTTTCAATTACATGCATGAATGCTTGAAGACAAGTAATAATTTAATTTACCAAGTTACAACATTTTTTTATTGAGTATCAACAGTAACTAGATCTTTAAGACATCTAAGGGATCTGTGGATTAATTTTTGTTAGTAACTAATTCACCCCCCTCTCAATTACTCTATGTTTAATCCCAACAGGGGTTACCACAACATGTGGATTATTTTCTTGCTCCATTGTTATCCTTTGTGTCCAACATTGTAGGTGTTGGGAAATAGAATCTCTATAATTCAAATTAGAATTCAGTGAAAAATAGAAGATTCTAATAATATCTATAGGATTTGCAACCATTAGCTTAGGGATGGTGACTAAGGTTGAAGGAAATTTGAATTTGGCTATGGTAAAGAATTATGCATGGAATGTTATGAGTGCTTTAGAGGATGCTGGATCACATATAGATTGTGAACTTGGTCAAGGGGTTGTAGGATAGGTGGATGGGGGCCCACATGTCTTTCAAAAAGATTTGGGGAAGGAGGAAAATCAGGGATGAAATGCTAGAATAGAGATTCCTTAGAAGAAATGGGAAGAGACCGGAATGGTGGATAATTCCCATGATCCCCTTCAATCATGTGATGCTCCAGTTTGTTCAAAACCTTAGTCGACCCTTTTCATAGTCAAACCAATAGGAAAGTCAAGTTTCCCAGCTATAAAATATATTTCAAATAAGGAGAAAGGGAAAATTTCCATTGTTGTCCCAAACGAGCTTATTGATCATAATATTAGGATGATGTCAACTATCTTGATTGGTAAGTTTGTTGGGCCCAGACCAAATATTGATGTTGTGAGAGCCTTTTCCATGAATATTTGCGAGTTGAAGGAAGTTGTGGAGATTTTGATGATGGTGAAAGGATTTATTTCCCTTTCTTTTTCTTGTCAAGAGGATTTAATAAGAATCTTTGGTGGAGACCCATGGGTGATTGCTAAGGCTACTTTGGCTCTCCAAACATGGTCTCCTAATCTAGATCTAAATAATTCAATTTTTTTTCAAGCCCTAATTTGGGTTAGGCTCCTAGAGCTCCCTCTAGAGTTGTGGTATGAGGATGATTTTAAAGACATAGCTAGCTCTTTTGGTGAACTATTGTCTATTAACTTGATTTCAATTTCACCAAGAATTCTAATGTATGCTAGAATTTGTGTTGGAGTGGAGAAAAATAAAGATATGGTAGAGGTCATTGAAATCCACTCTAAGCTTGGGAAATAAATTTAGCAGCTAGATTTTGAAAGTGTTCCATTTGCATATTTTCATTCTAAGATGGAAGGACATATGGCCAAGTTATGCTCATCCTTTATTGATAAAGAGAAAGCTAGGAGAGAAGAGAAGAAGGAAACATCTTTTGCTAATAAAGAGAAAATGGATAATCTGAAGCCCTCTTCCCCTCCTAATGGAGACCATGAAGCTAAGAAGGGTAATAGAAAATTAAATGGGTGGAAGGTTCCTAGGACTAAGGAATTTTATAAGGAAAATACGAGTGGCAAGAATGATAACCCTTAGAAGGCTAATCAAAAGGAGATAGAGGGGGGGGGGGGAGTTTTGGTAGAATGGGGTTCTTCTAACTCTTTTCAGGAACATGTAGAGAATATCTATGTTGTTCTTGATAACATTAACGACCACTCCATGGAGGAAAGGGAGATTAAAGACAAAAGGGATTCTTTGGAAAGATCTAACCCTAATGTGACCCTTCATGAGGCTCAACCCTACAATGTGTTCATAGGATCAAATTTCTAGGTCTTCGACTTAGGATTCAAGAATCCCCTAATCAAGAACATGGATCCTTTATTTTCTCAGTCTGAAGGGGGGAACTTCAAATGAGGAGGAATAAGAATAAACTATCAAAGAGAAAGTCAAGAAGGATCCCTCTCCAACCTCACTAGCAGTGACTTGAAGTAGATATAAGCTAGATGTAGGAAAAAAACAAAAAATGTTAGGACATAAAAAGACAAGGATGGTGAGAGAGGAAGAGGCATGAAAGAATATAGTAGATAGAAATTAGTTGACCTTCTACGGGGCTTTTCTCATAAAAATAAATGAAGTTCATATCATGGAATGTTGGTGGTCTAAATGGACCACATAAAGAGGATGTTTTGAGAAATCTTCTTAGAGATCATAAACCGAATATTGTCTTGATCCAAGAGACCAAAATGACCAAGGATAAAGTGGAAGCTATGATTTTTTGTAAGAAGTTTCATGTTGTTGGATCCAACTTTGAGGGGGCATCTAGTGGTCTAGTTGTTCTCTAGAACTCTCACATTTTCAAAGGTGAAGTTATTGTTCAAGGCGATAATCTCTTGTTACTCAATTTTTCAAAATCTAGAGATGATAGTAGATGGTATGTTCTGAATGTTCATGCTCCTAATTCTAAGAGAGATAGAGCTAGATAATAGGATAGAATTAGAAATCTTATTGGTATAATTTTAAATGGTAGATGGATCATTATGGGAGATTTCAATACCTCCTTGAAAAGATAAGATAAAAAGGGGGGATCAAAGACAAACAAACATGGACAATAGGATGGATCTTATGAATCTCATTGATGTGGATCTACAAGGGGTTGATTTTATAGACACAAATAGGAGACTTGAGGCTGATTAAATTCAAGTCAAACTTGATAGAGACTTGATAAATCTTGTCTGGTTGGCCTTGTTTTCCTTCTCATTGTTAGCTTTAGCTAGGATTGATTTGGATCCCTCCCCTATTGTTGTGGTGTTGGATCCTTTGCATAGAAAGAAAATTTATTCACTTAGATTTGAAAAAATATGGTTGAATCAACCAAATTTATGGAATAATATTTAGGAGTGGTTGACTATTAATATTGAGGGCATGACCATGTTTAAAGTAACTAAAAAGATCAAGAACATTAAAGACAAAATCAAAACTTGGAAGAAGTTTTACTTTGGAAATATTTTTTAATCAAAATTTGGTATACTATAGCATATAAACTAGATTCAAGAATCTATTCAACATTTGGGATACGATGACTTAGGAAGAACCTTTTCTTTCTACCTATCATGATATTATAACTAAGGAGGAGGTTTATTGGAGATAGAGGTCCAAGCCTATTTGGCTATGTGAGGGGGACATAAACACTAGGTTCTTTCACCTCGTTGTACTCAAGCACAAGGTGACAAACATAATTTCTAAGTTGGTGAAAAATGAAACAAAAATTAGGGAGGAAGAGACTATTATTAATGAAGCTAAGAGTTTTTTTGATGACCTCCTTATTGCAGACTCATCCTTATCAAAGATGAATAATGACAGACTCTTGGATCATATCCCTACTATTATTGGAGAGAATTAGAATAGTAAGATGAGTGTCATTCTCTCAATGATTGAGGTAGAAAAGGATCTTCTTTCCTTTGAAGGTGATAAGGCACCAAACCCATAAGGTTTTCCTATGTTATTTTTCTATCATTTTTGTGTTATTGTCAAGAATAATGTGGTGAAAGTTGTCCAAGAATTCTTTGGTTCAAAGAATCTTTTGAAGGAGATCAATGCTACTTTCTTGGTCTTGATCCCTAAGGTGATGGGTGTTGATTCTATGGAGAAATTCCACCCCATCATCCTTCATAATTCCTTTTACAGAATTATCTCTAAGGTTATTACCTTGATAATTCTTGAGATCCTTCCAATTATTATATCTTCACATCAGCTAGGTTTCACCCCTAGAAGACAGATTCTTGATTCCACCATTCTGGTCCATGAAATCATCCATTCTCTTAGGGATGTTCAAAATAGGGGCTTCTTCTGAAGTTGGATCTTTCCAAATCCTATGATAGAGTGGATTGGGAATTCCTTTTGAAATTTTTGTTAACTTTTGGCTTTTATAGAAAAGTTTGTAAGTTAATCTTCCAATTGGTTTCTACTACCTTTTTGGTGGTTTTTTTAATAGGGTTTCTTCTTCTTTCTTCAAACATTCCTCTAGTTTGTGGTAGGGAGACCCTCCCTCCCCTATCATTTTTATTATTTCTTTGGAAGGCTTGGGAAAAATGATATCTACTAGTATTAATTTAAATTTTATGGTAGGTATCAATTTGTCCTCAGACAATGAAAGGTTCTATCATCAATAATTTGTGGATGATACTATATTAGTGGGAGCTTCCACTATCAAGGAGGAAAAATATTTGAAGGAGCACTTGAATTGTTATAGTCTAGTGACCAATCAACTTATCAATTGGAACAAGAGCTCCTTGTTTTTTCTTAACACTTCTGAGGAGAGGAAAAGAAGGATTGCAGGTATTTTGGGTTGTCACATTATAGAGCTTCCTTCCATCTACTTGGGCCTTCCCCTTGGGTGCAAACCTCCTTACTCTTTTGGGATGGTCTTGTCAAAAAATTTAACAGGAACTTGGTGTGTTGGAAAGGAGGTATCCTAAATTTAGATAGAAAGGTTAAATTGCTAAAATATACTTTTCAAAATCTCCCTACTTATGCTCTTAGTTTATTTCAGATTTCTCTAGCCAAATTTATGGAGGCTATTGAGAGAATTCAAAAAAGTTTTTTTATGGTTTGGAACTAATGATCATAAAACACTGCCTCTAATTTATTGGGATAAATTCTTCCTCTTCAAAAGATTTGGATGATTAGGTTTGAGAAGGATCATATCATTGAATTAGGCTTTGTTGGCCAAATAGGTGTGGAGACTTTTCCAAAGAAATGGAGCATGGAGTAGAATTTTTAACTCAAAGTACCTATTTAATCACTTGAACTTTTAGGATTTTCTAAGATCTAAGGATGTCCGTAGGGGTTCTTTTATTTGGAATGAGATCCTAAAGGTGTGACAACTACCTTCCTCGAAAGAAAAATGGAAATCAAGTAATTATGATTCTATTTGGTTTTGGGAAGACAATTGGTTTCCCTCTAGGATTTTGGAGAATATTGAGGTGTTCAATTAGTGGAAGTAATAATGTGTTGCAAGGTTTGGTACCATAGTGGCTGATTATAGGGAGAGAGGTGATTGGATTAAATTAGGGAATTTTTTCCCAACTCTTAAGCCTATTCTTCCCATTCTTTCTTCTATTGCTTTGAATGGAAAAAAAAATTCTTTGGTTTATTTCACTAAAATCCCTAAAGAATTTTCTATTACTCTAGCTTATTAAGTTTCTCCTAGAGACCAAGGTACCCCTCCCTATTGGGCTAAGGCTTGGATTTTGGTTCTTATTCTTAAGTTGAACATCTTTTTTGGATTTCAAAATAGAATTCTCGCAATTGATAACTTGAGAAAAAGGGGTTTATACTTTCCTAAGATGTGTATCCTTTGTTGCATGAAGGCTGAATAGATTAACAAAATTTATATTCATTGTCCTTTTGGGAGAGACATTTGGTCTCTTTTTCAAACCAATATCAACATATCTTGGATCTTCCCTAAGGAAATCACAAATTGCTTCTCCCAATAGTCCTTTCAATTTCATTCTTCTAAGGAGTTTTGATATTTGTTGTCTATCTCTTCCTCACATTCTTTGGGGCATCTAGAGAGAAATGAACAAAAGGACCTTCAACAACAAGATCTCCCCCCTTAGAGTGGTTTTCTTTAAAATCGACAATACTATAGTGGATAATCTGAATATCAAATGTTTTGGGAATTTTAATCTAAGGTTGATTATTGAGAACATGAATTTTGGGATTTTTATAAAGAAGAGGAGGTTGGAGAGAACATGACTTTTTTCTCTGGAAGGCTGATTTAAGGATAATTTTGATGGGATAGCTAAGGGAAATCCTAGGCTAGCTAGGTGTGGAGGAGTGATAAGAAACCATTTTGGGCATTACATAACAACGATGTCACCCCTTGAGACTTTAGTCTAACTACTTGGTTGAGGAAATGATCAGTCTTTAAATTACTAAATTGGCTAAGGATAGATGTATTTCTAAGCTTTGGTTGGAGGGAAATTCTTTTAACACTGTCAATAGTCTCAAGGGCAAAACTAGTCCATCTTGGACTAGTGACAACATAATTAAGCAAATCATTGATATTCTTAATTCTATGGAAAATTTCTATGTTACCCATGTTTATCATGAATAAAACATAGTTTTTGACACTATTGCCAACGTGGTGGTTGTTGGAAACTTACAATTGGAACAATTGTTGTTTTGTCATTGATGTCAAATCTATTGATGAGACACATTTCTACCTAATTTGAATTTCATATCTATTTGATTAATGAAGAGGATTTGAGAAGTTACTCAAAATAATAACACCTAGAGGAAAGGTTGAGTTATGAAAAGGAAGTTACAATCAAAATTTTATTAGATAGAATTTGATTAAAAAAAAGTAATTATTTATGTCAAGAAAGCTAAGAAAAGCTCAGAAGAAGTATAAAATAAAGCTAGTGATGAGTAATACTAGTATCAACAGAGATACAATTAGTGCTGATAAAATCTAGTGTTGATCGAGAATTAGCATTGATGGAGAAAGATAGTTGATGGCAAGCTAGAAAGCTTTACAATGACTAAGTATTTCAATGATGCCTGAGTGCCAAAATTTAGACATTTCCAAGTAATAATATAAGAACAAATTCAAGGAAATTGTGAGATCAAGCTGACTCAATTGATTTCTTGGGAGATGTAAACTATGTTGAAGACTAGATTGATGAGTTGAATCATAGAATTCAAGACAAGGATTAGGTAAAGACCTAACTGATGAATTCAAGAGATTTTTCTAAACGAAGATCAAGAGGATGAATAGATACAATGAATCAAGTTGAACTTGATCATAAACCCTAAGATTTGTGGTGGATGTAGAAAACGATAAAGCACAAATTTCCTATTTAAATAGATATAGAGTTGAACAATTAGTGCAAGTGTGTGGTATGTGTGAAGCTTATATGTGAAGAGAGACATATAGAGAAAGGTTGATTAGAAATGCAAAAGAGTGTGAGAGGATGTGAAGCTAAAGGAGAAAGCTTGTAGATATGATGATGTTATTGATAAGTACATTAAAGTAGAAGGCTTAAGTGTTGATAAGAAGATTGGGCTGATTGCTTGAAGAGTGTCCAAGAAAATCAAGATCAGAGATGTCAATGGAAGGCTTATTAGTAAACTGACATAAGGACCAAACAATGATCTAAACTTACAAAATAGAGATGTAATCACATGTATCAAAACCTACTATTTTCTTTATAGGCATTGCAAATAGTTTGTATTGAAATCCTCTTAATAGAGGTTGACCTAACAGTCATTTGAAGACTTAATAGTATGTGCAAATCCTTTAACTAGGTGACATTATAAATGGAATGATCAAAGTCCTCTTACAAGGCCACTCCTAATAGGGTGATTAAATCCTCTAACTAGGTCACATTTAATAGTGTTTTTTGTAGCCTTAAATAGAGTTGATTCTTAATAGAGCTCACTTTGAAAGAGTGAAAAAGAGCGACATGTTATTGGTAGTTTTTCCCAAATTGGATTTTCACGTAAAATCCTAGTGTCAAAAATATGATGAATTATTTATGTGTGTTGACATTTGATAATTCTTTAGTTATGCAATGCATGTTATGTCTATGACATTTTTATAGTATAGATTGAGGAACAATATGATAAGAATAGTGAAGTTTTTATTATTTAATGGTTCAAGTGTTACACATTAACATTGAGAAACTGATTCACCCCCCCCCCCCTTTAGTTACTCTAAAAATTTCTAACAATTGGTATCATAACTTAGCACTTACAGAGAAAAGTGTGAAGGCACTTAAAGGTAAAAATCTTGACTAATAAGAGAGATGTACCCAAGCTAAACAAGGAGAACTTTCCTACATGAAATACCTTGATGAAGTTGCACATATCCAATATCAATGATGGTTTTGTCAATATTTTGGATAATGAATATGTAAAGGTAACAACTACTCCTATAACTATTGAATAACTAAGATAGAAGCTATAACACAACCAAGTAATGCTAGAGATTGCCTCATCCCTAAGCTATATAGAGTTTGATGACTTAAAAGATTGTGATAATGCAAAGAAGATGTGAGATAGATTGAAGACCATATGTGGAGGTGATAACAATGTTCTAAGAAAAAAATTAGAAAGCCTGAGAGGTAAATTTGATGACATGATAATGATGGAAGGTGAGAACAAACTACAATACTACACAAGATTTAAAGAGGTTGTTAATCCCAATCAAGATGCAAATTGAGAAATCAAAGATGAAATAGTGCTAAGTAAGGTATTGAGGACTCTACTCCCTATCTATGCCATTAGAGTTTCTATAATACAAGAAATGAGATGCACACCTAGTAATAATTTGACCTTAGAAGGTGTAATTGGTAGACTTATTTCTTTTGAGATGTCTAACTTTAATAACTACACAACTCCTACTATTGAATCTTCTTTCAAGTCACAACTAGTTCTTAGTGAGAAGAAAGGAAAACATGTGAAGATTGAAAGTGATAGTCTAGATGATGAGATTGATGAACTTGAACCCCTCACTGAAAAAATATTTAGAAGAGGAAGAGTTAAATAAAAAGATAAATAACCTATAATTTGTTTTTCATGCAACAAAGTTGGTCATATTGCTACCAGATGTCCCGAAAAAGATGATAAGGATTAAAGGAAGGAAAGAAAGTAAAAAGGAAGAAGGGATTACAAATAATCAAGAGAAGAAAGGATGAAAAAGGTAAGAAATCTTGTTATATTACTTAACAAGAGATTGATAATGGATCTAAGAGTAATGATGATGAATTTTTCTATGTTGTTATGAAAGAATATCTTGATGAAGATGAGAAAATTGCATTAATTTATTATGTAAACAAAAGTGATAGATGGATAATTGATAGTGGATTTTCCAATCATATGAGTAGAGATAAAGATAAATTTGAAGATATTGGTCCATACAATGGTGGATGTGTTAAATTTGGTAATGACATCCCATGTGTTATAAAAATTAAAGGTACTATTCAACTTAATGGCAAGATACCATGTGACAATGTTTATTGGATTGAAGGACTTAACTAAAACTTGTTGAGTGTTTCATAGATGGACTAATAAGGTTTTAGAATTGAATTTTACAATAGAAAGGCCAAGATACATGATGGTGACGGTAAGCTAATTGAGACTGGTCAACAAACAAGAGGTAACTTATTCTATCTAGACCTATCAAATGAGACATGTTTGTTTACACAACAAGATGTTTGGTTATGGCACAAACGATTATGTCATGTGAACTTTGACAATTTGGTGAATATTAGCAAGATGAAGAAAGTAAGAGGGTTGCCTAAACTAAAGATGCTTGACAATGCTATGTGTAAACAATGTCAATTGGGAAAGATGATAAAGTCTAGCTTTAAGAGTAAAACATATATTGCAAATGATATTTTGGAATTGGTTTATATTGATCTTTGTGGATCCATTGGTGTTCAAAGTTACTATGAAGATAAATTTTTCATCTTATTTGTTCATGACTACTCTAGAATGATGGCTATGATGTTTCTTAAACCTAAATCTAATATTTTTTAGTTATTTAAGTGGTATTTAGCCAGAGTTGAAAAAGAAACAGGGAAGAGTCTAAAGTGTTTGAGATCTAATAGAGGTAGTGAATTCATTTCACATGAATTCAATACATTCTTCAATGACAAAGGAATCAAAAGATAAATGTCAACACTAATGACCCCTCCTTAGAATGGAATAGCTAAAAGGAGAAACAAATCAATAATGGATTGTGCAAGAACATTAATGCTGGAGAAGAATGTATTACAAACATATTGGAGAGAAGTGGTTAGTACTATGGTTTATACCTTGAATAGAGTACAAGTCAAGCAAGGTTCAAATGCTATACCTTTTGAGATAGGGTATGGTTATGCTCCTAAGTAGTACATGCTATATACTAAAAGATAATATGAATGGAAAACTTAATGCAAAAAGTGATGAAGGCATATTCCTAGGTTATTCCACTAAAAGAAAAGCTTGTAAGTGTTTAAATTCTAACACTAAAAAAGTTATGGAAAGTGCAAATGTGAGAGTTGAAAAGTTTTCAAAAAGAGGTGACATTCATGTAACGAAGAAACTAAAGACTACACTACATTCATCTATGTGGATGATGATTCTTCTAGAACTTAAAATGAATAAACAAGTCAAGCTACAAGTTCCCATCAGACAAAAAATTAATATAATACAAATGCAAATTGCCAAGTAGTAGAGAGTGGGCATTGAGAAATAAAATGAAGATGTCTAGCCCCAAATAGGAAATGTTGACCATTAGATAGCAAATATCAAGCATGACAAACCTGAACTAGAACAAAAGAAAACAAGAGAAAATAAACTTGAGATTAATTTTCAAGATGAACCTATAGAAAATCAGAGAATGAAACTTGTTGTGCTAGCAAAATATGTGAGAAGACATCATAAACCTAAACAAGTCATTGGTGATGCTGAATCAAGTGTTATGACAAGAAGAAGACTCAAAAATAATATATGCTTACTTTGTGAGTTTGAGCCCAAGTCAATAAAGGATGCTTTACAAAATGAAGATTGGATCCAAACAATGAATGAAGAAATTGACTAGATTGAGAAGAAAAAAACTTGGACCTTAGTGCCAATAACTAAAGACAAAAATGTCATTGGGACAAAGTGGGGTTTTAGGAACAAGCATAATGAGAATGGCAAAGTAACAAGAAATAAGGAAAGGCTGATATGCAAGGTTTATGCTCAAGAAAAAGGAGTTGATTATGGAGAAAATTTTTCTCTAGTGGTAATACTTGAAGGGGTCAAAACTTTGCTTGAATACTCAGCGTACAAAAATTTCAAAGTATGAAAAGACAAAGGAATTTTAAATGTCTATGTTTGGTGAAATCAATTCTTTGTTGGACTATAAGTGTGTTAAATGAAGTTTGGAATTTTCATTACACAATCCAAATATATCAAGGAGATACTAATTTTTTTTGGTATGGAAGATTCTAGGATAGTGAGCACACCTATGTATACTAGACATAAGCTATCTAAGATTGATGATTCTATTGATGTGAACTAGACCCTATACAGATCCATGATTGGAAAATTGCAATATGTTATTCACAACAGGCTATATATTGCTTTGTCAGTTGGGATAGTTGCTAGATTTTTAGAAAATCCTAAAGAGAATTACATGATGATAGTGAAAAAGATAATAACATATTTGAAAGGTACATAAGAATATGGATTGTATTACAAAAGAAATGATAAGTTTGAACTAAGGGTTTTTACTGTCTTAGATTGGGTAGGAAATATTGATGTTCGAAAAAGCACTAGTGGAGGTGCATTCTTTCTAGGAAAGAGATTGGTTGCATGGAAAAGCAAGAAACAAAATTGTATTTCCTAATCTAAAGCTAAAGTTGAGTATGTGGCAGCTACAGTGAATTATTCAAGCATTATGTGGATCAAATAGTTACTAAAAGGTATGAAAGAAGAAATCACAGATCGAGTGGTTATCTATTGTGATAACACAAGTGGTATCAACATTTCAAAGAATCCAATGATGCACACTAAGAAAAAGCACATTGCTATCAAGTATCACTACTTGAGGGAATTAGTCCAAGATAAATAAGTGAAGCTAGAATATGTGAATACCAAGGAACAAGTTGCTAACATATTCACAAAACCTTTACCTGAAGATGCTCATGAATATCTTAAAGGTAAACTAGGGGTGATTCCCCTAATCAAAGATACTTAAGAAGACAAGGTGCATTGCATCACATGTACTAATTAGAATATCCTACATAGTGATGCAATACAACTCTACTTTGGGAAGTGCCTAATGTAGATAAATCAATGCAACATGGGTATGTGTAGGATCATGGTGTGCCAAAAAGTGGTGATGTGAAAAAAATAGAGTTTGAAGATGTCTAAAAGCGCTTCAAAATCTGCTCTGACTTTTTTCCACCTATCTAGGTACCAAACCTGGAAGGAAAGGCTGAGCCTTATTGGATATCCGATAATCAACGACTTATAACATTATTATTATTATATTATAATAATATAAAAATATTATATTATAATAGTATAATATATTATTTAATATTATATAATATAATATTTAATATTATAATATATATTAATGTAATATTATATATATATAATATAATATAATACATTATAATAATATAATATAATAATATAATATAATATTTTATATTATAATATATATTAATGTAATATAATATATATAAAATATAATATAAAAATATATATAATATAATATAATATAATATAATATAATATATAATGTGATCTATTATATATAAAATATCATATAAAATATAAGATATATGTTATATGTTATATATGTTATATCTTATATATAAAATATAAGATATATGTTAAATGTTATATGTTATATATGTTATATCTTATATAAAATATAATATGTCGTTCGTATCAGATATCTGATATTGAATCAGATATCCGATATCTGTGACATTACATTAAAAAAAAATCATAGACCCGCGAGCCCTTATTACGCATATTTGGGGGCCAGTGTTTGCACCGTGATCAGATATCGGATATCAAAGTATGTTTTTTTGTTCTTTTAACTCATTTTTAACCTAATTTCAATAGATTTTAGCATGATTTTGTTTGTTTTAGTTGAGTCTAGGGTTTTTTTGAAAAAAATGGTTAAAATTAAGGTTTTTTAAAAATATATATTACATTTTGCAATTCAATAGGAATGGTTGATCAGAATGATGACACTGAGGCAAGGAATAATCTTCCTCATAACCCCCCACCAAATGATCCAATACCCCCACAAAACTATCCACCAAATGATCCTCTACCCCCTCAAAACCCTCCTTGAATTGAGGATTTGATAAATGAAAATCTCACCGAGTTGAGAGGTTTGCATAGAACATATAATAATGTACCCACATTGGCTCCTATGTTATCCACGTTAAACACCATAGTGGATGAAATTAAAACCCTTACGAACCAACAAAATGCCACTCTTCATTAGCATGATGAAATGAATGAGATGTTTGACAATGGTTTGGACTGTGATGAGGTTGTGGCCCTCAACATAACCAAAGATGATTTGGCTAGCCTTTTTGTGAACTCGAAAATGGGTTTACTAGTCGACCCAAAAAAATCCAAACTATCAATTAAATGGTGCACAAATGATGTCATACGTGCAAAATTTTGGGATCATTGGTGGATGGTCTTTGATATCCCTCCACATGGCAATTTAGACATACCATTTTATTTCCTTAGAAAATTATATGCAGCATTTGTGTTGAAACTTAAAGTGAACTATTGGAGCATGACCCTCTTCCCAGTGGAAGAAAGCTAGCACTTTTGTCCCCCCCACTAATATCTCCCCTCTTCCTCGAGTGTAGCATCCAGATATTATGATAGAGGCTAGCTCTCAGACCATCAGAGCCATTCATAGGCTAAGTAGCCTAATGATATCTCAGGCTAGGTCAGTCCTGCCTCCTTGTGTTGATGATGTTGGTGCCAGTTCATCATCGGCTAGCTCATCACATGTTTGTGTGCCTTACACTTGCATTACATGCAAGAATATTTTCCTAGGTCCCATAGGTTATCTTCCTGAGTATCATTTTGTATTAGACGAGGATACACCAGACACACATGCAGAGGCTACAGACCCTGATGCGAGAGAGGAGGGGAATGCATAGGCATGGACTCCTTTGGTGTCGGTATGTGTATACATTTTTTTGTTATGACATATGCGATTTAACTTAGCTAATTTTTATAATAGAGTAATTTTAATTTTTAAGCCATATTGACTTTTATATGTATGTCATCTTCATTCATGTTTAGTTGATGACCGAGGAGGAGCTCAGATAGATTGATGATGTCATGCTCTCGGCCATTTCATTTGGCCTTGAGACATCTACGATACATTATGTTGTGTTCGCATTTTTTTTTCTATTTGATTTTGTAGCATATATGGTTGCTAAACTTTCTTTTATCTTATAGGTACCACCTGTCTTGGGTGGAGAAAGTGCAGGGGGTGAGCTAGTGCACATTGACAAAGGAAAGGTAATTAGGTGTTTTCTATTTGATTAAATATCGATGCATTCTTGTAACATGTTTGTGGTAATCCCATTTAATTACATTCTCTATTGTATATAGGGCATGGCTACTGGCGATGAGCATCTACAGATTCTGCATCGTAGACCATTAGGGATTTCCATTTGCACTAAGAGCCCCATTCTATGTATAGGTATTATTTATTTTTTATCATCCTTATCTTGATAAATAAATTCATAATTAATTTCCATGATATTAAAAACTACTATTTAGTATCTCATAGGAGACTCCTAGTGCACATGAGGTCCGATAGGAGAGTTATGTAGATTTGATGACACGACCACTCTATCCTAAGGAGGAGCCTACAATAGTAAGTTGTAGTTTGAATTCATGATTAAATATGTTATAAATTTAGCATGCTATAAATTATAATGTTATAGTTTAAATTGTAGATTCATCTGAAAAATATATTTGAACATATATAGCCCATAATCAGAGAGGTAAAAGCATTACCAAGGGCATATGAGAGGACTCCTGACTGGCACAAGAGGTTGAAAAGAGAGGTATTTATTATGAAATTTTGATAGTATAAATCTTCATTACAAAAAAGATCATTATGCATTTAAGTAATTCAATGTTTTTTATTAGGAAAACAAGTTTTACAGGGATCCTGAAACCCAAAGTTTTACAACAGAAAACAACTTAAAATTGAAAAGATAGAAAAAAAGCTGCCTCAAAAGGCCAGAAACAAAAAGGCTCGAAGCTTGAGAAATAAAGGCCAGGAACAGAGTTTGGTGGGCAGACTAGTGTCCCTTCTTTTCCATTGCCTATAGGGTTTCTACAGCGTTGCTTTCCTTTTGGTTGGCCTCTTCCTCCTGGATCCTAGGGGGAAATGCTTCTGGTCCCCCTGAGTTTCTTGGTTTCCAGTCTCTTTTTGAGGATCTTCCCGGCTAGTTCCCTGCTCTGTACTCTGCTCCACGTTCCCCACAAGAGAGGTATTGGTTAGATAGTCCCCCAGATTAACAATGTTTTCATTCAAGGTATGGAGGGTATCCACAATATTTTTAGTTACAATCTGGTGGATGGAATCTAGCCTTTGGACCTTCTACTCGAGTCGGGTGATTCTATCCTCCTGATTGTCTCTAGGGTCCTAGCTTCTGTCTTTTTCCTAGCTACCCTCCTGGTCTTTACTACCTCTGGCCTCATGATCCTTGAAATACCCCCTATTGTTGGTCTGGTTGGACCTATCCTTTAGAGTCTCAATTTTTTGAAAAAGCCACTTAATGGAGCCGAAATTGTCAATCAGGCTGTT
Organism: Cupressus sempervirens; assembly: GCA_028749045.1. Lineage (NCBI taxonomy): Eukaryota > Viridiplantae > Streptophyta > Pinopsida > Cupressales > Cupressaceae > Cupressus > Cupressus sempervirens. The sequence continues at coordinate 221,527,239 of CM053788.1, forward strand.
CTTTGCATTGTTTGGAAAGTTGAAACCCGTTTCACAAACATTGTCAGAGAGAACTAGAAGAGTTAGGTCAAGGAGCTCGTCATAATAGGTGCTACTATCGAGATCCCCCCACACCTGGATTTTAGCAGGTTCTCTGACAATGCCCATACTGGCCCTATCCAATTTGAGATTGCTCCAAGCTCTTCTCTTATTTTCCCTGATGGCCTCCCCCCCTTTTCAACCATGATTTCTATCATCTCTTTTGGGTGTGAAATGGGGACCTCTAGGGGGGAGGTGGGCGCAGTAGGGCTGGGGGGCAAATCGGCGAGGTCATTGAGATGATCATGGGTTGGGGTCTGGTCCAATTTTCTTTTCTTGGGGTTATCCTGGGTTACCAAGGGGGTCACCTCCTTCTTTTCATTATCTTTCTCCTTGTCATCTTCCAACTCACTTTCCTTATTTGCCACCGAATCTGCCTCCTCCAACTCCGTATCTGACTCATCACTAGACTCCTTAGGATGAGGGGAAGGGGGGTTAGGGGGAGGGCACCTAGGGCTCTTCCTGCTAGGGAAGCGGGGAGAGGGATTGGCTTTTGGGGTTTCAGACTTGACAAATTTCACAACGCGCACTTCCCCTAAGTCTGAGCTGGCGGTGTCCTCCGAGGAGCCACCCGAAACCCTAATGGACTTGCCTCTTGTCTGGGTTTTCAGAAACTCAAAAATGAGGAGCAGAAGGCCTTCATGAAGGGCGAGTTTCTTGATAGGAAATTTCTTGTAACTCTCTATATTCTTAGTCATAGAAGTATTAATATAGAAAGGAAAGGAGATTTTCACTTTATGTCTAAAATGATTAAGCAGAACAAAATGATGGGTCCTGACTCTATCAAACCTGGGCTCCAAAGTGACATACTCTATGATGATCCTCAGAACATGCCCCCAGATCTTCTTGATGGACTCAATGTCATAGTAGGTGTCAATCTTTACCAGTTTTCTTTTCTCCTTGTCATTCTTGACGAAATTGTTGACAGCATTGGTGGACATCTTCTTATCCCTAAAGAAGCTAATGCCTTCCTATGAGAAGCCAGTCACCTCCGCAATGAGACCCTCTATGATTTGGTGGGAAACACCATCAATTTTGACCTTTCCATTGTGCCAGGTTTCAACCATAATCTTGATAACCCCCACGTCAAAACCATGGAGCCTCTCCATGAAGCTGGTTATATTGCCCTTTTGGAGTTTTTTCCAAACCTTCCCTTTTTCTTTCCAGCTCTCCGTTTCTCCCCATGGCTCTCTTCTAATCCTTTCTCCCACCATTGTGATATTATGCCTCTCTAACCCTAAACCATTAACAGAATTGCAAAGCTCAAAGATGAAGAAATCGCTAAGGACAAGAGCTTTAATGCGCATGTTATTGGGTTTAACTCTAGCTTTCTTCTGCTCGTGTATTTCGTACACATTATTATGAAATAGTGGGGGTTTTGTATAACTCCAAATGATTCCCTTTTTAAAACATGATTTAGCATGTCTCATCATCATAAAAAAGATTTTGAGTTGGTACCTTGAATTTGCTCCTTTTAGATGAGCTCCATAGCCACCGCCAAAAAATGATTATTGTTTCCCCACGTCATCACCGAATTGAATGTGACCGCTGCGTTTGTGAACCAATCAGCAACCACGTTAGCTTCATGGTAGACATGGCTGATGTGGTAATTTTTAAATTTTCTCAAGTCCATTTTTAGGTCCTCAATTATGCTTTCAATGGTCCATGAGGGTTTGGTTACTCCTAAAATACAATTTATTATATTTAGGGAGTCTCCTTCAAGCCATAGATGTTCGATCCCTGAGTCCAGGGCCATCTTAACAGCGAGTCTGGTTGCACTGGCTTTAGCCAAATGGTTGGTTTGGTGATCAATAGGGGAGGAGATAGCAGCAATGCCCCCTCCCAAGCTGTTTCTTATGATTCCACCACATCCGACAGGACCAGGGTTCCCCTTAGCCGCCCCATCGAAATTGACTTTATGCCAGTTTTCGGGTGGGAAGGACCAAGTAGCTTGCTATCTTCTTTTGATCTTGTCTTCTTTCTTGGCCTTAATTTTCCCTCCATCCTTTATGTTTCCATCTCTAGTTGTGGAATAGTTCTCTTTCATGAGGCCATCAATTTTCTCTGATATAATACCCTCAGGAGCTTCTCTATCTCTGAATATCTTGTTGTTGCACTCCTTCCATATTCCCCAATAAAAGTGTGGGATAATCCAAGAACTCAAAAATTGGGAGTTCAGGCCTATGTGGTTGCTACTCCACTGTATGAAGAATTTCTGGATACTGGCTGGCGGGCACTAGTAGAAGTTCATATTGGAAGTCAGAAGACTCCACACTCTAGAGGAAAAGGGGCACTGAATGAAAATGTGATTAACCATTTCCAAGTCATGCTTACAGAGGCAACATCTACTAGGTATAATTTGGCCTCTCTTGGCTAAATTATCCAGGGTAAGGATTTTGTCTTGCAAGAGGAGTCAAAAGAAAATGTTGATTTTGGGCGTTAATCTAGGGGTCTAGGCCTTGGCCCAAATAGGTTTCTCCCCTGTACCCACAAGGGAAAGATATCCTGAGGCTACAATATAATGGCCTCCAGAAGAGTCTCCCCAGACTAAGGCATCGCCTATCTGGTTGATGTTGATAGCATTCAAAGAGGCCATCAAAGGCTTGAGATCCTATGAAAGCTCTGCCAGATTGTGCCATTCATTCCCATTTCTGTAGTTCCTAACCAACATACCATATCTGCCTATTGCCTGATCAGCCCACCTACCGAAAGAAGGATGGTTATTGAGAGGTTCCTGAAAAAGCCAGTTGTCCTGCCAAAAAAGGATTTTGTCTCCCATTCTAGCTTTCCATTTGGCCCTGGATTTAGCAAGGGGAAGGGCCTTCAAGATACCATTCCAAATGTTAGAACCCAACGGTAGCTCGACCCCCTGGAAAATGGAGAAGGGAGACAGGCCTCCCAGGTACTTCTCAGCCAAGATGTTCCTCCAAACACCCATGCCTTGAAAGATGTGCCAAGGGAGTTTAGCTAAGAGGGATTGATTAAGGTGAGAAATTTTCCTAATTCCAAGACCTCCCTGGCTTTTGGGCAAGCAAACCTGGTCCCAGGAAACCAGGTGGTATCTCTTGTGGTCATCAGTACCAGTCTAGAGAAAATCCCTCTAAATCTTCTCCATTCTATTCGCAAACTTAACTAGAATCCCAAAGAGACTAAGGGCATAAGTGGGGAGGTTCTGGAGAATTGAGTTAACTAGGGTGCATTTACCTACCTGACTAAGGGTGGCCCCTTTCCAACCAACAAGTTTATTGATGAAGTTGTCGATAATGCTTGTCCAAAAGGAGTCTGGGGTTTTGGAGCCTAAAGGAAGCCCAATATAAGTCACCGGCAGGGACCCAATGCCACAACCCAGAATTTGAGCAATTTTCCTCTACCTCTCCAGAGGAGTGTTGAGGAAGAAGATAGAGCTCTTGTCTAAGTTAATAGCTTGTCCGATACCCCTGGTGTAGGAATTAAGAATTCTTTTGAAGGTCCTAGCCTCCCGAATTGAAGCTTCACCCCCAAAATAGTATCATCCACAAATTGCTGATGAGTGAAAGTGGATGGACCCGAAGAAGGCCTCAAACCCACTAAACACCTATCCTTGATCTTCTTCTGGATGATTCTGCCAAGGCATTCTGCCATGATAAAAAACAAGACCGGAGAGATGGGGTCTCCTTGCCTTAGACCCCTAGAGGGGGAGAAGAAAGGAGAGGGGTGGTCGTTGATCAAAATCGACAAAGAGGGTGAAGAAACAAGCTGGGAGATGAGCTTGCAAACCTGATCATCGAGGCCAAAGGCACAAAGAACAGCAAAGAGGAACTTCCAGTCAACCCTATCATATGCTTTTGACAGGTCCAGCTTAAGAAGGAAGCCTTCCTTTTTGCCCACCTCAAGAGAGTGGATAACCTCATGAACCAAAATGATTGAATCAAGGATCTTCCTGCCTGGGAAAAAGTCAGTTTGCTGAGGAGAGATAATAAGAGGGAGAACTTTGAGGAGCCTGGAAGTAAGAACCTTGGCAATGATCTTATAGAAGGAATTGAAGAGGCTAATGGGCCTAAATTTATCCATAGAATCAGCACCCGAGATTTTAGGGATGAGGACCAGAAAGGTAGCATTAAGTTCTTTAAGAAAATTCCTAGCTCCAAAGAATTCCTCAACCACTTTAACCACATCCTTTTTCACTATATTCCAAAAGATCTAAAAGAAAAAAGTTGGGAAACCATCCGGGCTAGGAGCTTTATCCCCTGGGAGAGAGAAGAGGGCCTGATGAATTTCCTCCAAGGAGGGGATTGCCTTTAGCATGGAGTTGTGGTGAACTTGAAGAATGGGGGGAATGGTCACCAGGATTTCCTCTTGTTCAGACCCAGAGAGGGAAGGATCAACTAAGAGGAGAGATTAGAAGTAGCATACAACTTCCTTCTCAATTTCATCCTCCTTGGTAACCTGAACCTGGCCCTTAATAATGTTGGTTATTCTATTATTAGCTTAGTGCTTAAGGGTGGTTAGGTGAAAAAATATGGTGTTGTGATCTCCTTCCTTCAACCGAATGACTCTTGATCTCTGTTTCCAGAAAAGCTCTTCCTTAGATATGATGTTGTGCAGATCCAAAAGGATGGGATTTTCTTGCTGGCTATTATGAGCATTGTATCCTGAATGTTGGATTTCATCCTAAATAGAAGAAAGCTGATCAGATATCTCATCTTTCTCCTGGAAGATGTGTCCAAAGTTAGTTCTATTCCATGATTTGATGTTTCTTTTCACATTTTTCAGCTTCTGGGCAACTCTGTACATTGCAGTGCCTTCAACCTCAATGCTCTAGCAATGGGAAATATTACCTTCCAGTGCAGGGTGTGAGAGCCACATTTTCTCAAAGTGAAAAGGGAAGGCCTTATTGCTGGAGAGGGGGGAGGCAGAAAGAGAAATCGAGGAATGATCAGAGCCCACCTTGGGGAGGAGGGATAATCTACAGGAGTGGGAGAGGAGCCATTCGTGGGAGATGAGGGCTCTATCAAGGTGAACCTGAATACTATCATGCCCAATTCTTCTGTTAGACCAAGTGAAGCTGCCACCTTGAAGGTCCAAATCTAGGAAGGTGAGATGCTAAATGAATGAAGCAATGTCCCATTTACTATCTTGATCTGGGGCATGACCCCCCCTTTTGTCTACATCAGATAGAGGTGAGTTGAAGTCTCCTATTATAATCCCTTTATTCAAGTTACAATTAGATAAGATGCCAAGGAGCTTGGTCCAAAATAAATTCCTTTCTTTCTTGGTATTGGGGGCATATAGGTTAAGGATTAACCAAGATTCATTGCTTTGGAAGTGAAAAACCTTACAAAGAAGAGCATTAGTAAAGCTGAAAAGAGTAGTTAACTTGAAAGCTCTGGTGTTATACAAGGTTAGGATACCACCTGAAGCTCCATCTGAATCAGATGCTTCGCAGCAAAAAGTTTTACTGAAAGATATCCTACTTACCAGGTCTCTTTTCATCTTAGTTTCCTGTAACATCAGAAAATTAGGTCTTTGGTCTCTAATCATATTTCTAATGAGTTCCTGTTTGTGAGCCCCATTAAGGCCCCTTATGTTCCAAGAGATAACTTTCATTTCTTACTTCCTGAGAAATCCTTGATGGACCTCTGGCTTCCATCTACCAAGTTCCTTCTTTTTTCTTCTTGTAGAATCTGATTTAAGTTCTTTCTTCCTGCTCCCTTGGGGGGTGACCCAATATCAGCTTTAACCCTACTTCTGGTTGAAGTAGGAGATAGGGGGGGAAGTTCTCTTCTGGTTCTTCTTTTTCTTCTTGACCATGCACCAATCATCAAGGCTATGCATCGTAATTTTATCTAACCTATCTTCCCATAGGTCGAGCTATGCTGGATCAGTGTTCTTAATGAGGAGATGAAGCTTGGCCTCAATTCCTATAGGGGCAGAAGAATCTCCCCCCTTGCCAGTGATGACCCCTGAAGAAACCAAAGTGTCCTCAAGGGGAAGACACTTAGCTTGGCTATCCTTTGCCCGGGCTGGGGATTCCCGTTCCAGGCGATTCAGTACTATAGCTCCCAAAAGAGGGACTTCCTCCACTGCGGGAGAAGACTATACTATAGTTTCCAGAGGGAGATCCTGCCCCACAAAGGGACCCGTGGATTTGGAGGGGGAGCTTACCTACACCTTTGGGTCCTCCAACGGGTCTAAGATTGTCTTTTCTGAAATAGGGCCCTATTCAAGGGGGGAGGAACTAGCCTTCTCCTTGGGGGGATCCTTCTTAATAGTGTCCTTCGCTGCTGTGTCTTTTAGGCTAACAGCCTTTCTCGCTTGTGCCACAGAAAGTTTGCACCTCCAAAGAAGCTTCATCTTTCCCTTTCTAGAAGGGTGTGTAGCAAGCTTCTTGGTATGATCAGGGATGACTAGTTTCATGATCTTCTTCTTTGCCTCATTGGGGCACTGGTGGGCCTTATGACTAGCCTTCAGGCAGAGGAAGCACGCAAAGGGGATCGTTTCATAGATGATTTTTTGGTTGTGCACTCCAAGTTTGTAATGAAGTGCAACGAACTCAAGCATGTCTGTTCCTTCTCTCATCCCAATGCAGATGCATGCAAAATTGAGGCGACGCTTGGAAGAAGTAATCAGATCCATTGAGAGGAGTTCCCCAAAGGTCCTAGCTATTCCCCAAAAGATGTCCTCATTCCAGTATTCAAGTGGCAGTTCTGGCAATCTTACCCACACAACAGCTTGGGCAAAAAAAGATTCATTCAAGCTCATGCCAGATGGCCACTTCTGGAGCACAAGGAAAGAATGACCCATGGCCCATTGCCCTTCACTCAGAATGCTAGCAAGGTCTTCCAAGCAAGTGAAATCGAAAGACATAAAGCCTTTCACCATAGTTGTGACCGAGACCTGGCCCTTGAGAGCCCATTTATGTTTTATGAGCTACCTAACTTCGTCTATGCTCGGTCTAGGCCCCAAAAATTTCCCAACCAAAGTAGAAGCCATAGTCTGAATATTATGATCCATAATCTCATCCGGGATGGCTATCGCACAAGAACCTTTCATCGAATCCTGAATAGTTTTAACAGGCGAGAAAGAGGACTTACCAGAAGGTTTTACCCTGAAAAGTGAGGAACATTTTGTAGTTCCTTGCATGTTTGTTTTGGAAACCAAAGGAGACTTGGCTACTTCCTTGATTTGGACAGCTGGACCCCCAACCGTGCTTTCCGACCTATCCCTTGTGCCAAGAGTAGCCAGACAGCCTCTAGCTCGCTGTCCGTGCTCTAGTCCAAGGACCCGAAACAAACCATCCAAGGAACTCCCACTCTTGCATGAATTTGAATTTTGAAAACACCCGCTCCCTCCACTCCCGTCGCTCTCGCTTCCCATTGAATTTTTTTATTTTTAAAGTAATTCAATGTTAGATACAAAGAATCATATAAATTTAGTAGTCTAACTTTGGGTTTTCCATTTTTGTTTATGTAGGATGCATCTAATCCACCTAGTGCAATGAAGAGGCTGCATTTTGATCATCCACCAGCACCCTAGGATAGTATAGTTGTTGTAGGATGCATCATGAGACATTTTGAGATGGCATATGCCACATTGTATATAGAAACATTGATATTATACACATTCTGATGTTATGATCGGCCACATTTTGTATATGGATCTATGTATTTTTATAAATATTTGAGTACTTTGTCTATGGATATGCTGGTCTATTTTGATATGTTCATTATTAATAAATGGTATATTATATTTCAAATTTTTATAATTGATTCATATCATATGAGTAGTGGTTTGTACAGATTTATGACTTATAAGAATGTATGGTCTATTTAGCACTTATTGCATTCTTGCAATGCTGATATAGATGACAAAACTTCTTAAAAATATCCATCCTTGCACTACTCTAACTCAAAACCTATTTAACCATAAAATTTTCAAGATCAAAATCAGTCAGTTCACTAGCCCAATTAAAAATTAATATCATATGAACTCAATATTTATTCTCAACATCCCTGGCACTAGAAAAGTCTTATTCTAAGTGGTTGCTCTAACCAAATGCTTTTAACATATATTTTTTCTTTTAAACATAAACTGTAATAACATAAAAAATATGTGTGACTTATACAGATAATAATAGGAACATAAGACATATAAGTAATTTTTGTAATAGTAAATACTAACACATGATGCTAGATTCTTGAAGAAGCACCTCAACCTTCTTACTTATTGTTTGCTGCTTAACCCTTTTCTAAGCATACTTACATGTTGACTTTCTATCACACCCACCTTTGATAACTAAGCATTTTTTAAATGAGGAAAAGGCAATTGTTATCACAAATTATAAAAAAGGTATACAATTTCTGAGGGATATCAAATTTTGTTGCTTAGGCAAGGTTTTAAATTCACCTCCTATTTAACACGCAATTGTCTTTTTAGTACAAATATTATGGTGCTTGCAGACTTGGAGTAGAATGCTAATAAAGTTAACATGTGATGTTTTTTTTTTTTGTCGCAGTGGTAGTTTGGTCCAAGAATTTTTAAGAAGGTTGCAGTGCAGAGATCATGTTTGATAGTTAACCAGGATCCTTACAAATTTTGCAAAGACGACATTGAGATTATCTGGTGTAGGAAAATAGATTTCTCAGCATTCTATAGCATTGGACAGTCAAATACATTTTGTCTAAAACTTCTTGATGGTATTGAGCTTACTAAAATCACAGAAAGCTTGCCTCTGCATAGAGCAATGACAGAGCAACTTATTCTAGAAAATGGCAATTCATTTTCTCCCTTTCCACATATGGTTCCAACTGTTAATGTTCCAGAGGGTGTTAACCTACCTTATGAGATACTATTTCAAATCAACTCTTTTATTCATCATGGGATACTCAGTGGCCCAACACTGAATTGTCACTTTTTTTATTTGCTAAATAATGATAAGAAATCAGCTTTGCACATATGTTTGGCCTTAATAGAACTACATAAATTGAAATCGACATGTTTTGACCTAAAAAGATGGCTTCAAAATCAAGTAAAGAAGTTTCAAACTAGTCAAAATCAGTTGAAGTCTCTGATAATTTCTAGACATAATGGCACATTGAAATTCCATCGGGCCCTAGTTACTCCGACTAGGGTCTACTTTTTGGGCCCTGACTTGAATATTTCAAGTCAAGTGACAAGGCATTTTCAAAGTATGTTGATGATTTCCTCAAAGTCTCTTTTGTGGTGGACTTTAATAAGCTTCATTCAATTGCATTGACTGCAAAAACTAAATATGGTTTTCATGCAAGACCATAAAGATCACAAGTATATAATAGAATATTGTCAATTTTGAAGGAAGGAATTACAATAGGCAACAAAAGATTTGAATTCCTTGGCTTCTTGCCCAATTAGTTGAGGGAAAATTTAATCTAGATGTATGCTTCAAATGATGAAGTTACTGCTGAGTCCATCAGAAAATGGATGGGATATTTCCACTGTAAAAATGATTCAGCCATACATGCCACGAAAATGGGGCAACCATCTAACTCTCCAAGGTAAATATTAAATGTTCAAGATCATGAAATTTCCCTTATTCTTAATAGTTACGCTCATATAGATGGTATCAACTACTGATATTCAGATGGAATCAGGAAGATTTCTTTATGTCTGGCAAAGCAGATAGCTCATAATTGTCGATTGAGTATGCCTCCTCCTTCAGTATTCCAGATCACTATGCCAAATCCAAATGGAATGTGATATCTTGAAAATGAGATAGGTTAGTTTAGGCCTCAACATCACCATCCCATAGCATTTGATAGTTCATCAATAGCCCTCACAAGCTCCGAGTTATGACCCTTGGAAGATTGACCTCGAAACGCACTTAGAGAACCTTGGGGACTACTCGGTATGTGGTGGCTGCGGACAATGGATGGTCTCCATGGCCAAAAAAAGGGTGTCACTAGGGTTCACCCGCCCACCCAGAGCTAATGACATTGACAATTCGATGCCAAGATCAACGGTTTCAAAGTTGCGTTGTGGTGCACCTATGAATTGAGGTACACTGCAAGTTTTGGCATCGAGCAAGATCGTTATGTTGAATCCAAATAGAATGTGATCTCTCAAAAATGAGATACATTATTTTAGGTTTTAGCATCATTTTCCTATAACATTTGACAGTTCATTGATAGTCCTCATGAGCTCCAAGTTATGACCCTCGAAAGATTGACCTCGAAATGCACTTAGAGCACCTTGGAGACTCCTCGGTACGGGGTGGTCGCGGATGATGGATGGTCTCTGTGGCTAGAAAAAGGGTGTGACTAGGGTTCACCCACCCACCAAGAGCTAATGGTGCTAAAAATTCGATGCCAAGATCAGTGGTTTCAAAGTTACGTTGTGGTGCACCTATGAACTGAGGCACACTGCGAGTTTTGGCATTGAGTGAGATCGTTGTGCCAAATCCAAACGGAATGTGATCTCTCAAAAATGAGATAGGTTATTTTAGGCCTCAACATCATCGTCCTGTAACATTTGACAATTCATCAATAGCCCTCATAAGCTCCAAGTTATGACCCTCAGAAGATCAACCTCAAAATGCACTTAGAGAACCTTGAGGACTCCTTGGTACGGGGTGGTTGCGGATGATGGATGGTCTTCGTGGCTGGAACAAGGGTGTCACTAGGGTTCACTTTCCCACTTGAAGCTAATGGCACTAATGATTCGAATAGTTCTAGCCATTAGGAGTTAGATTTTGAAAAGTTGTCAAGAAAATTGCAAAAGTTGCTAAGCAACTTTTTGCAATTTTTGCAATTTTTGTACTAAGACAAGTTTTATTGCAAATTTGATTGCAAATGGACTCTACAAACTCCTAGAGACCCTAATAATGTTCTAAACATCCAAACTTACCTAAAAAATATGGAATTTACCAAAAATCCACTTTATTGGACCAATTGATGGCCAAGGCTTATAGTTGCACCATGGGGTCTTGTATCCATTACAAATGTGGATGGTCATGGGGAGATCATTAGATCTATCCCAAGACCTTATTACATCAAGAAAATAAAAATTATTAGGTGCTTTGCACTAGTGGTCCCTATATTTCATTAATTTTATTGGACTAAGAACCAATTTTCCTCTCATTTGGAAGGGTGGGCCTAAGGGTTCAACACTGATGGGTGATGTTGAACCACCTTGGTAATGACTAGTTCATTTGGGGAGACTTGAGACTGCATGCAAAGAAATTCTTATTGATTTTACTATTGTTTCAAGGGGTGGTCCTAAGAGCTCAACATATTAGAATGATGTTAAATCATCATATAAATGAATAGCTCATTTGGAGATGGTAGCTAACCAAAGCTTAGAAGATTATTTTTATAGTATTGTAAAAGTCTTTTGTGAGAACCTTGCAACTAAAAATTCAGAGTATATGCAATTTTCTCAATGATTCTAAGCATGGTAACCAATGGAAGAAGAGTTGGCATGGTTGTAATAATGCATGGTAACCATGATGAACCAACAAAAAGGAGAAACACTATGGACTATGATGCACTTGAACATAAAGATGATTATGGAGAGGATCAAATACAACATGTTGCTTCAGTCCCAAATGTTGACAATATACAAGTGATGCAGAGGATAGGGTGATGGATCCAAGTAACAACCTAAAATGAGCAAATTTGTAACAATGTGCCAAGTGACCCTTCTAGGTCCTAATGGTCAAATCCCACAAATGGTCAACTCTAGGAGGTTTTAAGGCTTCAATGAGTTTTTTTTGACATATTCACTATGCTCCAACACTTACCCTTGAGTTTCAATACTTTTCAAGCCAAAATCCACAACATGCCAAAATGTTGTCTATGCAAATTTACAATTCTGTGACAGCAGCAAGACAAATATGTGGATAACTTTTGTTTTTATCCAAAATAATCCTTGAATAAATGGATGTTTTGGATACCCTTTATCCTTTCACAAAACATATATAAGACTTAGATACCCTTCCTTTGGAAAATATCAATGAACTTTCACACTTCTCCTATTTTTTAACAATGTAGAAAAGATGTATTTACAAAGCAACCACTAGAAGGACTTAAGATCTGGACTCCAAACTTTGAATAGGCTCCTAAAATCACTTCAATTAGACAAATCCACTCTCAATTTCAGTCCATGGGTTCCCTAACCCCAAAAACCCCAATTCACCTTCTCAAAACCCTTGTTCCTAGGGCATCACCAATCTCACACGTGCCAAGCCTTCTTGGACTAATTCAAAATTTAGAAATCTATTTTTTATCACCATAAACATGAATCAACTCACAAAAACTACCCTCTTTAAGAAAAATCTCTTCCTATAAGACTGTCCCCTCACTTTCAACCCTTGTTTTCACCCTTTTATGTTTGGTGGCCACCAATTATTCTAGTTAGTTGATCATTTCAGGGTTAGAAGACATTATACATGTTAGGAAAATGGAATTCCATGAATAATCAATTAAGAATTTCATGGAATGACCATGATTAGATGAAAAAACTATCAAAATGCTTATGAAAAGGACTGCTACAACTAACAATCAGCAAGTTAGATGAATAACCCTTCAAAAATGAAATCAAAACTTGGTCCCAAACTTCCTTAAGGATCTTATAAGATGCCTCAATGCATTAGAATTTCATAAAGAACTTAGAAACTCCAAAGAACCTTCAAATTGCTATTAAAATCCAAGCTTTTTTATTCAAATTTCTGAATTAGTCCATACATACTGCCCTTACAATCCGTATAAACACTATTTATAAGTATTAGGGGATGGTTAATAACCCCCTCAACCACCTCCAATCAGTTTCACTTCCTATTCCTTCATAAAATTTAAACTATGGAGTTTCCCTCCAAAATGCTCATGAAGTTGTTACATTCAAGATTTGAATTTTCTAAAGCAATAAGCTAAATTTTAAGTGACTTATTGAATGTTTCAACTTATGAATTGACTTGAGATTATTATGAGACCTTATTAGGACCTATCTAATGACTCACTTACCCTATGAAAACCTAGCCATTACTAAAATTCAAATCTCATGGTCCTTTACAACTCTTCAATATGAAAGTCTTTCAAAACATTATACAATATTATGACTCGTTATGCTTTCAAATGCCATGATTGGTTGCAAAATGGAATAAATCAAGTATTCTAATTGTTCATCTGTACTTTCTAGATTTTTCTTATTTGATTAGTTTGATAAAAATAGTTTTAATAATCATAATGTCAGCTTTATGTCAAATAAGGAAAAAGCCAAACTTGTAATAAGATATCTACAAGCAATTATCTTTCATATAGTTATAAATGCTCTTAAAATTGTCCTTATAGCCTTGTATCACATGCAAATATGATTTGCAAGAACTTGTTCAATATCTTCCTCTTATAATTCCTTACAAAGAACCTACCAAAATACAAATTAGAATGTGCAACTAATTTAACCTATCTTTTTCATTATTACAAAAACCATATACAAAAAAAGTTCACATTTTACATCATAATACATCATAAATCTTAGGAATTCTCCCCAATACCACCCCCCTCCAACTCTTCATGATGTACCTACATTTCAATATCATACAAAAATTAGTAACTTATTGTATTAAACAAGATAATCATCAGTTCATTGAATCATTATGAAGAAAATAACATAAGTAAATATACCTAGTTGAGTGTTCCAATAGGGTCCTCTCTCTATTTTGGGGTCTCCAATAATGCTTCATGATCAACATTAGCAATAGTAAAAAGTTCTTTTACTTTTGGTCTTCCTTGATGCTTCAAAAACTTTACATTTTTTCCTATAATAAGATGTGAATATATGAGAATTATTTTGTGCTTCTAATAGTCTTTGAATGTAGGAATTTCATTCCTTCTAAGAATGTATGTCCACAGCCATGCTCCACCAACAACCACTGAACCATTAGGATATGTGAATCCATCATCATCTATGATCGGTTATGCAAGTTTTTGTTTACCTCTTACACAATGTGCTAACCAATAATTGGATTTCTCATCATTCCCCTATGGTGCAACCAATGGAAAGACATGTCCTCGCTGAAGTAGATCTGATGGATAGTTATGCTCAAGAGAACTTTCCATGTCATCATTTCTGATAGAGGGTATGATAGAAAATGGAGTAAGATAATGTGGAGCCCATGTTTCCACCCACTCACTTGACTCACAGTGATCCCAATCACACTAAAAACAACTAGGACAAAAGCAAGCTAGTTTTTGTGTCCAAATGGTCCATGTACTAGAATCAGAGCTCTGAAATGAATGCATTTTTTATGAGTCTCTCACTTTAGCACAATCTGATCTATCAGCTATGGACCCTTCCTCAACCAAACAAAAAACCTGCATACCATTGAATCAAGAATCCCCCCTATGATAATGTTAAACTACACCAATCAACAATTCTATGAGCATCAAGAAGCTTTGTTGCTGAAATCTTTAGTTGCTCCTTAACTAGAGCTCTCTTCACACATGCCCCTGCTCCATCATGTTCTGCTTTTCCATGGCCAAACTCAAAAAAACTCCAAATATGAGGCACCCCTCTCTCTACGTGCATCCGACACAACCAATAAAACATGTGAGCATTCTTGAATTGACCTGTATAGTTATCTGACCAAATGATATGTCTATCCATAGCAATTGCATGCTCATGTAAGAAATCAAAATAATTCTCGAAACAATGTTGCACAAACTCGTGAGAGTGAGATCTATCATCACTCATATAAAAATTATACTCTCTAATAATCTTTCGATTATCTTCCGCACTATTAGGGGCATGTCTATATGTTATGTGCACAAAAATAACAATCTGAATGGAGTTGTAATACTGAGATTGTGTCTCATTTTGAGGTTGCAATGTGTAGTTCTCAGAAAAATCAACAACTGATATAATAGTACCAACGGGAAAAGTCTCCTTACACATTCTAAATTGTTGATCCAACAACTGAGACCTGTGACTATGTCTTGCATACTTGTAAAAAAGATTTTCCATGAAATCTAAAATAAAACTAGGCACACTGATATCTTTTCCAACCAATTCACATCTAGAGCTTTCACCCCCACTCTTCAATGTGCATTTCACCATTTCATATACCTTTTTTTTCACTATTTTCTTTCCAAGATTTTGTTTGCACCCCTCATGGAAACATGTGTCAAACTTGGATAAGCCACCACATTGTGTACACTTCTCATTTAAGCAAGCATTTCTATAAAAGAAACAACCATCAACTCTATGACATAAAAGTTGATCTAGCAAGTCTCTTGATGATTTTGGAAGTCCACTAGCCCCACAATCCTCCAACATTTCTTTACTATGAAAAGTAGAATGGATGGAGCGTAATAGTTCATGGTGCATAGAAAACTCAACATGATATTTGCAACAACATGTATTTTGAATTTTGAGTGGGACACAATAAAATGGCTTCAAAGATTCAAAAGCCCTTTGTGATATATGAAGAGTTGGATGACTCTCTCTAAATTGTTTGAACAACATAGTTTGACTTACCTCCAAATAGTGTTTAGGATGTGGTGTGCAGTCTCTAATGCCAATTCTCAACTTTAACACATCTTTAGCATTGGGTGATACTCATGCGTTAGAGTGCCAAAATTGTGTAATTTCTTCCTTCATATCATTAGATAGCTTCTTATCAAAACGTGGAAGTCTCCCACCAAATGCCCATGTTTCATTTTGAAGAGGATAATCAATTTTCTCTCATTGAATAAGTGCTCTTCTCAAAGTAGTACGATTTAGATTCAAATCAATACACGTTTGTCTCATATATTTACCCTTTCTTAAATGATGACTTACCAAATAGGTTGTAATAAGCCTTCGAGCAGCTCTATTATCCTTCTCCCTACTATTTTTCCAATGCTATTGAGAGCACTGAAAAGATTCTTCACAATAATGACATTTCTTTCCAACTTTTTATTGACACAAATCTTCAATTTGGAAATCATAGGTCTCATCTTTTGCATCTTTAATAAGTGCATGAAAAGCTGACATTGCTCTACCACTGTCTTGTTGCCGAAAAAATCTGATATAGTCTTGAAGCCCATAACCGAATGGTTCTTTCTAATTTTTTCCCTTCCAAACTAGTAATAATCATTTCATCAATTTCAATTATCCATTTTGGTGTTTTAGAACCTTCATGTCGATTATAATTAGGAGACATGTAAGGTTCTTGTGCATTAGGTTCCTATGCATTGTCATGTTCAACATGGTCAATTATGCAATTTAGATTATGACTTGGTAGCATTTCATCTTCAAAATTTTCATTCTCTAAATTTTCAATTTCGGCATTATCATTTTCAATAGGTACATTTTCATTCCCCAAATATACATATTTATTATCTGACTCTATGATTTCACCTTTGACTAATTCATCAACTTGATTGATATTTAGCATACCTTATCTTTTTCTTCGGTGTTCCATTTTGTCTCTTTCCCTATATGTCACAATGTCTTCATTAGATATCTTTCTTCTGCATTTAGCCTTTCAACGACTATTGCTCCCAATTCAGATGACACTGTTGAACACCTGCTATTATATTTTTGAACTTTTTTCGATTGGTTCGGCCCCAAAATGCAACTTTTTGTAAAACCCATGAAAAAAAACTCAAAAAGTGATGTTGTCATGTCTGCAGGGATAGGGAATATGTTGGAAATTGATGCCAGTAGTATCGGATATCTGATTTCAAATCAGATATCCGATATGCCCCCTAAAGACTTTTGGACAGAGAATCAAGTTTGGGAGTTATAGTTTATGATTTATAAATTATTTCAATTATATTACTATGTAAAGATGTATTATAATATATTACATATAATAATGTAACATCAAGATATAATATCTAATCTATTAATATATAATAATATATTATGTTATTCTTATTATAATCTATAAATATAATTTATATTATTATTATTTTTCCTATATTTTTATTAAATATAATAATGTAATATATTATATATATATATGTATGTATGTTATTAATATATATTATTATTATAATCTATAAATATAATATATATATTAATATATATGTCCCTACAGGTCCTAGGACCCCTAGGGACATATTAGAATGCCTCATATGGGTCAAAAGGGGTCATAGGTTGACCTATGACCCCCTTCGACCAATTAAATGATGACATATGTCCTTAGGGGTTCTAGGACCCCTAGGGACATAATAGAATCGTTCTTATGGGTCAAAAGGGGTCATAGGTTGACCTATGACCCCCTTCAACCCATTACATGATGACATATGTCCTTAGGGATCTTAGGACCCCTAGGGACATAACATAATTATTCTTATGGGTCAAAGGGGATCATAGGTTGACCTATGACCCACTTTGACCCATTACATGATAACATATGTCCTTAGGGGTCCTAGGACCCCTAGGGACATATTAGAATAATTTAAATGGGTCAAAAGGGGTCATAGGTTGACCTATGACCTCCTTCAACCCATTACATGATGACATATGTCCGTAGGAGTCCTAGGACCCCTAGGGACATATTAGAATACTTCATATGGGTCAAAGGGGATCATAGGGTACATATTAGAATGCTTCATATGGGTCAAAGGGGGTCATAGGTTAACTTATGACCTCTTTTGAACCATTACATGATGACATATGTCCCTAGCAGTCCTAGGACCTCTAGGGACATATTAGAAGCATTCTTATGGGTTGAAGGGGGGCATAGGTTGATCAATGACCCCCTTCGATCCATTACATGACGACATTTGTCTCTAGGGGTCCTAGGACCCCTAGGGATATATTAAAATGCTTCATATGAGTCAAAGGGGGTCATAGCTTGAGCTATGACCCCCTTTGACCCGTTACATGATGATATATGTCCCTAGGGGTCTTAGGATCCCTTGGGACATATTGGAATCATTCTTATGGGTCAAAAGGGGTCATAGGTTGACCTATGAGCCCCTTCGAGCCATTACATAATCACATATGTCCCTCGGGGTCCTAAGACCCCTAGGGATATATTAGAATGCTTCATATGGGTTAAAGGGGGTCACAGGTGACCCATTACATAATTACATATGTCCCTAGGGGTCCTAAGAACCCTAGGGACATATTAGAATCATTCTTATGGGTTGAAAGGGGTCATAGGTCGACCTATGAACCCCTTCGACCCATTACATGACGACATTTGTCCTTAGGGGTCCTAGGACCCCTAGGGACATATTAGAATACTTCATATGGGTCAAAGGAGGTCATAGCTTGATCTATGACCCCCTTCGACCCATTACATGATGACATATGTCCCTACGGGTCTTAGGACCCCTAGGGACATATTATAATGCTTCATATGGGTCAAAGGGGTTCGACCCATTACATGATGACATATGTCCCTAGGGGTCCTAAGATCCCTAGGGACATAGTAGAATAGTTCTTATGGGTCAAAAGGGGTCATAGGTTGACCTATGACCTCCTTCAACCTGTTACATGATGACATATGTCCCCAGGGGTCCTAGGACACCTAGGGACATTAGAATGCATCATATGGGTCAAAGGGGGTCATAGGTTAACCTATGACCCCCTTCAACCCATTACATGACGACATATGTCCTTAGGGGTTCTAGGACCCCTAGGGACATATTAGAATCATTCTTATGGATCAAACCTATGACCCTCTTCGACCCATTACATAATGACATTTGTCCCTAGAATTCCTAAGACCCCTAGGGACATATTAGAATTCTTTATATGGGTCAAAGGGGGTCATAGCTTGACCCATGACCCTCTTTGACCCATTACATGATGACATATGTCCCTACGGGTCCTAGGACCCCTAGGGACATATTAGAATGCTTCATATGGGTTAAAGGGGCTCATAGGTTGACCTATGACCCCCATCGACCCATTACATGATGACATATGTCCCTAGAGGTCCTAAGACCCCTAGGGACATATTAGAATGCTTCATATGGGTCAAAGGGGTCAAAGAGGTATTAGAATCATTCTACATGATGACATATGTCACTTTGACCCATACGAATGATTCTAATATGTCCTTAGGGGTCGTAGGACCCTTAGGGACAAATGTCATCATTTAATGGGTTGAAGGGGGTCATAGCTCTCTGTATGACCCCCTTCGACCCATAGGAATGATTTTAATATGTCCCTAGGCATCCTAGGACTCCTAGAGACATATGTCATCATGTACTGGGTTGAAAGGGGTCATAGGTTGATCTCTGACCCCCTTTGACCCATATGAAGCATTCTAATATGTCCCTAGGGGTCCTAGGACCCCTAGGGACATATTTCATTGTGTAATGGGTCGAAGGCGGTCATAGGTCACCCTATGACCCCTTTTAATCCATATGAAGCATTCTAATATGTCCCTAGGGGTCCTAGGACCCCTAGGGACATATGTCATCATCTAATGGGTCGAAGGGGGTCATAGGTCAACCTATGACCCCCTTTGACTCATATGAAGCATTCTAATATGTCCCTTGTGGTCCTAGGACCCCTAGGGACATATATCATCATTTAATGGGTCAAAGGGGGTCATAGGCCAACCTATGACCCCCTTTGACCCATATGAAGCATTCTAATATGTCCTTAGGGCTCCTAGGACCTATAGGGACAAATGTTGTCATGTAATGGGTGATCTATGACCCCCTTTGACCCATATGAAGCATTCTAATATGTCTTTAGGGGTCCTAGGACTCTTAGGGACATATGTCATCATGTAATGGGTCAAAGGGGGTCATAGGTCAACCTATGACCCCCTTTGAACCATATGAAGCATTCTAATATGTCTTTAGGAGTTCTAGGAACCCTAGGGACATATGTCATCATGTAATGGGTTGAAGGGGGTCATAGGTCAACTTATGACCCCCTTTGACCCATAAGAATGATTCTATTATGTCTCTAGGGGTCTTAGGACCCTTAGGGACATATGTCACCATTTAATGAGTCGACTATATGAGCATTCTAATATGTCTCTAGGGCTCCTAGGACCCCTAAAGACATATGTCATCATGTAATGGGTCGAAGGGGGTCATAGGTCACCCTATGACCCCTTTTGACCCATAAGAATGATTCTAATATGTCTCTAGGTGTCCTAGGACCCCTAGGGACATATGTCGTAATGTAATGGGTTGAAGGGGGTCATAGGTCAACCTATGACCCTCTTTGACACATATGAATGATTCCAATATGTCCCTAGGGGTCCTAGGACCCCTAGGGACATATGTTATCATGTAATGGGTGAAAGGGAGTCATAGGTCAACCTATGACCCCCTTTGACCCATAAGAATGCTTCTAATATGTCCCTAGGGGTCCTAGGATGTAATGTCCCCTTTTTAGTATTCATAGCATGATGTTGTCATTAGCCTATTTCCCCATGGTATCGTAGGGTAACCAGGACATTAAAGGGACTTAGAGGCCATTTGGCATAGATAGTTTTAGTTGCAGGTCTTTCTGAGGGGTTTTGAGACAACTTTGGGCATACTTACTATTTATAGTAAGTCATCTTGGACATGGTTGGACATCCAGTAGCAGCAGTATGTCAATGGTAATTGTTTAAAATCGACAAAAAGACTTGTTTATCATTGATAAGATTTGTTATGCATTGATGAAGCTATTTTATAAAGTTAAATTTAAATATTTAACTTTACTAATGCATAGACTATAGTTTGTGGGGAATATTTAAAATAAAAGAGTCCCCTTTATTTTATAACACATTGGAGACATAAGTTACATAAAGGGAGTTACGTTTTATCCCACATTAAGAAAATGAAAGATTGAGCTCTTGTGAGAACACTATAAAAAAAATGAAAGAGCTTCTTTTTAGTATGCTTGGATTAAGATTAATGTTATGTTGCTGGATATCTGATTATCGGGCTTGGAGGACAGAATCGCTCTTTGCTAGCATTCTCTTCTCTATTGAAAGACATAGTTAGGAGAATTAATGGTGTTTCCAAACACACTTGGGTTTCATTTAGTGTGTTGCTATAGTACAGATGAATAGTATTTTACTACAGTGCGCGTGAATAGTGTTTTGCTACAGTGTGGATGAATAGTGTTTTGCTACAATGCACGTAAATAGTGTTTTGCTACAATGTGCGTGAATAGTGAATTTGCTACAGTGCGTGAACAGTATTTGCAACAATTTTATTGTTTATTCTTGCTGATTTGGGGGTTTGGAAGGCTGCCAACTACATCTGCAAAAATACTATAGCAACTAATTCCAGGTTTCTTCTGTCAATTTTTTATACTTTTGCATTGTAATTTGTGAATATGAGACTGATATTTATCGCAGCATGTTAAACAATTTTATGAGCACATTTACATGGAAAAAATCAATATTTAATTAGCAAATAAGAAGATTTAGATTTTTCTATATATTGTAGTATGTGTGCCAAGTGTTTGACAAAAATGCTATGTTGAGTTATTAAGCAAATTAATTGATATCATAAAGTAGCTTGCAAGTTTCTTTATTTGGGAAAAAAATAGGGGAGGATACTACATAGGACCCTTAGGGACAAATTTCATCATTTAATGGGTCGAAGGGGGTCAGAGGTCACCCTATGATCCCCTTCGACCCATAAGAATGATTCTAATATGTCCCTAGGGGTCCTAGGACCCCTAGGGATATATGTCATCATTTAATTCATTGAAGGAGGTCATAGGTCACCCTATGACCCCCTTCAACCCATTACATGATGACATATGTCCCTAGGGGTCCTAAGACCTCTAGGGACATATGTCATCATGTAATGGGTTGAAGGGGGTTATAGGTCAACCTATGACCCCCTTCAACCCATAAGAACGATTCTAAATGATTCTAATATGTCCCTAGGGGTCCTAAGACCCCTAGGGACATATATATATATATATATATATATATATATATAGATTATAATACTAATAAGATAATATATTATTATATATTAATAACATACATACATACATATATATATAATATATATATTACGTTATTATATTTAATAAAAATATAGGAAAAATAATTATAATATAATATAATAATATATATTATATTTATAGATTATAATAAGAATAATATAATATATTATTATATATTAATAGATTATATGTTATATCTTTACGTTACGTTATTATATATATATCATATTATAATATATTTTTGCATAATAATATAACTCAAATAATTGATAAGTTATAAACTATAAATCACAAACTCGATTTTCCCTCTAAAATGTCTTGGGATTTAAAATTTCCTTCCAAAAGTGGATGGAGGCTCACCGAGCCATATCGAATATCCGATTAGGCCTGGTATTTACCAAGCCTGCTCAGTCAACCCAAAAAATGTGTTTGAGGGTTTTAATGATACTTAGACTTCGGGTAGCCATCTAACAATGTTATTTTGATCGAAATTGAATGAAATGAAAAGGGTTTTTAATATCGCTCTTGAGATTTCATCGATATAATTTCTATCAAATTTTGAGTTTGATAAGTATTTATTAGTTAATTATCAATGAAGATTATTATAAAGTGCTAATTGAGATACTGATTGAAAAATAGCTATAATTTTCAAACAGTATAACATTTTTTAAGTCTAAAAGTTGCATCACATTCTATGCTTCACCTAGTATAAGAAAAAAAAAAAAATTGGTAATTTTTTCTATTAGTTAAGGTGGTCAGACATGGGAGTTTTTTTTTTTTCCGAAAAAGTTTTGGTAGAAAATTATTATTTAATTATTTATTTGGAATAAAAATATCAAAAAATATGCGTCACATCCGAGCATGAGTCTACTTTTTATATCTATAGTTATATTTGAAAAATATTATCATTTGATTTTGATTAAGGTGGTTAGACATACACCTATTTTTTATTTTTGCCCTAAAATTTTTGTAGTACTGTATTCAAATCCAAAATTTTGACCAATCAATTATTTTTTTCTCTTGATAAGGTCTAGTATTTTAGAAACTACATTCAATTTTCTACAAATTATTTTCTTACAACTTTTTGATATAAAGTCCATAACCACTTTAAAATTATGTGTCAAGTTGACATAACCCTGATTTGCTGATTTTTCACTGCCACTTAAGGCCATAGTTTGGTACACCATGATCCTGCACATACCCACATAATAGATCAGTCATAGATAGATGAAAAATATCAATGAGACATGCTAAATCTACATACTTCAGATGTATGAAGAATTTAAAGCTGAGATAGCTACACACCTTTTACATTGTTATCAAAGAGGGAGAGATTACTTAAGAGGGAGAATTTACTACAGAGATAGATTCTGAAATTTACAAAAGAAGAGACATATAGAAAGAGGGAGCAATTACTCCTAAGAGAAATCCAGAGAGATCAATTAAAAAAAGAAGAATCAAACTATCAGTAACAACATCTTTTGGATTTTATGGTAACTAAGCTACAATTAGTATTAAGATGTTTGAGATGTTTCCATCAATGCCTAAGAGGGAGAATGTTGGAAACTTACAATTGGAATATTTATTGTTTTGTCATAGATGTCAAATCTATTGATGAGACATATTGCTACCTAATCTGAATGTCATATCTATTTGATTGGTGAAGAGGATTTGAGAAGTTTCTCATAACAATAACACCTATTGGAAAGGTTGAGTTATGAAAAGAAGTTACAATGGATGATTTATTAGATAGACTTTGATAAAGCAAAGTGATTGTTTATGTCAGGAAAGATAAGCAAGCCAAGAAAAAGTATGACATGGCAAGGAAGTGCAAAATTTCCTAACAATGTCATTTCATACATTGATTAAAATATCATAAATGAGAAAGGAGGAGAAATTATTAAAGGAAATGAAAGCAATTAGAAGTGCTTGATTGCTAATTTTGAGAAGTAAGAAGAGGAAAAAGGATGACATTTGTTAAGGAAGAGAATCATTTGAGAACCCCTTTGGTCTAAGAAACAAGTTGTTAAATGAATTGATGAGAATGATGAGGAGGGTGATGACATGGAGAGTAACATTAAAGAGGAAGGTTAAAAAAAATCCTTTGAGGAAGAAGCATAAAGTTGAGAAAGAGAATAATGATGATACTAAAGGCTTAGACTCTCATCTAAAACTCATTAAAGATCAATATGGAGATGAGACTTTTATGGAGGAAGTGGATGAGGGGGATAATACTTTTAATTATAATTAGGTTAAGAGTCTAGTGGAGGACCCCACTACCCCTACTAAGGCTAGGAGAATGGCTTGGAATAACATGAACATGAATACAATTAGGTTTGACATAGCTAGGAAAAAAACTAACCTCATTGTTGTTGTGGTTAAACCAAGTAAAGTGGACCTCCAAGATCTTATTGACCCCTCTTTGCTCATCCTCGGTGACAATAATAAAGAGGAGGACATGGATGTGGACATGGATGTTCTCAACAATCAAATAAATAGCTTACTAGATAATTTCAATTAAATTATGTGGCTATTCCATTAAATCATGGATTTGAAGGACATGATAAGGACTCTAGGAGAAAGGTGTTATAGCCAAAAGATTCTCGAGGTTACTAATAAGGAGAATTCCATGATGGGTTTTGTGATTGACATGACGATCTTCTATTGGATGGAAGAAAAGGTGTTGGAATTAAACAACAAGGTTAATGACATTAAGAATACTCTGAAAATCTTTTCTGATTAGAGTTACAAGATTTTGAAGACTTCCAGTTAGAACATTAAGATTGTGATAAAAAAACTAAAAAAAAATTCTAGGGAGAAGGCTATTGTTGATGTTCTTGAAGATCAAGATGTTGTTATTAAGAATAAAGAGGAGAATGGGAGAAGGACTAGAGATAACATAAAGAAGATGGTTGCAAATGCCACTTGAGACATCATAAGATTAAGGAGGTGGTTGAGAAGATGGACTAGCTTGAGGAGCAGGCAACATAGATGTTGAAGAGAAT
The DNA here is from genome assembly GCA_028749045.1 of Cupressus sempervirens. Taxonomy (NCBI): domain Eukaryota; kingdom Viridiplantae; phylum Streptophyta; class Pinopsida; order Cupressales; family Cupressaceae; genus Cupressus; species Cupressus sempervirens. The sequence goes on from CM053788.1 coordinate 221,552,195, forward strand.
GGGTCAGTTCCCATTCTTGGCTTTACTCCTTTTGTTTGTTTTTTGGTTTTTGTTAAGTGGTCAAGGTGTTGTCCTGTTGTTGCTAGCTTTGTTTGATTGTTGGCTCTATCTCTTTTCTATCATGTTTTTTCTTATGGGCATAATGTTTAATCTTTAGGATATTTTGTATAGGGTTTCAAGGGCCCTTCAAAACCTATTTTCTTAATCAAACAAAAAAATAGAAGATCCAAGAAAAGGTAATCCAACTTCTAGGAGGCATAAGTTTTGATTTGAGACTCCAATTGACACACCATTTACATTTCTAGAAATCTCTCTAAGTTATCTATAGCTCTATGGATTTTATATGGTTTCCCCCATTTTTTGGTGCCATAAAAGGCCATTTAGTACCTCAAATATGACTCCAAACAATTTCTATAAGGTGTTTAAGCAACATACAATTGCAATAAATTTCAAATCATGAAATTTTTTGACCAAATTATTTTTCTAGAGTGCTTAACTTTTCAATTAAAACCTTCCCTACAACTTAAACCCTCTAATTATTCATATTTGTGGGTCTATAAAAAACCCATTTTCTATATTTGCATATATCCTGAGGTGTGCCAAAATGCTAATTCAAAAAAGTAACAATAGAAATATGAGAGTTGGATCTCTATTTTTCTCAAATAGGTATTAAAAAGTGCAAACACAACAACTAGAAACTATGACTAAACATATTTTTGAGTGATACATGATCTCCCTTACATCACTAGATGATCCCACATCATAGAGAGAGAGAGAGAGAGAGAGAGAGAGAGAGAGAGAGAGAGAGAGAGAGAGAGGGGGGGGGGGGGGGGGCGAAGAGGAGATAGATTAATTTTTTTTTTGGAGAAATAACTAATTTTTTAGAAATTATAGTTTTAAGGTATAGAATTTAGGGCATCAATTTAGGATTTAGGGATAGAGGGCATGAGATATAGAAGTGAATCTCTTCCCCATATATATCTCCCTCCCTCTTTATCACCTTTGTGTGTGATAAAAAAATCCATCTATCCTTATTCCCCTTGATGGAATATAGAGGAAGAGGAGAGAGAGAAAGGTGGGGATGAGGTCTCTCTCTCTCTCTCTTAGACCAAAAACCAAAATCCTATAACCATAATCCCTAAACTCTAAGTCTTTATCATTTTCCACCTATTTCTCTCTCTCTCTCTCTCTCTCTCTCTATATATATATATATATATATATATATATATCACATCCCCACCTCTCTCTAACTCCCTTTAACCTTGATACCTAAACATTAATTCCTTTCTCCCTTTCAACATTTCTCTTCCCCCCCTCTTTTTCTCTCCATGTTGCACATCTCTCTCCCTCATAACTCTATTAAAAACTCTCTCTCTCTCTCTCTCTCTCTCTCTCTCTCTCTCTCTCTCTCTCCCTCCCTCTCTCTCTCTCTCTCTCTCTCTCTCTCTCTCTCTCTCTCTCTCTCTCTCCCTCCCTCTCCCTCTCCAAAGATTATTTTCCCATCTTTCCCCTCCCTCACTCTCTCCCTATTTTCCCTATATAATTACCATCCCCCCCCCCCCCCCCCTCTCTCTCTCTATCTCTATCTCCTTGCCATTTTATTCTATATCTATATCTATACCAATTGTACCATTGATTTAGGTATGTAAAATGGACATGGAGAATAATAAAGATTTTGGGAGATAGATATTATTATTCCTATAAAGAATCATATTTCCTATTAGTGTCAAAATGTGTATAGAAACTGAGCTATCATATTTCCAAAGATATGGAGGAGATAAGTGAATATTACCAAGTTACCTTAGTTCAAGTATTTATTGAGTAATTCTACTTACACCAAGCCAAGGAAGAAGTCAATATACACTGAGTGCATAGTTTATTGAGCTATTCAGAGGATGTTGAGAGAATGTTTACTTAGTGTCAGTACAAAAGAACATTGTATTTATTGAGTGATACAAAGAAGACATCAAAGTTTGGATTAGCATATATTCTAGTGCAATATAAATCTAATGAGAAAGGAAGATGGTTTACATGAATTGAGGTAGCAATTTGAAAATATTTTATTGAAGAATGTAAATTGATTATTGTTGATTACTAGGTGGAAGGACACATGAAAATAAATATGTAAAGGAAGGTAAAGGTGGGTGATTTTAGAACCATTTCTCATGATCAAAGAATAATTCCATAAAGTTCTAAATTGCTAATCAAGCCAAGATAAAAAATGGCAAATTAAAACTATATAATGAGTAATTGAAAATTTTAAAGTTGTTGATGGTCCTAGTTTTTATGGAGAAGTATTCCTGAAGCAAGTATTAAGAAAGGAAGTGATCAAGGTCAAGACAAGAGGTTAGAGAGAGATTAGAGACAGAGACAAAGTTGGAAGGAATTGTAGATCTACCACAACAAGGTGATAATTACAGAGTAGAAGAGGGATTTAGTCAAGAAAAGTAAGTTTCTATTGTAAAGATCATTTTTGCTATTGTTTAATCACTTTAGTACTTTCCTAAATCCTTTAAAAAGGTGGACTTAACATCTTATATGTGAACTCTTAACTGAGGACATACTTGAAGAATATTATAAAATGCTTGAAAAGGTAGATCTAAATAGGTCTTATTATATACTCTAAACTGATTAAGTAATAAGAAGTGACTAATATAATTATATCCCTAACAATGCAACCTCGTACTACAGTAGTGATGGAATTGTGGGTACCATCCAACTATAATTTCCCTCTAATGAAGGGTTTCTATGAGACCAAATATTTGTGTGATTTTTTATGTCTCATGAGTTTATATATTTTGAATTATGAATGTTAAATCAGCTATGCTATTTTCAATTACAAAATTATTGTGATGAAAAATATCAATGATTCCCAAGTTATAGTAGGTGAAAAGGGAATTTGGACTATTTTTTTTTTAGAGTGAAAAGTTTTAAAGGATACTAATTCACCCACCCTCTCAACATCCTATCTATCCTTAGTAATCCAACAATTGGTATCAAAGCTTAGTTCTCTTGATTGAAGGTTTTTCCACCTAAGAGTAAAGGATTAAAATCCTATAGCTATGTAGATTGGATATAACCATTAAGAATCTAATACTAGAGTTAAGGATGACCATGAATCAAATCAATGAACTAAAGAATAACTTGAAGCTATCCTTAAATATACTTAAATAGGAGAAAATAAATCACCCAACAAACCAATCAGATAACCTACCAAGAGCAAGTCATTGAAGAATTGTCTAATGGAAACATGTTTGATTAATCTAAAGCTACCATAGCTGATCTAGTGGAGAAAACCTATAATATTTCTAAGTAAGTCAAGTCACTAAAAAGGGAACAAGAAGTGCATTCTACAAGGATGTGTGAAGTGATGGAACAAAAGAGAAAAGTTGAGCATTAAAAACAAATGAAGGAAGAAGACAAGAGACAAAATCTACTAGAATGGATGCTAAAGATGAATATATTTCAAGATTGACGTTGAACCATTGGGTATGTGTAGGATCATGGTGTGGCAAAAAGTAGTAAACTAAAAACTATGTAGTTCTGAAATACCTCAAATCATTTCAAAATCTATTCCAGCCTTTTTCCCACCTATCTCAACCAAGCCAAAAATTTAATACCTTTATAAGGCCTTCTATATCTTTGGATATGAATCCTACATGATCAACTTTAAAACATCCCCAAAATGTGTTTTTGGCTTGTTCTTGTATGGTTTTTACTTCAAACATGTATCTGACAACTTTTTTCCACCCAAATTTGATGAAACAAAAATGGTTTCTTAAGAATGTTGTTTGCTTTCCATAAATCTAATGCCTATCACTGTATGTTTTTAGTAAGTAATTATTACTTATTTTCTCATGGAGTTACGTATAAAGTGTTGATTGCCACATTGATTGAAAAAAGCTATAACTTTCAAATGGCACAACATTTTTGTAATCCAAAAGATGCATCACATTCTATGCTTCTTTTACTATAAGAAAAAAAAAATTTAAATTAAATTTTATCGAGTTTTGAATTAGTTAAGGTGGTCAGACATGAGAGTTTTTTTATTTTGAAAATACTATAGTAAAAAATTCATGATTAATTATTTATTTAGAATAAAAATACCCAAAAATATGTGTCACATATAGGCATAAGTCTACTTCTTATATATAGAATCTTATTTAAAACATTATCATTTTATTTTGATTAAGGTGGTTAGACATACGTCTACTTCTTATTTTTTTCTTGAACATTTTGTATTATTGCATTAAAATTAAAAAAATGACCAATCAGTCTTAATTTTTTTTAGATAAGGCCTAGTAGTTTAGAAGCTAAATTTAATTTCCTAGAGATTATTTTCTCTCAAATTTTTAATAGAAAGTTCATAACAAGTTAAAAATTTCATGTCAAGTTGATATAACCCTGATTTTCACTTAAGGGTATAGTTTGGTTGACCATGATCCTGCACATGCTCCACTATGACATGACAAACCAAATACTCAATTCAAATCATGAAATTGCCAGGAAGATGGAAGAAACTTTTGAGTTAAAGACTAAAAATAAAAGATTGAAAAATGAAATTAAGTCAAAGAAATAACTAATTGAGAGCATGAATAGATCACAAGAAAGTATCAACTTAGTGGATGAAAAAATTAGAAATCAAAGCAGACTAAGAGATACACTTATTGGAAATATGGATAAGTAGGATGAGTTAGGTTTGTCATTTATGGAAACATATATCTCAGGATGAGATGATAGAATGTATAGATGAAGAACCTATAGTCAGAGACAAAAAGTTGTCTAAGTTTTAGATAGTTTCTGTAGTAGCATAGAGATAGCTTTAGGTATTATGAAGTCTATAGATATATTTGGCATGTGCATAGTTAAGGACATGTAATACAAAGTGTCTTGATGATGTGGCTAAGTGCATAGTATGGTACAATTAGTACATTGTCAAATATATTTGATTTACGAGTAAATGCAATGAACAAAGTAGAACAGAGCACATTAGTAAAAGATGGATAACAGGTTAAGAAATTATTTTGGTTACAAAATAATTAATTAATTATTTAGGGATGAAATCCTAGATATTAACCTTAAGCTAGAATGAGCTCATTTTGTATTTAGCCAAATGTGTGAAAGCAATAAGGCTGACTAGATAGAGTTTTGTAAAAAGGAAAGGTATAAGTAAGAAATCATTACTTATGAATTATGTGATGGGAATGTGAGATATGTATATGAAATGTGTACTTATGTGAAGACTATGTGATGCATATTCTAATGAAATATAAGCGATATGTGAAGTATAAAAAATAGCAGTAAAGAGGTTTTTTTATCTATCTCTTTTTGTATAAAGGCATTGTATTGTATAATTGCATGTTTAGGTAGCGACCTCTTCTGGCATAAATTTTTAATTTTATTACCAACTCCTATTAGGGTTGAGGCTTTTAATAGGGCCTAGTCCTCTAGCAAGGACCACGAAACTATATGTACTTCATAGACTCCTAACTGGGTCAATATACTTAACATGATTCTTTTGTTTAGTGGATCATTTTGTGGGTACCATTCCCACTAGGGTTTTCCCTTGTCCAAGGACTTCCTTAGGTAACAAAATATGGTGTTATGAGTTCCCTTTGTATATGAATCTATTTACTATTCAAAATTGTTGGGTTACTTTCATATTCATGTTGTAAAGTAATTAACAATATTCAACTATGGGCAAAAGTTTGTAGAATACTAATTGACCCCCCTCTCAATATTATCTATTTCTAAAAACTAGTATTAGAGCATAGTTACTCAGAAGAGGCTTAATAGCTTGAGTAAGATTCCCATGGATATGGACTAATTAAAGAGGAATCTTGAAGAAGTCTTCTTGAGAAAATTGATCTTCTTACAAAAGAAAGAGACAACCTAAAAGAAAGGTACCAAAATGCAAAAGATTACATTAGAAAACTAAAAGATAAGAGTGATCATCTCAAATCTAGAAAAGAACCTAGAGAGAAAACTAGTGATACTAATGAATTAATAACCCTAAAGAAAGAAAATGAGATATTGAAACATGGGTTGAAGATTATAGAACTAAAGTTGAATTTGAAGAAAGATTATGGCAATATTGAAACTGATCTAAAATCTAGGAACATAGAGCTAAGATCCCATCTAACTAAAGTGACATTTGAATTAAATTATATCAAAATAGAGCATGCCAAATTAGAAAAGTACAACAATATTGTGAAAGAAGGATTTTTTATCATGAATGTTAATGATACTACATTGGGGGAGTATCTTAAGCATTGGAGAGTATTGACATGTTGCATTCATGACTATGTTTGTCATTGATGTCAACATAACAATAAGTCTGTGAAGACTTCTAGAGTAGCAGAGAGAGATATTAGTTGTATAGACAAGGTCTTCTAGTCTAGTGATGCATGGTCATGGACATGTTCTACACTATGTCCTAATGACAAGGTTTAATGTGCAGTATGTAAGTCAAAGATGTATGTAAATTATACTTGATTTATTGAAAGTAGTACATAGACAGAGTGCTTGGAAAGCAATTTTTTATGTTTGTATTATATCTTTCATCTAAGATATGATAAGAAGATGCATGGTCAATTAGTGATAGAGAAAAATCTGATGATGACATTAGTGGATGCATAAGACCTAGTATCACATGTGTGAAGTTTTCTATAGGCTACAAGCCGACAATGCTATTGTAATTATAAATTATAAATTATCTTATTATAATTAATTGGGAAAGATTCAAGGATGACTCAAGGAAATATTTTGAAGATGTATTATTAAGGAAAGATGTTTTCCTTTTTTATAAAATGAGTATGCATGTTGTGATCATTGTATAAAGTGTAAAGTGCAAAAAGGAGTAGAGTGTTTATTGAATGCGAGTAAGTGATCCGAGGGATTATTGGATGTGAGTTTAGTAATCTGGTTACAAGATTAGAAGGAACATAGGTCTAATTTATAAGATAGAGGAAGGAAGTACTATTCATTTATGTTATTCTACAAGGATTAATATAGAGATCATTTGGACAGTGGATTCATTGATCTTTCCCTTGAAGTTATTTGGGTAGTGGGTCTAGTTGTCTTCCACAACTCTTCACATGGTTGGAATCTCCTAATAGGGATTCAAAGTCTCCTAATAGGGACTAATATGTAATAATTCTTGTTATGGACTCCTACTAGGGTCCATCCTCTAACAAGGAATCTTTATATTAGTGCATCATCTTGTGAGTACCATCCCCACTGGGGTTTTTCCTCTGATCAAGGGTTTCCCTAGTTAAGATATATGATGTTATTATACATGAGTATCTTGTTTTGGTTTTGAATATATTGATCATATGGTTAATATTTTTAAAGGTTGATAATTATGATAATAGTTTGATAATTGATTTACCCCCACTCTTAGTTATATTGGTGGACTATATATTCCAACAATTGGTATCAGAGTATCAGGTTGAAGGATAAGCTTAATATCTTTGGGAGATCAATAGTGAACATTTCCAAAAAGGATAGTCCTATATTTGATAAGGCCAACTATCAAAGTTGGAAGGAGAAGATGATAAATCTCTTATGCATGGGTCTAGGTTATTGGCTATTGACAAAGAGTGTGAATATGATTGTGAAAGAAGAGAAGATTGAAGAATGCAGTGAAGTAAAAAGAGATCTATTCATGTGCAACATGAGAGCTAGCAAAGCTTTACAATTAGGTGTTCTAGATAATGAAGACAGCTAGGTATAATCACTTCAAACATCTCATGGAATTTGGAAAGCATTAGAATCTATTTTTGAAGGTGATACACATACAAAGAGAGTGAGATTATAGAATTGGATATGTGCATTTCAAGATGCTAAAATGATGATAGATGAATTTGTAAGAAACTATATTGGTAGGATATTAGATACTGTTGTAGGAATCAAGTCACATGATGCAACCAAGGAAGAAGATAAGGTTGTGTGGAAGATCTTGAAAACTTTGACACCACCATTTAGGGCATGTTTCTCAGATGATTCAACTACTAATACCCTATACTAAGGAGTTTATTATAGAAACATTTCTTGGAAGATTGGAAGCAACAAAAGTGGATCTGAGATATCATGAGAACTAAATAGAGTAGAGACAACTTTTACTACCTTGAATGTTCAACCAAGCCTATCTAGAAGCACAAGAACACATGGAGATTTTTCTAGTAGTAGTAGAACGAGATCTGATGAAGAAAAGAAGATTAAAGAGGTTATAACACTTATTGTGAGAAGAGAGAAAGATAGTAATAATATTTTTAAATTTTGGACATGTAATGAGTTTGGTCATTATGCATGTAAATTTCCTAAAAGAGAGAAAAAAATAAAAAGGAAAGTTTAAGCCTAGGAGAGATAGAAATTTTTTTAATGCTAATGAAGATAACGAATCTGATGAAATAGTTCAAAGTGAAAGTCATGATGAGCTAGGATTTCTAGCTATTAAGGAATATGATCTTGATAGAGAAATGAGAGAATAAAATGCTTTAGTTTCCCAAGTTCAAAATAAATTTGATTAGATAATAGATAGTGGTTGTTCACATCACATGACTAGTGATACGAATAAGTTTGTTAGATTCAAAAACTATGATGGAGGTATTATTAGAGTTGGTAACAATGTAGCCTATCATATTATAGGAATGGGATCCATTACTTTAGTTGGAAGTACTATAACTGATGATATTTTTTTTTTGATGGACTAAAGCATTAATTTGTTGAGTTTTGGATAGTTGGTGGATAAAGGGTATCAATTTCATTTCACAAAAAATACTTGCACTATTAAGGATAAGGATGGTAAGATGGTTCAAACTAGAATTAGGTCTAGAGGTAATGTATTTTAGTTGAATCCCACTAAATTGACTTGTTTGGTTGCTAAAATGGATAACAATTGGTTATGGCATAGGAGATTCTATCATATAAACATTGATAATATTGTAAAAGTTACTAGCACAATTGTAGTCAGAGATCTACCTAAAATAATTAATCCTACTAATGTGGTTTGTAAATAATGTATTTTGGATAAGGAGAAGAATATATCTTTTCCTAGCAAGAAGTTCATAACCACAAAGAAGCTGGAGATTGTTCACATAAATTTGAGTGGTTCCTCTAGAAAAAGAGGATTCTATGGTAAAAGGTATTTTATGATTTCTGTTGATGATTTCACTAGAATGACATGGGTATCATTTCTTAAAGAAAAGTTTGAAGATTTTGAGAAGTTTAAGATATTTAAGAATAAAGATGAGAATGAATCTAGTGTTAAGATAAAGTGTTTTTCATTAGATAGAGGAGGAGAATTAACCTCTAGAGAGTTTAACATATTTTGTGATGAGAATGGAATTAAAAGATATTTATCTTCACCTAGGACACCTGAATAGAATGGGATTGCACAAAGAAGAAACATATCAATATCAGAGGCAACAAGAGAAATGTTGTTTGAGAATGATGTATCCAAGACATTTTGGAGCAAACTAATCAATACAATAGTGTACACTTTGAATAGAGTACGGATCAAAAAAGGTATGAAAAATACACCTTATGAACTATGGTTTGGACAATCACCATCAGTTAATTATTTTAGAATATTTGGAAGTAAGTTTTATATTAAGAGAGATCCAAGAAGTGATGAAGGTATGTTTCTTGTCTATTCATTGAAAAGAAAAACATATAGATGTTTTAGTAATAGAACTAAGAAAATAGTTAAGTGCACAAATCTAAAGATTGATGAAAAGTTTGGAACTAAGGAAAAGATCTTAGATTACAATTTAGATGAAGAAGAAGCTAATTTTGGAATTGTTAGACATAATGTTGAAGTTTTCTTTGAGACTAAAAATGATCTGCAAAATGATGTGTTAACTATTGAGCAAGGAGGAGAGTAGAGGTTTGAACCTAGAGATAAGATATGAGTTGAGATGTCAACTCCTACACCTAATAGGAATTTGACAAAGAATCACCCTCCAATGAAGATAATTTGAAGCAAAGACAAAGGTGTGATAAAAAGAAACATAGTTAATGAAGAAATATGTTTGATTTCTAAAGTTGAACTTAAAAGTATAGATGAAGCATGTAAAGATGATCATTGGATTCAAGTAATGAAGGAATAATTAGATTATATTATGATGAATGAAATATGGGAGTTAGTTCCTAGATCTAAAGACAAGAATGTGATAGAAACCAAATGGGTATTCAGAAACAAGATGAATGAGCAAGGCACATTTTTGAGAAACAAAGCCAAACTTGTATGCAAAGGTTATTCATAGAAAGAAGGCATAGACCATGAGGCTACATATGCCCCTATAGCCAGAATGGAAGTAATAAGAATGTTCCTGGCTTATGAAACAAATAAGAAGTTCAAAGCATATTAGATGGATGTTAAATTATCCTTCCTAAATGGAGAACTTGAAGAAGAGGTATACATTGAGAAGCTTGAAGGCTTTCCTCTGGTAGAAGATAGAGATATGGTATGTAGACTAGAGAAAGCCCTATATGGGTTGAAACAAGCACCTAGAACATGGTATGCAAGGTTGGACAACTATATGGACAAACTTGGATTTGCTAAAGGTACAATAGATAGTAACTTGTATTTGAAAGAAATTGAGAATGGATTGTTGATAATAGTAATATTTTTTGTTGTCATCATATTTGGAAGAAATTATGAAGAAAGTGATAAGTTTGTTGAATAAATGAAGAATGAGTTTAAAATGAGAATGATAGGAGAAATGCTATTTTTCCTAGGATTGCAGATTGTGTAGAATAGTGATGGTATTTTCATCTCACAAGCTAAGTACTTGAAAGGTTTGTTGAAAAGGGTTGGATTGGAAAGTTTTAAGTATGTTGGTACACCTATGATAACTAGTCACAAGTTATCTAGCAAGGATGAGGCACCTATAGTTTAGCCAAAGAAGTACAGATCTGTGATTGGAGGTTTGCAATATCTGACTCACACCAGTCCAAATATAATAAATAAACTTGGGATTGTAGCTAGATTTCAAGTTGATCCTAAGAGTGTCATTATACAATAGTAAAGAGGATATTTAGATATTGAAAATAACATCTAACTATGGAATTTGGTATGATAGATCAAGTGATTTCACTCTATGTGCATATATTAATGCAAACTGGGGAGGCAGTATGGATGATAGGAAGAGCACCAATGGTGGAACATTTTTCCTTGAAGGAAGATTGGTTTCTTTTCTAAGCAAGAAAAAAGATTGTATATCTCAGAGTATAGCTGAGGTAGAGTATGTTGTAGTAACAAATAATTGCAATCAAGTGATGTGGATGAAATAAATGCTGAAGGATATTAGGATTGAGTTTGTAAGACCTATTATCATATATTGTGATAACACAAGTAAAATAAGTATGTCTATGAATATTGTATTGCATTCTAAGACTAAGTATATATCTATTAAGTATCATGTCTTGAGACAAAAGGCAATAGAAAAGGAGATTAGATTGGAATATGTGAGTACTAAAGATTAGATTACATATATCTTTATGAAACCATTACCTAAAGATACATTTGAGTAGTTGAGAAGTATGCTTGGGGTGATGCCCCTACCTACTTCTGAGTAGATCATGTAGTAAGTGCATTAGTCTAGTGGTACAAAGCACTATTGTTAGACTAGATTAAATGTTGATGCTTCCTAAATGGAGGAGTAATTATGATGAGTTGAGTCATTAAGGAAACTTGGTATTTGTTATTGAATAGTGTCTTTGGACACTTGATATGGTTGAAGACTTGGAGCAGTAAATTGACATAATGAGACCTTTATCATTAATTTCAATGGGGGAGAATATGCATGAAAAAAATCTCCTCAATATGTATAGGGAGAGTGCATGGAAAGCTTTATTTTATTAGGAAGATTCAGAAAAATTCATGTTAAGAAGAAGAAGAATTATCTCTATGGGGGAGATATGAAGCATAAGGAATTCTGATGTATGGCAAAAACAACTATGACCAATCCTTAAGAAGAAGAAGAACATAGTAGTATTCTAAAGGATTTTAGATCTAATTGATATTTTTCATTTATGTTGCCATCAATGTTAAAGGGGGAGATTGTTAGCATGAATGCTGATGATATTACATTGGGATAGTATCCTAAAAATTAGAGAGTATTGACATGTTGCATTCATGACTATGTTTGTCATTGATGTCAACATAGTAGTAAGTCTGTGAAGATTGCTAGAGTCATAGAGAGAGATCTTTGTTTTATGAACAAGGTCTTTCTTGTCTAGTGATGCATGGTCATGAACATTATCTACACTATGTCCTGATGATGAGGTTTAATGCATAGTATGTAAGTTGAAGACACACATAAATTATGCTTTATTTACTGAAAGTAGTACATGGATAGAGTGCTTAAAAAGTAGTTTCTGATGTTTGCATTATATCTTTCATCTTATATGTAATAAGAAGATGTGTAGTCAGTCAGTAGTAGATAACAATATGATGGTGATTTCATCAGATGTGCAAGCCCTAGTATCACATGTGTGAAGTTTTGTATAGACTGTGAGCTAATATTGCTATTGTAAGTATGAATTAATTAATTATCTTTTTATAATTAATTAGGAAAGCCTTAAGGCAAACTCAAGGAATTATTTTAAAGATATGGTGTAAAGGAAAGATGTTTTCCTTGTTTGTAAAAGGAGTATGCCTACTATGATTGTTGTATGAAGTATAAAAAGGAGTAGAGTCTTTATTGAATGCGAGTAAGTGATCTAAGGTATTCTTAGATGCAAGTTTTGTGATATGGTTACAAGATCAGAAGGAGCAGAGATTTGGTTGAAAGGATAGACGAAGGAAGTACTATTCATTTGCATTATTTGTGAAGGAATAATAAAAAGATTATTTGGACACGAGGTTCATTAATTTTTTCCTTGAATCTATTTGGGTAGTGGGTCCAACTATCTTCCACCACTCCTAACAAGGTTGGCACAACTCCTAACAGGGTTGGAATCTCCTAATAGGGATTCAAAGTCTCCTAATAGGGATTGATACATACTCAATGTTGTTATAGACTCCTAAGAAGGTCCATCCTCTAACAAGGAATATTTATATTAGTACATCATATGGGTACCATCCCCACCAAGGTTTACCCTCTGATCAAGGGTTTCCCTAGTTAATATATTTGGTGTTATTGTGCATGAGTATCTTGTTGCGAGTTTTGAATATATTTCTCATATGGTTAAGTGTGTTTAAGGTTAGTAATTGTGATAATAGTTTGATAACTAATTCACCACCCCCCTCCTAGCTATATTGGTGGTCTATATATTCTAACACAAGTTACTTACACTAAGAAAGAGTTAGAGAAGTTATATTCTAGTAGTGAGAAAATTAATGAACTGTTTTATCAGAGATCTTCTTATGATAAGATAGGTCTTGGATATCTTATTGGAGAAAAACTAGTAAAGAAAGCTAAATCTAGAAAAGAACTTGATCTAGTTGTTGAAACCTTTGAACCTAAGGAGAATAATTAGAATAGGATTGAACCAAGAAATTCTATAGATGTACCTAAAGAATATGAGAAAGTAAGTCAACCTAAGAAATGTGATGAGCCTAAACATATAGAGCAAATTGAACTACATAAAGAAGTAAGACATGAATTCAGAGGTAGATGTTTTATATGTAATGAAGTTGATCATATGAAGAAAGATTGCACAAGTAAATCTTTCAAACCTATTAGTAATTTCTATTGTTATAATTGTCATGGTTTTGGACATAAAGTAGTAGATTTTAGGAAACCTAAGTTTGATAGTAATAATGGAAATAGTAGAATTTTTAGTGATACTATGTTAGAAATAGACAATACTAAGAGGGGGGGTGGCTGAATTATTATTCTAACTTTTTTCCACAACTAAATATTGTTTATTACTTTATAAATTGCATAAGAAAGTAAACCAAACATACTAAACAATAAATATAACCATGTAAATAGAGAGATCATAACATCATTATTTGTTAACTAGGGAAACCCTAGCCAAGGGAAAACCCTAGTGATGATAATACCCACTAGATGATTCACTAAACAATAGGATCCTATTAAGGATATTGACCCTTTTATGAGTTTATGATTTACATATAGTGTCTTGAGTCCTTGTTAGAAGCCTCAACCCTATTAGGAGTTACTTCAAACCTGTTAGGAGTTGGTAGATCAAATACAATGTATGAAAGAAGAGCCCACTACCCTATCATACAATTATACAATTTAGTTCTTCACAAGAATAGATATACATACAATACTTTTTGTATGCATCTTCATAATTCTTTTCTTAGTTAGCCTTCATGTCTTCACACACTTGAAATAATATAACAGAACTTATGGAATAATATCCACATAGTCAACTAATCATGACTTTAGTAATTACTTTGTCATCCAAATAATTCTTCAAGTTGTACAATCCAATTCTCTGCTATGTTCTATTTTGCATTGTTAAATGCCCATATTGGTATATCTATACACACATGCACACTGGTACATGTCATCATGACATTATCATAGATATTTCCTTAACTTCACATAAGCGAACTCTTAATGAGTTGTTCATACACATCACATCTTCTCTTTGTGTTGATGTAAACTGTCTAATACTTAGACAATTTTCTATCTCTAAATATATAAATAAAATGCTAAATACATGTTGCCATAAAAAAAAAACCATCAATAGATCTATCTAAAAATATTTCCAAAAATCTCCCCATTTGGCATTGATGACAACATTTGGGAAGACTAGCTAAGTCTCAAAATAATGTCATACATAGTAAAAAAAAACTAACTACACAAAACTGCCCTCAAAAACATAAAATTTGTATTCATGTTTTGATGAATCATTACATTCCTTATAGCTCCTTTAGATTGATACATAAGTGTAATCCCCCTTAAATATAAAATATACAACTAAAAAAATTTCCTTTACATGATACTCCCCCTTTGACATCAATGGAAAAGGTGCAAAAACAAAACAAAACTGTATGAACAAAAATTGGGTGGCCTGCTGCAGATCAACTTGATATTTTTAAAAAACAATCTACATATACAAGTTTAAGTCTTTCCACATCCTTCTTCCACTTCTCCTTCATTATATCTAAAATATTGATTCTTATTGGTACACATAGTGCATACGATGCCACTTCAACATGCTCAAGTTAGTATAGGAAAATTTATCATAGGAAGTCTTTGTTGCAAGACATTCCTCTAATTACCTCTACAAAATGCTTATCTTTGCTGACAAAATTTATCTAAGACTAGAGAATATCTTTGATGCCTTCTCCTTATAATATTTTGAGCCTTTTATCATGTCATATATCTTCTCAACTTCTACTTTATAGTCCTCAATATTCGTCTCTAGAAGTTGTAACTTAGGAGTGAGTGTTTCAAGTTCACTCAACTTTCCCTTTATTTGGCTCTCAAAATCTATCAGGTACTTGTATAACAACACACACTATCCATACAATATATTTCCTTAATCATTTTGTTTTCTACGTTCCTTGATGCTTCCATCAAGTTTTTTCAAATCATTTATCACATTAGTGCATATTGTATCAAACAGTTATGCATCATGCTTTGCTTGTGTTTGTATTGAAGCTACTTCTGCTAGAGTTGTGAAATCTTCATCATAGATTTTCACTAACTCTTTGACCTTTGAATGCAAGTCTTGATTTGATACAATTGTATTAATTGTCTTCTCCATCCTATTTAAGACTTTAGTTAATTTCTTCTCCAAAGGCTTTACTAATTTTTTCTTCTCAAATAATTTTCTCAGTGAACTCATTAGTGCTTTTTGATCTTCATCGTCTGATACTACTACTTATGGGCTAGCTACTAGTAATACAAAAAATATAATTGTTGGGGCTATATAAGGTATGTCAGCCTCATTTTGGAACACTACCTTCCCAATTTTGACTCCATATGTTTTATATTGGGCAAGAATGTTGATTCTTGTATTATAATCTGCCACTTATGCTTAAGTTCAGAATCTTCCTTTTTCTTCTCCTCTTCTTCTTTCTTTTTGTTTTTTGCTTCCTTTCTCTTCTCATCTTCTTCCTTTTTCTTTTGCTCCATTTCTTTCTTCTTCCTCTCCTCTTGTCCATCATCATATGAGTTGGAGTAAGCTATAATATTGCCAACAATAGTTTGGCCATAGGCTGCAAATGGGTTTTCTTTGGTTTTCATAGCTATGTGCATACTATCCACTTGCATGGATTTAGTATCCATAACAATGTGTAGTGGTGAAAGTTCCTATTGTGTCTCCTCTACTTCTTCCTCATTTTTGGAAGGTGTATTAACTTGCACATATACTAGGTTGTCAGGTTTTGACTATGCACTCCTCTGGCACCAAGGTCATGAATTTCATAATTACATCCTCTATTTCTTTCCTTACCTCCTCATAATTACATCCCATCAAAAAAATTTCTCTTATTTTATTCCTCAAAAAAGGTTTAATGCCCTTCAAAATTATGTTTAAGTCCTCCTTAGAGTCAACCTCACATAGTTTATTTATCATAGAGATCCTCATATTCAGATCTTATTCCAATTATCTCTTCTTTCTGTTTGTAAGCTTATTATATAGATCTTCTAGTATCTTATTCTATACATTCTCAAATTTCTTATTCCTCAATGTCATATTTCACACAATGGAATTTTCCAACTACCTTCTATCCATATCACTTTACAAGTTATAATACTTATTCAATTGAAAAAATTATCATCATTTGTTATGTAGATGTTACAGTTCTCTACCCTTGGTTTCCATTCTCTTTTTCTAGCTGTAGTTCAGCCTTCTTGCACATCTTGTACTACTAGTCTATTTCTAGCTTCATCCTTAAAACTCTCTAAATCACTTGCATCATTTTTCTTCTCTTACTTGTTCTACTGGTGGTCTACTTGACCCTTTTCTTTGGTGAAGGTGCAGATTCTTGCTTTACCTTGACCAATCTCTAAGATTTTCTTTGCATTGTAGATGCTTCCACCTCTGGCTACTTCCTTGACTCACAAGTTTCACTTGTGCTATTATTGCATAAGGTGCAATGGGGGCTTGCACACATGGTTGTACTACTGTCGCACCTTTTGAAGGTCCTGCTACAACAATAAGAGTTGCTATAATCACATCAAGTTGTCCACTTGCTCTCATTTCCATCATAATTGTTTTGACCACATTAAACTCTTCTCTTGTCATTCATGATTCCTTAAGGATAGAATCAATAACTTTCTCAAGTTTCTTCTTGCTCTCCTTGTTTCTTATTTCTAACTGAACTACTCTAATTTTATCCTCATATTCCATAGGTTCAATGAAATTAACCATTGGTACCAAAGATTCTATATAGGTGTTATTAGTTTCCACCATGAAGCATAATTCATCCTTATATTTCTCCACCATGGGGGGAGGTATCCTATACCTCTATTTCATTTCATTTTGAAAGTACTTCATCATCCTGTAAATGTCATTATCTCTGAAATTTTCTAACTTTTATTTGTAGCATTGAGTCACCATTTTCATTGCACACTCATTGCTAACCCAATTTTTCATACCAAGAAACTTCTTGTAGTATAAAAGAATAAATGAGTTTTTAGGTACTTAGATCTAAAAACTGCACTTTATTTTTTCTTCAAGTTTGAAATATTATCCAATAATTACAATTTGGTAATCTCACATAGATTAACTTTTCTTCCTTGTACTAATATTGCATAAGTTGCATGCAAAAATTTGGCTAGTACTGATTTAACCTTCAATCCATGGTTAAACTTGTACCCTAATATCTTGCTTAGTAACTTTACTCCTTTGTCTCGAATGGAGTCTACCTTCATGTTTCTTCTATCAAACCTAGTATTCAGGTTGGTCTCCACCATCTTCCTAAAATTGTTCTCATTAATAGGATTGCAACACTCATTACTTAATCTTATGACCTTATGAATTAGGTTATTCTCAATAATAATTTGTGCATCAACTAGCCACAACAAATCATCATGTACCCTACTCATAATTATTTGAGTCCAATCGTGATTTTCAAATTTTGTATATAATATGCACTTTACTAGATTTAATCCATCTAGGTGCACATTCTCAGATTTCAAGGCTAGCTCATTGTTAAACATTTTACCCAAATCCTGATGAATATCATCATCACTAATACTTTCTATTTTGTAAGGAAACTCAGGTGTGGAAACAACTCCCTACACTAATCCCTTAAGGAAAGTATGGAACAAATTCCTATTAAATCCTTACAATTTTAGATTTGATATTATGTAAACAATAATATTGCAGTCAACCATGAATATAAAAAATAGATAGAGAAAGAAAATACATAAACACAAAGATATGTTGATGGGGAAAAACCTTTTAGTAAAACAACCCCACCCCTCCAAAACCTGCACAACGTATTATCTTCAACAAAAAGGTTACAAGAAACTTGCAATGCAAATTCTTTTAGAGCACAAAAGACAGATCTAGTAGCAACATATACTACCAACAATACACTTTTTCTCTCTCCTATCTACAACCCTAAAATTCTTATATCATGCACTTTCCATTTTTAGGGCAACTTCCAAAGAACACCTGTTATTAGGGTTTTACCATTCTCTAAAACAGTAGGAACCCAAAAAAAAAAATTTAGGGTGATGCCCTGAACCCTGCATGCTAGATGGAGACTCGAGTGTATAGTACTCAATGATAAATTGCCACATGACTTCACATCTTCACCCATTATCATATCTTCCAAAGATAGCTCTCATGTGTAATAGGAATCTATCATAACCATTTCAGCCATGATCTCCTTACACACAATTCAAGATGTCGACACATGCAAGTGGGATGACACATCAACATACCAACTAGACATGTACACTCACACTTGATTACATTATTTACAAAAAATACATTTACAAAACAAATAATAAGAATGGAAATTGTCCAAGGTTGAGACACCTTATTCTTAACATATTTTGCAGTGAATATAGCTTCTGACATCCTCAACATATAGCACATTCTTTAAAACTTGTGAAAATGTGCCCATAGAGTCATCCAATAGTGACACAAATAGATGCTTCTTGAATACATATCTTGGTCTATCATTCACATCATACACATTTTGACTAGCCACTAAATTCAAACTTCGTAAAATACCTTCAAACTATGATTTAGGGCTTCTGCAACTTTCCACTTCACAACCTTCACTTCACACTTTAATTCGCTCTCAAATCAGTCTTCAATTTACTCAAAACACTTCACATGAAAAAATGGTACATAACATCTTGCTTGTAATCCATAAATCATTCAAAATTATAGTTCACATTAAATACATATGTACTGTAGATTCAAATACTGTCTATGTTTACTAGTAAACTTATTTTCTCAATACCCACTCACTACAATCATATCTAGACTTGTGCACTTGACCATAGCCTTCTCTCTATGTCCTTAACCTTCTATTAACTATGCAACTTCCAAATCTCTCTCTCTCTCTCTCTCTCTCTCTCTCTCTCTCTCTCTCTCTCTCTAACTTTAGTTTTGGCCAACTGATGCACTACCTCTTCTAAAACTATTTAATTTAGGTAGGATGAGTCACAAATAATCTATGAATTTAATGTCTTATCAGGTGCATCAAAATATCATTTCTTCAAAATTGTACAAGATATTTCTAGATATTTAGCTATCACAAATTATTCCTTGAATTCATCAACATGTTCCTTAATTTCTTCCTTCTAACTATTGTCAATCCCATTATAATTCCTTCTATCATTTCTATTGTTGTTTCTTCTGTTATTAGGATTCTTATTAAGGTTCCTTTTGTCTATTTTGATATATCTTGCTATGTGTCTGAAGTTATTACATAATTGACATACAGGTGCATTTCTTCTCTGATTAGTTCCATTATGATTCTCAGGTGCTCTACAATTCCTTGTATTTTATCTAGGATTGTTACACTTGTAATACACAAACTGTCTCTTCTCTACATTATATTTATCTCCATCATTGGATCTATTTTGTGATCTTCCTCTTTCATCACATGTAGGGTTATTATTCCTAAACATCCTACTATTTTCATTATTACAATCAAACTTAGGTTTCTTACATTCTACTGCCTTATGTCCATAACCATGACGATTATAACAATAGAAATTGGTAATGGGTTTAAAAGGCTTACCTATGTAATCTCTTTTAATGTGTCCAACTTCATTACATATGAAACATCTACCTCTCAACTCATGTCTTACTTCTTTGGGTGGTTTGTCTTGCTTAGGTTTATTAGCTTGCTCTTTTTTTTTTAAGTTCATCATATTTTTCTGACAAATCAACTAATTTTACTTCCTTTGATGCTTTAGTAGATGTGCTTGATTTTACCTTACTCAAATAAGATTCCTTAGGGGATTCAATAATTGGATTTGACTCTCTTCTGATTTCAACTTTCTTGGCTGATTTATCTCCAATCAAATATCTAAGTCATGTCTTGTCATAAGAAGGTCTCTGGTGAAATATCTTATCACTACTAGAATAAAGTTTCTCTAACTTTTACTTAGCTTGTGTGAATTCTCCTTTCACAATGTTATTGTACTTTTCTAATTCTACATGTTCAAACTTGATAATATCTAGTTCATGTGCAACTTGACTTAATTGGGATCTAAGATTTTCATTCTCAATATTTAGTTCAAGTTCATTTTTGCCACCATTTTTCTTAAGACTTAAATTAAGCTCAATGATTTGCAGTTCATATTTAAAATATCATTTTCTTTCTGGAGATTTCCTACTTCATCAATATCACTAGGCTACACAATTGATTCCTTGCCATATTTCAGATCACTAATCTTATTTTTTATCTTGCCAATAAAAACTTTTGCATCTTCATACCTATCTTTTAGGTTATCTCTTTCTTTAGTAAGAAGATCAATCTACACAAGAGCTTCTTCAAGGTTTTTATTCAATTGTTCCATATCTTTAGGGATCTTACTCAAGCTATTAAATTTTTTCCAAGTAACTATGTTCTGATACCAATTGTTAGAAATAGATGATATTGGGGGGGCGGGGAGGGGTGAATTAGTATTCTACAAACTTTTTCCCATAGCTAAATATTATTAATTAATTTATAACTTGCATATAAAATTAAACCAACAATTATAAACAATAAATATAACCATGCACATAGAGAACTCAGAACACCATTATTTGTTAACTAGGGAAACCTTGGCCAAGGGAAAACCCTAGTGGGGATAATACCCACTAGATGATTCACTAAACAATATGATCTTGTTAACAATATTGACCCTATAAGGAGTCTATGAATCACGTATAGTGTGTCTAGTCCTTGTTGGAGGGCTAGGCCTTGTTAAAAGCCTCAAACCTATTAGGAGTTGGTAGATTAAATACAATGTATGCAAGAAAAGCCTACTGCCCTAACATGCAATTATACAATTCAATTCTTCACAAGAATATATATAAATATAATACTTTCTGTCTGCTATATTTCACACTTTCTCTAATCATATATCAGATGTCATTTTCATATCATTGACTTCATATCAATCATAGGACATACATATGTCACATAGTTCATCACATATCACACACAACTTTTCACTTATCTTCGTAAGATAATATCTTTATATATACCTTGCATATTCAAAATTGTTTTCTCAGTCGACCTTCTATCTTCACATGCTTGAAATAATATAACATAACTTATGGAATAATATCCACATATTTGGATCATCATGACTTAGTAATTATTTTTCACCAAAATAATTCCTCAAGTTATACAATCCAATTCTCTGCTATGCTTTGTTCTACATTGTTAAATGCTCGTATTGGTATTTCAATCATGATTCATGCTATACTATCCATACACACCTACACACTGGTTCATGTCATCATGAAACTATCACATATCTTTCCTTAACTACACATAAGCTAACTCTCATTAATTATTTTGTACACATCACATCTTCTCTCTATGTTGCTACAAATTGTCGAATACTTAGACAATTTTCTATCTCTAAATATATAAATGAAATGTTGAATACATGTTTCCATAAATGAAAACCATCAATACATATATTTGACCATATTTCCAAAAATCTCCCCTTTTAGCATTGATGGAAAAATTTGATAAAATTGGCTAAGTCTCAAAATAGTGTCATACATAGTCAAAAAATGAATAAATGTAACTACACAAAACTACCTTCAAAACATAACAATTTTATTCATGTTTTGATGGATCACTACATTCCTCGTATCTCCTTTAAATTGATACATAAGTGTACTCCCCCTTACACATAAAATAGACAACTTTACAATTTTCCTTTACATAATACTCCCCCTTTGACATCAATGTTAAAGGTGTCAAAAATTAAAAACCTATATCAACAAAAATTGGGTGGCCTGTTGTTGATCAACTTGATATTTTGGAAAAAACAATATACATATACAAGTTTAAGTATTTCCACTTTCTTCTTCTAGTTCTCCTTCACTATATCTAAAATACTAATTATTTTGCATAGTGCATAAGATGCCACTTCAACTACGCTCAAGTTAGTATAGGCAAATTTGTCATAGGAAGTCTTTGCTGCAAGACATTCCTCCAATTGCCTCTACAAAATGTTGATCTTTGCTGAAAAAATTTCTCTAAGACTAGAGAAACTCTTTGCCACCTTCTCCTTATTAGATTCCAATCCTTTGATCACATCATGTATCTTGTAAACTTCTTCTTTACAGTCCTTAATACTGGTCTCTAGAAGTTGTAACTTAGTAGTGAGTGTTTGAAGTTCACTCAAGTTTCCCTTTATTTGGCTCTCAAAATTAGTTAGATACTTGTATGACATTGGGCACTATACATACAATATTTTCCCTTCATCATTGTATTTTCTAAGTTCCTTGATGCTTCCATCAAGTTCTTTCAAATCATTTATCACATTAGTGCACATTGTATCAAATAGTGATACATCATGATTAGCCCATGCTTGTGTTGAAGCTACTTCTACTAGAGTTGTGAAATCTTCATCAAATATCTTCACCAACTCCTTGGCCTTTGACTAAAAGTCTTGATTCTCTATAGTTTTAGTAACTATCTTCTGCATCATGTCTAAGACTTCAGTTAATGTCTTGTCCAAAGACTTTACTAATTTGTTATTCTTAAACAATTTGCTTAGTGAGCTCATTAGTTCTTTTTTATCTTCATCATCTGATATTGCTGCTAATGGGCTAGCTAATGGTATTGCAACATATATAATTGTTGGGGATATATAAGGTATGTTAGCCTCATGTTGGAACACCACCTTCCCAATTTATGAATCCACATGTTTTAGATTAGGCAAGAATGTTGATTCTTGCATTACAATCTAACACTTATGCTTAAGTTCAGAATCTTCCTTTTTATTCTCCTCTTCTTCTTTCTTTTCCTTTTCTTTTTTCTTTCTATTCTCATCTTCTGCTCTGTCATGCCCAAAATACGAGGCATAAACACACGTAATTTTTTTATTTAAAATTTAATAATAATAAGGTTCACTAAATTTTAAGAGATGATTCACAAGTGCAAGAATAGGTTTACTACATTCATCTTAAGTTTACAATCATGAAAGGGAGTACATCGCTTTAAAGTTAAATTCTCCTTATTAAATTGGTATCAACATTTGATTATGTTATTATATTAAGGTTACAAAAATATATTGACATTATTTGAATAACAATATAAATGAACTTAAATTTAAATAAACAAACAAATTAACATTATCTATTAGTCTATCATATACTAACATACTAAGACGAGATAATAGCTCACATGAAGTTTACTATTACCTTAAAATATATTGATGCAATTTCTACTAAATTAGAGCTAGTTTCTAAATTAATCTTATACTCTAAACACTTTCAACTAATACTAATTAATACCAATAACTTAACATCTTTCACTAATAAAAAAATTCAACTAACCATTCCATAATTACTAAACCAAATTTGATTAAATACAAAACAATTATTAAACCTGTTCTAATCATTATTTTAATAATACTAAAGAACAC
This sequence comes from Cupressus sempervirens, assembly GCA_028749045.1. Lineage (NCBI taxonomy): Eukaryota > Viridiplantae > Streptophyta > Pinopsida > Cupressales > Cupressaceae > Cupressus > Cupressus sempervirens. The sequence goes on from CM053788.1 coordinate 221,576,209, forward strand.
TAAAGCTAATACTAAAATAAATTTAATTGACATAAAATTAAACTAACCTTAAATTACAACTTACTTAAAAGGAAACTTTTAAATAAATAACAACTAAACTAAAAAATACTAACTACTAAAATATGAACCATTATGTTAACTAATTTTAACTAAATTTACTATTAACTAAACAAAATTAACTAAGACATAAGGAAAAACTAACTTAAAAAAAAAACTAATAAAATCTACAACTTGAACTGCAAGTTACATACAAATCTAAATTTCACATCCTAAACACATATCTACCCTAACACTACCACCCACCCATAAAACAATCTAACTAACCTAGATGCAGTGCGCTGCCCAAGTGCTGACTGGGCATACAAAAAGGTAGGTGTGCCCCCCTTGTCATTTCGTAGGACAACCCAAGTGGGTGTACCATCATAGGTGATGGGGAAGGCAACATAGGTTGAAGACTTTGGCATTAATGCCAATAACAACTTGCTCTCCTCCCATTTCAAGTGCAGGGCCAACTGACAAGATAAGACCACATACAAACAAGTTTCCTTTTTTTTTAAATAAAAATGTTAAATGCATGTCAAGCCAAGCCTGCACCTAGGAAGCTTAGAACATGGAAGAAGAGTAAAAGGGAGGGGTTGGGTGGAGACATAGGAAAAAGGGGGGGAACATTTAAGGGTTAAAGTTTATTAGGTAGAACTTTAGGATGAGCCTAGGATATTTGGGATTCAAAAATAAGGTATCTCCTTTTTCTATTATTTCCTTTGAATCTTATTTTAAAAAAAATAAAGGATCCACAAAGAGAATATTCTCTGTTGCAACAAGAGAATTAAAACATTTTGCCATAGTAAGTCTAGAGAGAAAAAATGCTCCTATAGGTGCCTTTTTTGAAGTATGAAATTTTTTCTAACTGTCCAATTTTTTTTTTGAGAAACATATATTTTCTCACATGCATAATTTCTCCAAGGCATATTTTTTTGTGTCTTAAGGATTTTTATATGAGGAAGTTTACATCTTCTTCCTCTTCAAATTGAATTCACCAATTATTTTGTTAACAAGAGGGTTGAATAAATTTTGTTTATCAACTATGTGAGGTTTGTTTTATCTCTCAATAAGCATGAGTCAAATTGAAATATTTCAACATAACACAATTTTTTTTTTAACATAATGGGAACTTGAAAATTGCATAGTTTGAAAACATCAACATTTGAGCTATTCCTCCACACACATTTACATAAATTGAAATAACATATGATACAATGCAAGGAGGTTTTCTCAATCATTTCTCTCTATTAATTAACCTAGTTCAAGGCTCCATTGGGAAAGAACCAGTAAGAAAACTTGACATCTTTGCCATATACATCAAAATATAAATACATTTTTACATAATGTTACAATTCAATTGAATTCTCTTCTAGGTCTTTCACAAGAGGTCTTTTCCAATATCTTCAATGCACCAAGGGAACCATGGGAGAGACAAGAACGAACACAAAGGTAACACAACATAATATGATGAACAATTCAAGCATGCATTCCCAACCTGGTTTTGCAAAATAGGTTCAACATTGAAGCAAAATAGGGGGGAGGTGGATTTTCTCAATAGGAGACGTTAATCACCATACCATAACATAGCCCTTTTGGGGCTAAAATTCAAGAACTTCCATTCTTCTAAAAATGCCATTTCAAGGCCAATACAAAAAGGATTTTCATTCCTTCCCTTCTACAAGAATTCAAATTTTCATGCAAGATATGTGATGACAAGTAGAGGCCCATACACCCTACCCTCTTTTCCTCTTCTCACCATGAGAGGAGACCCTACACTATTGAGGTCCAACTAAGGCCCTTCCACCATACTTGGCCACTTCTTCCCTATCTAAGGGTGCACAATTTCAAAGCAAAGCATAAGAATGACATCCAAGAACAAGTTAAGATTCCTCCAAAACACCCTCAACACACATACAAGCAATGCAAAGATCATTGCAATGCCTTATGCATGAATCAAGCATGAAAAATAAGAAGAAATATAATCAAAAGAGTGAAGAATCCTACCTTCACAAAAAGTTATGGTAAAATGACAAGTTGAGAAGAGCTTTTTCCTTTCTTTCCTCCAATCTTCAAACTTCTCTCTAAAAACTAGAGATTTGGTAACAACCCAAAACTTCTCCAAAATGCCTCTAAATATGACCCTCACTCAACTAGGCTTTAGGTAACCCCAAGGTGGAGTTTGAGTAACCAACTCATGAAGGAGACAAATCAATTTTCGCAATCAACCAAAAGTAGGGTTTTTAAGTGACCCTAAAAGTCAACCAAAGAGGCTAAGGGGGTGGAAAGTACTCCCAACCCATACCCTTACCCATAGGGCACTTAAATTTAATGTTTTTAGGCCTTAAAGACTTAATAGGAACCAATCACAAGCTAGGAGAATTTTTAAGACTATATAACAAACTTCAAAGAAAGATAATGCAAATTAGCACAAATATCAAGGGGTTCAGTTTCATCTTCCATTAGGTTTCCCGACTAAATATCCTGCACACTCATTGCACCCATCAGTAGTCCAAGAAATCACATGCATTATGTAAATTACGTATTAGAAAAATCATATAAATTAAAACATCCATTTTTCTAATAATCAATTGTTTATCTTATTCTACTTATATTTTTGACCGTTAAAATTGCATAATCAAAGTGTTAGTTTTGCATTCATTTACTTCATCATTATACATGTTCATAGAGCATTAAATTATGAACTCAAATATCTAGAGGTAAAGTATCACACATCATAAAATAACATAATAATGTTCGGTGCATCAAATAGTGTCTCAACATATCGAGTCATGAGAATAAAAATGGTAATGTATCAACTATGCTACAATGGGTCGGGGTGAGGCCTCACATGCTCCTCCACTGCTTTCTTCTTCTCCTCCTCTTATCAATCATCATTTGAAGTGGAGTAAGCTATAATATTGCCAACAATAGTTTGACCATAGGATGCAAATGGGTTTTCTTTGGTGTCCATAGTTAGGTGTGTACTATCTATTTGCATGGATTTAGTACCCATAACAATGTATGATGGTTAAAGTGCCTCCTATGTCTCCTCTATTTTAGCCTCATTTCTATAAGGTGTACTAATTTGCACATACACAAGGTTGTCAGGTTTTGACTGTGCACTCACCTCTGGCACTGAGGTTATGAATTTCACAATTGTATCATCTATTTCATTCCTTACCTCCTCATAATTGCCTCCCATAAAAAAAATTTCTCTTCTATTGTTCCTTAGCAAAGGTTCAATACCCTTCAAAAAAAATTTAAGTCCTCCTTAGAGTCAATCTCACACTATTTATTTATCATAAAGATCATAGTATTCATATCTTCTCTCAATACTATCTTCTTTTTTATAAGCCTATTATAGAGATCTTCTGGTATCTTGTTTTGCATATTCTCAAATTTGTTATTCCTCAAAATCATATTTCTCACTGTGGTATTTTCTAATTGCCTTCTATCTATATTACTGTACAAGTTATAATAATTTTTCAATTGAATAACATTATCATCATTTATTATCTACATGATAAGGTTCTCTAGCTTTGGTTTCCATGCTTTTTTTCCAACTGTAGTTCTGCCTTCCTATGCATCTTGCACTACTGGTCTATCTTGAAATTCATCCTCAAAACTCCTTGATTCACTTACTTGCATCATTTTTCTTCTCTTTCCATTCCATTGGTAGTCTTCTTGACCCTTTTCTTTGGTGAAGGTGCAGGTCCTTCCTTTACCTTGATTAATCACTAAGATCTTCTCTGTGATGTAGGTGCTTCCACCTCTGAATACTTCCTTGACTGACCACTTCTAGTTCTCATAGGTTTCACTTGTGCCACTATTATATAAGGTGCAATGGGGGCTTGCATACATGGTTGTGCCACTATCACACCTTTTGAAGGTCCTACTACAACAATAAGAGTTGTTGTAATCACTTCAAACTATTCGCTTGCTCTTATTTTCATTGCAATTCCTTTGACTACATTAAAATCTTGTCTTGTCATTCATGATTCCTCAAGGATAGAATAAACAAATTTCTCTAGTTTCTTCTTGCTCTCCATGCTATGTAGTTTTGACTAAACTACTCTCATTTTCTCCTCATATGTTCCCCATCCAGGGTACTCTATGTCCTTTTTTGACTAGAGTATCATCTACACATATCCTTCTATGAGCTCTCCACTCATCTCATATCCCATAGGTTCAATGAACTTAATCCTTGGTACCACAACTTTGGTGTTTCATATAGGTGTTATCAGCTTCCACCATGATGCATATTTCATCCTTATAATTCTCCATCATGGAGGGAGGTTTCCTATACCTCTATTTGATTTCAGTCTAAAAGTTCTTCATGATCCTATCAAAATCATTATATTTGTCATTTTCTAACTTTGATCTATAGCATCAAGTCATCATTTTCATTGTGCACACACTGCTATCCAAATTTTTCATACCAAGAAACTTCTTTGCAGCATAAAAGAATAAATGATGCTGTAGGGACTCAAATCTAAAAACTGCACTCTTTATTTTCTTCAACTTTAAAATATTATCTAACAATTGCAATCTTATGATCTAATATAGATTAACTTTTATTTCTTGTATTGCTATTACATAAGCTACATGGAAAAATCTTGCTGATACTGAGTTAACCCTCAATCCATAGTTGAAATTGTACTATAATATCATTCTTAGTAGCTCTACTCATTTGTCTTGAATGGAGTCTACCTTCATGTTTCTTTTTTCAAACCTACTATTTAGGTTTTTCTCCACCATCTTCCTAAAATTCTTCTTATTAATAGGATTGCAACCCTCATTACTTAATCCTTTGACCTTATGAATTAGGTCATTGTCAATAAAAATTTGTACATCACCTAAACAAAACAAATCATCATGTACCCTACTTAGAATTATTCAGATCCAATTGTGATTGTCGAATTCCATACAAAACATATACTTCACTAATCCAACTAGGTGCACATACTCAAACTTTAGGGTCTAGTCATTGTTACACATTTTACCCAAATCCTAATGAATATCATCATTACCGATATTTCCTATTTTGTAGTGAATATAGCTTCTAACATCCTCAAAATGTAGCACATTCTCTAGAACCTAAGAAAATGCACCCAACGGATCATCTAATAGCAACACAAATGGATGCTTCTTGACTACATACCATGGTCTATCACTCACATCATACACATTTTGACTAGCCATTGAATTGTAACTGTAAATACTGAAAAAATGGATTTAAACTTATAAAATACCTTAAAATCATGATTTAGGGCTTCTACAACTTTCCACTTCACACGTTAATTTTCTATCAAATCACTCTTCAATTCACTCAAGACTCCTTGCATGAAAAAATGTTATATACCATCTTTCTTGCAATCCTCAAATCATTTCAAATCACACTGTGCATTAAATGTGTATCTACCATAGATTCAAACACTATCTTTGTTTACCAGTAAGCTTATTTTCTCAATTCCCACTCACTATAATCATATCTAGACTTGCGCACTTGACTATAGCCTTCTCTCTATGTCCTTAACCTTCTATTAGCTACACAACTTCCAACTCTCTTTGTAATATCAATTCAGGCCAATGAACACACTACCTCTTCTAAAATTGCTTAATTCAAGTAGGATGAGTTACAAACAATCTATGACTTCAATGTCATATCAGGTGCATTAAAATACTATTCTTCCAAAACTGTATAAGAGATTTCTAGATCTGTAGCTATCACAAATTCTTCCTCAAATTCAACAACATGTTCCTTACTTTCTTCCTTCTGATTTTTGTCACTACCATTATTACTCCTTCTATCATTTTTATTATTATTTCTTCTATTATTAGGATTCCTATTAAGGTTCCTTTTGTCCATTCTACAATATCTCACTCTGTATCTAAAGTTATGTTGAGAGATTGCTGGAAGCATGAATCTTGATGATATTCCTATGGAGAAGTATTGTAGATATGTTACTATGATGGTATGTTACATCCATGACTAAGTTTTTCATTGATGTCAACATAGTAGTTTTCTATGGTATTTGATAGAAGAACAATAGAAAGATCAAGTTGGTATGGACAACTAGTTGAGTATTTTAACTATCCAAAGTTATGGAAGATACATCCGAGTATCTAGTATATCCAGTTAACCTCAAAAGAAAAAATGATAAGTTTGGAAGAAGTTATGTAAGTTTTGGTGATGTTTGTTTTGAGATAGAGTTTATAGAGGCATGTTCTTGTTGTTGTTTCATAATGCATGCCCCATTTCTATAACACCCCGCCAAAGGATCCAAAGAATCAACCTAAAGTTTCACTAAGTTTGGTAGCATTTTTTTTTTTTTTTGAAACATGAAAGTAAACCCATTTATAGCTTATACATAGTAGTGGAAGAAATAAAATTCATACATAAGCATACATAATAGCTTACATTCTTAAGGATCCCTTAATGTTGAATCACATCTAAATTAACTATTAATGAATCCATCTAACACTACATCCTATGTAGAAAAGAAATCTAACATGCAAAGTAAAGCATAAGATAACATCATCTAACATATGCAAATCATCAATGTAAGGATACATGTCCACCATCATAATCCATGAAGAAAGATGCCAACAAAGAATGTATCAACCACGGTGTCTCAGACGGATCTCAAATGGTAAGAGTGAAAAAGCACTACCACCCGACCGCATGGAACCTAAATGGTCCACTCCCACCACGCTGAGGAGATAATCTCAAGTCCCAAATAGGCTATCAATCACATAGAAAAAACACTCTCTAAGTCTAGGAATCCTAAAAGTATACTAACTCAAAGGTTCCAATCACAAAACAACATCTAATCCCAAAGGCACACAAAGACATGTAGGAAACCTACTATGCAAGTGGGAAAGTGTCATCACATGAATCACACTAGAGTTACCCTGGCAGTCTCTCAATAGACCCCAGCCCCCTAGTGATCCCTATGCGGCCACTAGTTTCCTCTCATACAGACAAGGCATAATACATAATGCAAGGTCACAACCAAGCATTCTCTCTACTCCATCCTAGTCTGTACTAGCACTCAAGGCATGGGCAAGAACATACAATTATCTTATTAGGTTCATTTAATCTCCATTTAGTGTAAATGTTTTCACTTGTTAAAACAACTTACAATGAGTTACCCTGGCAACCACAATGAGTAGATAACCTACCCTAAGCTCATGGAATTATAAATAACAAAATCACCACAGTCCTATACAAGTGACTGGAAAAATACCAAAAGAATAATCCATAATAAGAGCATTAAATCTCCATGAGCAAAATGAAAAGAATCCATAAATAATAATGACCACATCAGTTCTCTATTGGCAACTGAAGGTATCACTGATAATCAAAAGTATCCATTGGTGTTCAATAACCAAAATATATCTCAAAATCATATTGATCGAAGACTCCAAAATGGTCAAGTCAAAACATGTCACAACATGACATCATCAAGAAATAAATCAACATTTTAGTCCCATCATGGCGACTGGAAAGTAATCCAAGGATAACTGATCGATGACTCAAAAATGGTTAAGTCAAGTGTCTTAGATACATATAACTCAACTTCACTCAAGAAGACTAATGAGCAATAACAATCAGTAAATACAAACATTTCATAGAGCATACCATCACATAACCATGGCTGGGTTTATAAAGATCGAATTCAAGACATCATCATGACATCACAATCATAACCCTCGAGCTTTTGGTAGATGTCCTATAACTGGTCAACACTAGTCAACCCAAAACAAGAAGCATAGAGAAAACACAACGCAAGCACATGTTTTGGTTTGCTAAAATCACATAGTTAAGCTAAGATTCAATTTTGGTTCCAAGTACATTTCAAGTGTATAAATCTCTTCATTATTTTAAAAAAAATTTCTAGAATAATACGAAGATAATTACTTATCTATATCATTTGCATTCTTCCTCAAAATCGATGTCACCAATCATTCCCCAAAGCATCTCTCAATATTTCAATTTTAAGATTAAGACTTATCACCTTCAATTAAGTGACCCACAAATTCCTTGAATTTGTTATTATCAGTTAAACAATTAAAACTCCATTATCAATTACATTTAATTAATTCTATGATTTAATTAACTAGTAGCTATGTCAATAATTACATGATTATCATCTAATAATAATTTCATACATTAAGAGTCAACTATGTTTCATTTAGTCAATGTTCAAATTAATACTTTAATAATAAAAAGTTCTAACAAATCCCCAATACCAAATATTAATATCTCAAATAAATTCCTCCTATGTACATTGATTAATAAATCAATTAATTAATACTCCTCTGAAATAAATTAATTCAAATTGATTAATATCTTTTTCAAAACTTCAATCATTAATTAATCTCAACTAAATTTACTTTAATCAGATTAATTAATAACTATCTAAACCATTTACACTATTATTTACTTAATAGTTTGCTAGACCTAACAAATATTAATAAATAATAAGCTCATCAAAACTATTATTAATTGATCTAGAGAAACCTTGCATAAACTTCATTAGTTAATATTTAACTAACTCTTAGCACAATTAAGGTATATCAATAATTTATTTAATAATTCATAACGTATTAACAATAACATAATAATTTAAATCGTAGCAATGATATAACAATGTTATAATATAACAAGGACTCCTTGTCAATTAAATCTTAATCCAATATCATTAAAGTCTCTTAATTTAAATTGTTATAATAATCATTGATTAAATCATCTTTAAACAACTATTATTAACATAATATAAATTACCATCTCTTAATTATTTAATATATATCAAATAGTATTTAATATATATTAAATAATAGAAAATTAATACTATAATTTCTATACAAACTAAATTACATATAAACTAAACTTTGTTAAAATAATAATAAACATATGTATTAGAACTTTAGTTAAGAATTCACATTTATTAAAACATAAAACAAATTTGAAATTTTTTTTTTTCCAAATGTGTTTGGGCGATTAATAGTCGCTGTAACACATATACATAAGATAAATGTTTTTATTAAAAATAAAATCAAATTAAAAAAAAATTCTACTGCCTAATGTGACTGTCACGAAGTGACATTTCATTGCGGGTATTGGAGCATGTACTTCCCTGCAACCACAGTATGCTCACTCACGACTGCTGTCACTATAATCAATAAGTTGTGCCGCGTCTGCCATAGATGTTTTGTTAGTCGCAGACCTGGGGGGGTTACAAAATTTGTCCCTCCCCAATGTATATATTTTAAAAATAAACACTTTCAAGAGTTTTCAATGAAATTTTTTTTTTTAAAGAATTTCTTCACTGCGATTTAATGAATATACATATATATATGTGTGTATATATATATATATATGTATGTATGTATATGTATATATATATATATATATATATATATATATATATATATATATATTTATATTTATATTTATATTTATATATTCACAGACTATAATTAAGAATCTTAGCATTTTATAACAAACATGTATATATATATACATGTATGCAGATTTTATACATATTAAAGGAGAACATAAACTTAGCTTAAACAAAAAGGGCTTTCCAATTCAACAAATTAAGAAATTCTCCAAATAATTAATTCTCTAAATTTACCCATTAATTCTTCTAATAGATTTGACTATAAATCTTTAACCCTAGAACATAGAATTCTCAAATCTACGCATGTGGGGTTTTCTCACATAAAGAATTAAATATCCATAACAAGATTAAAATAACTGGGACATTCACACATAGAATCCTTAGAAAGCATTCAGAAGACACGAAGAAGACAAGAAGTGCAAGAAGCGAAAATAACATAGGCAAAATCAAAAGTGTCTACCCGGACACTGATGCTAATTTGCTTCTCCTAAAAAATTACAGAGCAAGCTCCTTCCAATGTTCTTGGGTCCTCCAAATGTGCTCTCCAAAATGCTCTCCCTAAGCTTCTAGGAGTGCCTGAATATAAAGAACTCTCAGGAAGCACCTAGAATATCTCTAAAAACAACTAGAAGGTGTTGACAACCAAGCATGAGTCTTTTCCAACCTTCTAGATGAGTCATAAGGTTGTAGACACCATGTGCTCAAATAATATGACAACTCCTAAGTGTAGACAACACGTGCATAAGTAGAGTGCAAACTCCTGTGTTTTCAGCATGACAACTCACGAGAGTTCGCATACTCCTATGTGAATGAATATTAAAAAAAACACACATTAATTTATTTAATATTCACTTTACTCTTTTAAATTTAATTTATTAATTTTTAAATCTTATGCACTCACTTTAATAACTCCACTTGTTTTATCTTAATATATTTATATTTTAATCAAATGCACATATCATGCAACCTATAATCTTTTAATAATTTTAATATCTTTTCCCACTTTTAAATTCATTTTTGAAACTTAATTGCTAAAATATTTATTAACTTAAATAAATATTATCACATTCCAACTTTAAAATTATAACTTTTATCTTCAAATTTAATTATTTTATTTAATTAATTTCCTAATTAATTAAATTAAATAAATATTAAAATACCATATTAATTTTCTATTAAACTAAATCATTAATTAAGTCTTTTAATCAGGCTTAATTAATAGAAAATACACTAAAGACTCATAAAGTAAAATACGAAAAACCCACTATAGCAAAACACATACAAAATGAAACCAAAAGGGTTAATATAATGAATTACGTCATCTGACGCATTCAGAGGGTACTCAACTCAGATACTTGTCCTAATTTTCAATTAGAACAAATGGTTTAAAAGGTTGGGATTTGGACTTGAGAATTTATCTCCCCTCTCTTACCATTGAGATAATGCGATAGGGTATGCTCATCCTGGCAATTCAAGGAAGTTGATACTCAGTACCTGCAACCTACATAAAAACTATGCATGTACATACTATATATATATATATATATATATATATATATATATATATATATGTTAAGCTAAACAGACAATGGCAAGAAGTGGTGAATCATGTAGATCCTGACTAGCAGGTGACTATGACTCTCTTCCTTAACCACATTAGAAATGCCATCCAAGAACAAACACACACACCATACACATGCAAGTATGGGGTAAGTATCCATAAGAAAAAACATGTGATAATAAACCATCTAACTAATCCATAACTAAAAATAATGTAATAATCATCATGCATACATGAAATGTAGAGTCTAACTAATCTCATCACATATCAACTGAATCCATAGCACAATATCTGATAGTCTCAAAACAATGTTGCTAACCATTAACATAAAACTAGTCTATTAGAGTTCGACAATGATAACAAAAATGCAACCTAGGGGCATGCACTACAATTTCTCTTAGAAATAGGGACCCCTAGTTTAATTTTTAGCTTTTTGGATCCCTAGTCTAGGGTCTGATTATTTTTTAAGGTTTGTTTTACCTAATCTGGGTCTTTGTCTGAAAATCTAGTTATTGAAAACCATGTTTCTGAGGGGGAAAATCAAATTTACATTATAAGGGGCACACTAGCACACCTAGTACACCCCCAAAGGTGTGCTAGTGTGTTAGTCACACTAAGGGAAAGCACATCCCTCTTGGAAGTGCGTACCTACGGACCTCCAAGAGGTGCACTCAATCCTGGGCCTATAAAGCCTGGGACCCCACCATCTTTCTACACTCCACTTCCTTCCTCCATCTCTTGGCTACCACACCTTCACACCCAACTAAGTTTTCCACTCCACTCAATCCCTTCTCCCTCACTTGCACACAAAAACACAAATATTAAATAACATCTAAGGTAAAGATGTGCACCTTGCACGCCTCCTTTTATATTAATTAAACAAAAAAACTTAAAAGAACCTAAACACAAACCTTCACCTAGTGAAAGGTGTGTAGGTGCACACCTATCCAAGGTGCACACATGCACACCTTTACTAATGCTTAAACCCCCCTTTCTTAACACTTAGTATATTCAAAACTGTCATAAGGGTGCACACCTAATGCACCCCATGAGGTGCACTAGGTGTGCACCCTTTGTGTTGAAGGTTTTTGTGTAGGAGATGGCACACCTAGTGCACCTCTAGGATGTGTAAGGTGTGCTTTTTTTTTTGTCTTCCATAGTGTTTTATTAGGATTTTAGGTATTTTTAACAATTTTTTGAGGATTAGGGTTTATGGGTCTTTTTTTTGGTCATAATTAGGTTATATTTTAGTTGATTTTTCTTTACCTCTAGACCTATGGATATTAGTTTTGGGTAGATTTAATGGCTTCATCCTCATCCTCCCTCGCTGTAAAGATGGTTTAGAAACTAGTAGTTTTCAAATTCCAAGGTGTTCTAGAAAAGTTACACTTCCAAGATGCATATTCAAAGATCTAGGACACTAAGCTGGCCATATCAACTGGAATGCCTTCTTAGTTTTAAGCAAAAAACCAACCAAGAGCTCTCCAATGGTATCTATACTTATCAAATCGGGGCTAGTTAATGCAGCATCACACCCTGTATCAATTTAGCCTTTAGAATTGATCATGGCATTGGTAGAAAATTGTGTTTTAGAGGAAAGGGTTGTGAAAAGTATAATTGGAGAGATCATCCTTGATTTGAGGCCTAAGAATATAGAGAAGGTATTCCATCTTCTGAGAGTGGATCAGTACACCAGGTTAACATATCATCAAGCAAAAATGTGGTGTGCTGAACATGGAGAAGAAGCATCTGAAATCATCCAATCTTTGTATTTCATTGAGAAGACTCCTCTTGGACAAAAAGCAGTCAAATTTGATGTGACAAGGGGCTATATAAAAGATGATATCAGATATTCTATAGTGCTCTTGAGTAGAGTTATGGTGTTACCAACATCATAACACCTAAACCTATGGATGGTTAACTTCATTGAGACCATCAAAACAAAAAAGGTGCCAATTTATTGGGCTTCAATTCTTAGCAATAATTTAGATGAGCAATTGGTGGTGGTTAAGAACAACGAAAATTTCCATAAGACATCCTAATTACTATACTTATTAGCTGCAAGAGCAATAGATTATATGGGATTGTACAAAAGGGGCAATATGCAAGTTCATTAAAGGGGATTATGTGAAAAGGATGTCAGATGAGGCAGCGACAAAGATTACTAAAATTGGAGCCTATTACATCCAATTTAAAACATTCAGCTATTTAAGGGTAGTGGGTTTGACTGTTAATCCAAAGAAGCTCCCTAGGCATCCTTGTGACAGGCTTATATTGCTGGAGATTGCACAAAAAAATTTGTCTACATATGAGACAGTAAGGAAGCTACATAAGAAGATCTAGGTATGTCCCATCACTATAGGTCCATTTAGTGTTAGCTAGAAGCAAGATATTGTAACTTTTGAGTCTGAAAGGGATAAATATCCATTGGAGGAATATAACTCTCCTCATCCCTATTTTGATAACATTGGCAGAGTACAGTACTTGGTAAAGAAATAGTTCCAACATGAAGATGTCATATAGGATCATTGGATGAATGTAGTGGATGACTATGAAATTTGAATCAGGGATTATTATAGGATGACTCTCTGTTCGGTAGGCAATTTCTTGAAAATAAAGGTCCCTTTAAAGATAGTACAACAAGACACTGAAGAGGTCCTAGATCCATTGTACAATAGAGATAAGATATCCAATTGACCTATTATGAATGCAAAAATTGATAAAGAGGAAAACAAAAATACTAATCATAGGGCAAAACATGTCATCATTTAAACAAGAATTGAATCAAAACACCATTCAAGTTGGATCCAATTCTACATACTATAGTTTTCCAAGCTACAACCTACCCAATGAAAGGTAGAGAAGCCAAGGTGATAGTGCCCACATTCATAGCTCAGTCTTTAGTAAGGCCAAAAATAGTAGATCATCTTGATAGAGAAGTTGAATACTTTATGGCATATAAGGGTAAGGGAAAAAGGAAAAGAACTTCCCCTCAACAAGATGATCCTGGAGAAGGTGCAACTCAAGCACTAGAATAACAAGGGGCATAGAATGTACAAGGGGTAGAAAATGTAGAAGCTACCTAGACTCAAGATAATCCTCAAGTACCACCTCCAAAAAAAGGGTAAGGAGTTGAAGTATAAATACAAGAAGTTTCTCTACCTACACAAGAGGTAGAAGAATCCCCATCCACCCCAAGAGAAGAAAGATGAAAACTTTGATTAGAAGGACACAAAGATAAAAGGTGATAAGAAAGGGTATTTCTTTTCCATTAGTTCCAAAAGTTATTCCAAAAGAGGAAGAAGAGGATGATGAAGATGGAGAAGATAACATTCCCTTGAGTCAGAAGACTCTTCTTGCTAGGGCTATAGAGTTAGACTGGAGAAGAAACTCCACTATTGCACCACCATCCAGTCTTACATAGCCTATTTAGGCTACAACTTCTAAGGATGAATTACAACAATGAATTTATGAGCAAGAGGATGAAAGGGCTAATGTCTTTCAGATGTCAGATTTTGATTGTATACCAATAGGCACTTAGTTGGTAGGCAACAAGATAAGGGATACACTAACAAATCAACCTCCAAAAGAGGATTAGAGTCAATTTTTTCCCTAGGCATAGGGACTCGAAGGTGCTCCACCATCACGAAGTCAAAATTCATCTTGCTTGGATAAAGGTTCAACTACTCCTCTCCCTCTAGGTAATGAAGAATAAGTGCAAGATGAACAGCAAGAAGAGCCACAACAAATACTTGCCAATGAAGTGTTAGAGGAAGGAAAAATATACAAGGAACCCCAATAGACTTCCCAAGATACAAAGGTGAGGACTGCAGACTCAATAGATACAAAGACACCTGATGTGGATCTCTCAAAAAAGAAGAAGACTCTTGAGAGGGGTGATAAGGGAATAAACATAGTAGTACAAGCTCCATCTTCATCTAAGGATAAATATTTGATGGAAGATTCTCCAAGATGGCTTAGGAAAGAGGTGATGATTAGACATAAAAGGTAGTAGTATTCTACTAAAAAAGAGGGAATATGAAAATTAATTAAAGCTCTCAAGAAGCTTAAGCCACCAGTAGGTGATGCACAAACACTGGCCTTTGTCATGAGTAATCAAAATTGGGACTTTTTTTTCCTATGTTTCCATCCCCCCTCCACATGCAGATATTGAGGATTTGATCCCAAAAGATTGTCAAATTAGGGAGGTTGTACTTGGAAAACCCACCATGGATAGTACCAAATTGATGGTCACTACACAAATCAAAGAAGTGTTTAGACACTTAGAATAGGATGAGACTGAATTATTAAACCTTCAAAAGTAGAATGAAATCCTAAGGGGATACCTAAACAAAGTAGCTAGTCTGTTGGATCCTAAAAATCTTGAAGAGACTCTAAATGTGACACTTGATAAAAGGGATAAGGAAACTACACAACTAGATCCATTTTTGAAGGCTTGTCAATAATGGTGGGAAAGTTTTGAAGAGAAAGGTATGCAGATCATGCAAGGAAATATTAAACTACTACACCACATGTAGAATTATGTACATAAGTTGGTTGCTATATTGAACTAGGATTTTGGCTTAATGGATGAAGTACATACCTCGGGTAAAGACTTGCAAGCATTACAGTCAATAAAGGGTCAAAGGCATCAGATTTTGATGGATGTATATACTATGGATGGGTTAGGTAAAATAGATGATTGGATGGAGAAGATTTTAGATGGAAATAAAGTGCTGGAAACATTACATGCTAATATTCATAAGCTTAAGGATCAAACACAAAAGCAAATTTTGGAGGAAGAGAAACATTACTGTAATGCTTGCTACAATATTTTTGAAGATGATTTGAGAGATAAAATAATGACTATAGAAGAAGTTGTCGAATAGTTTTGGAAGACTTTTGAAGAAACTTCCATTGATGAGGATATCAGAGAAGCATTTAAGACCGAAGAGGCATTGCTAGATTTGGATGTGAAATTGGGAGATTTTGTAGAGACTCACATAGAGGTGGGTAACTATAGGAAAAAAGTAAAGGAAAAATATAATACTTTATATTTTCTAGATGCAACTCAAGTTATGAAATTATAGAGAAATTCAAGAGAAAATATTGAGACATAGCTTTGGTATGAAGGGGAACAAAACCCAAAAGCTAGAATTTCAATTTTGACACTTGGTAAAATTTTGCATTTTTTGAGGCTTATGAGGTGTGCTAGGTGCATTTCTTTTGAGGTGGCTCTCCAAAGGTGTGCCAAATTTTTTAAAAGTTAAAGGTGCACTGATAGTTAACTACCATTTCCAAATTTAGAGCTTTCCATGCACCAGATGCGCATTCTAACGATAGTTTAACTCCTATAAACATCCAATGAAGATTGAGCTTCTATTTTTGGTACCCCCAGATACTCTTACATCATCTAATGAATTTATTCTTCTTATTTTCTTTTTTTTTAGACATGTAAAGGCTCATGCATCTATTAAATGATATAAATAGGGATGGAGTCCTTAGCACCAGTTAGAGAGTCAGTTTGCATAAATAGATTTGTTTTATTAGTTTAGAAGAATATATTTACATAAAGAGATCTCTTACTCTCAACACAAATTAAGGAGAATATTTCTTATAAATTTAGGAATGTAATATACATGTATTCCAGGTCATTATTTGATGCAATAATATATGCTATTGGTGCTCTAATTCAAAGTGTAGTTATTCTTTCCTAAGTGTGTTATATTTTGTGAATGTATGTTCATGGAATGTAATAGATAAAATAGTTTTATTGCATTATTTTATTGAGTGATCTTTTAATTTTTTTTTTTCTATGTTTTTATGAATTCTGTTGACATACTTAGTTGGAGAAGAGATCATCCTATTGTTCTTGCATAACTTTTTGTCTCGCATGAGTGCACTTTTTGTGGAATTGCAATTTGATGAAAAGTGAAACATCTTAGGGTTACTAAATTATCATTGACAATAGCATCATTGGAATTAATGAAGCAATACTCCTATTTTCATTAGTTATGTACTGATATTTTTGAATTCTTAACTTGCAAATGTGTTGTTTCCGTAGCTTATGTCCATTAGGAATTTACTTTTTCAAGTCATTTTCTTAAACTTCTTATTACCCTATCTTCATTATTTTCTTTTACAAACACTTGGTTAATTAAGGAATTCATATACTTGCATAGTTAAAACTGCATTCATTAAAAATTAGAAAAATACAAAAATATATTTATTTTTTGTATGGTTATCCTTTTGAGATAGAAAGAAAATTCAAAATCTTATCTAAAATCGGTAATAACAAGCAAAGGACTCCTTATGGAAACTCACATTTATCTTCTACTGAGTGAATTCTAGTAGGTACAAGATCGCCCCAAACCTTGGAGTTGATCCTAGATCAACTTTTCAAGAGAGGAGTTCAAAAAGATTCTTATCGTTAAGCATCATGAAAAATGATAGCTCAATAGTTTTGGTAAACTTTTTATATCTCTTAATAGAGTTGATATTATGAGAATCAAGGTTGAGGATGTCAAGAGGGCATGTCGGTGATGACATGGCTAAGTTCACTCATAATAATATTATATGTACAAAAATTTATTCAAGTTGGAAGGTAGAAGATTAATGTTATTGCTAAGTGTAACATGTTCTTAATGTGGTCCTATAATGATTAACTAATAAGGTCTAGTAGCCAACTCGGGGAATTGTTTTATGAACTTGATATAAAGGAAGAACATTTTTCTTTATCATAAGGTAATAAGAAGGTAAGGAATTGTATTGATGTGAAGAGATTGTAAGTAGGAGAGGGAGAGGAATGCAAAGTTGAGCAAAGTAGAGCAGAAGTGAAGGAAACTTCATTGCTAAGGTTCGATATTTGGATCTAAGATTTGTGACTTAGTCTACAAGCTTAGAAAATTATTGGTTTGACTAAAAAAACTAGGGAAAGAAAAAAATAATAGTAAATTTCATGTTTGAGTAGTGAGCTCTTCTTTTAGTTGAAATTGCATGTTTGCACAGTGGGCTCATCTTTCATACATTGTACTACAACTCCTAACAGGGTTGTCACAACTCCTAATAGGGTTGGAATCTCCTAATATGGACTCTATGTACTAAATGTTGTAATAGACTCCTAATAGGGTCCATCCTCTAACAAGGAATATTTATATTAGTAAATCATCTTGTGGGCATCATTCTCAATAGGGTTTTCCCTTTGACCAAGAGTTTCCCTAGTCAACATATCTAGTGTAATTGTTTATGTGCATGTTATTATGGTTGTTGTTTACTTTGATTGAATGGTTAATTTTTTTTTAAGAAGATAAATGTTTTAATTGTTGGATAACTGATTCACCCTCCCCCCCTCTCAGTTATCTTGGTGGACTATTGTTTCTAACAAGTTATTACATAACTAACATATAGGTTCATATCTTCTCTAATTAGCTCCATTTTGATTCTCAAGTGCTCTACAATTCTGTGTAATGTGTTTAGGATTGTTACACTTGTAACACACAAACTGCTTCTTCTCTCCATGAGATTTCTCTCCATTATTGGATCTATTCGATGATCTTCATCTTTCATTCCCTATAGGGTTAGTACTCCTAAACATTCTACTATTTTCATTTATACCATCAAACTTAGGTTTCTTACATTCTACTACCTTATGTCCATAACCATGATAATTATAATAATAGAAATTGGTAATGGGATTAAAAGACTTGTGCAATCTCTTTTCATGTGTCCAACTTCATTACATATGAAGCATCTACCTCTGAGCTCATGTCTTACTTTCTTGGGTGGTTCATCTTGCTTAGGTTTATCAACTTGCTCTGCTTTCTTAGGTTCATCATGTTTTTTTGACAAATCAATTAATTTTAATTTCTTTGATAATTCAATAGATGTGCTTGATTATACCTTACTCAAATAAGATTCCTTACGGGATTTAATAACTAGATTTGGTTGTCTTCTAATGTCAACTTTTTTGGTTGATTTCTCTCCAATAAGATATCTAAGTCATTTCTTGTCATGAAGTCTCTAGTGAAATATATGTTGATCTATCTTCCCACTACTACAATAAGGTTTCACTAACTATTTCTTAGCTTGTGTCAATTCTCCTTTCACAATGATATTGTAATTTTCTAATTGTACATATTCAATCTTGATAGTATCTAGTTAATATGTAACTTGAATTAACTAGGATCTAAGATCTACATTCTCATTTTATAGTTTAGGTTCATTCTTACCACCATTTTTCTTAAGACTCAACTTAAGTTCAGTAATTTTTAGTTCATGTTTCAAAATCTCATTTTCTTTTTGGAGATTTCCTACTTCATCATTGTCACTAGTCTACACAATTGATTCCTTTCCATATTTTAGATCATCAATCTTATCTTTTATCATTCCAATAAAAACTTTTTCATCTTCATACCTATCTTTTAGGTTATCTCTTTCTTCAATAAGAAGGTCAATCTGCTCAAGAGCTTTTTCAAAGTTTTTCTTCAACTATTACATATCTTCAGGGATCTTACTCAAGTTGTTAAAATTCTTCTAAGTAACTATGCTCTGATACCAATTGTTAGAAATAGATAATACTTGGGGTGGGGGAGTGAATCAATATTCTACAAAATTTTACCCATAACTAAATATTGTTAATTACTTTGTAACTTGCATATGAAAGTAAACAAACAATGCTAAATAGTAAATATAACCATGCACATAGAGAAATCATGACTCCATTATTTTTTAACTAGGGAAACCTTGGCCAAGTGAAAACCCTAGTGGAGATGATATCCACTAGATGATTCACTAAACAATAGGATCATGTTAAGGATATTAACCTTGATAGGAGACTATGAATTATATATAGTGTCTTAGGTCTTTGTTAGAAAGATAAACCCTATTAGGAGTTGCTTCAACTATGTTAGGAGTTTCTTCAACCCTATTAAGAGTTGGTAAATCAAATACAATGTATGTAAGAAGAGCCCACTACCCTAACATGCAATTATATAATCCAATTCTTAACAAGAATAGATATACATATTGTACACGATATATTCACGTATTCATAAGACTATAATGCAAAATGCAAATAGAATGACAAATAACTAGACTAAACCCAAGATATCATTTTCAAAATGTAAATTCTACGAGTGTCTCATGTTTCCCTAACTACAACCACTAAGAAAGCTCTTAGACCAACATCTCAGTGATGGTTCTAGAATGAGAGTATGCTTAAAATGTAAATCTACAAGAATGCATGCAAGATCTATGACTATAATGCAGATTATATGCAAGTAACAACTCTTAGAATGCTATCAAAATGGATATACAATGAGATAAACATGTGCTAAAATGATATTAAATAACATGAAAAAAAAGCTAAAATGCTATCAAAATGATATGAACTTGCTATAATGACAATGCTAAAAAGATGATAACTCAGAATGTGCCTATAGTGCAAATACCTAAAACTTGGGTCCTTTAGCTCTTGAATTTCCCTCCTATTTATAGGATTTCAAAAGGGGTTGGGGTAAGAACTAGGATTTTTACCTTTGACTAGTGGATGGAGGTGAAATTGAAAATATCTCATAAGAGACCAGGAGGAAGAGTCCAAAAGACTTGGTTTTGAGGATAAATGAGGATTTTTCCAATTCTTTTAAATGTAAAAGGGAGATTTTCACTTTTGTAAGGATAAATGACTTTATTGTTTTAATAAATGTTCTATTTATTTTCAATACTTTATCTTTTTCTTCCTCCCTTTTTGAATTTCATTTTATGATTTTGAATTGTTTTTCTCCTCTTTTTAAAGTTGATTTAGGTCTTGTTGATTTGATAAATGATTAATGACCTGACATGATTTTTGATTTGAGAGTATGTTGTGTTCTTTTTATTTCCTCCTTAATTTTCATTGATCGATTGAAATTGCATAATTCTAGTCTTTGCCAATTTTTGGGTGTCTACAAATGCTCGTCTTTGAGCTAATATGCAAAGAATATTAGTTCAAAGAGTGTCTTGATTTTCTAATTTTAGATCAAGTTCTGATGGTTGAATGTTTTTTCAATGATATTTTGACATTTCGTAGTTGTTGTGGTGTTCGATTGTTGATGGCTTAATATTTGATTGTTGATGACTTGATGTCTTAATTGTCATTGATTTTTATATTTGATTTGATGTTTGGAATTTTGGCTGGGGCAGAACATTTTTTTAATTTTTTAGAAAATTTTGATGCCCCTGTTTGGATGCCCTAGTTTGATATGGATGTACTACCCCCTTAGAAATGAAATTGGAAAAAAATAAATGTGAAAAAATTAAGGAGGTTCTAATTTTATTTTTGAAATGATTGATAATTGATGAATAAAGATGATCAAGTTGGTTTAATACAATACCCAATTCGCAAAAGTGAGAAAAAAGGTTCTAATGTGGGTTAAAATAGTGTGAAAAAGTGATATAAGTGCCCCTAAAATAGGTCAAAAGACTTTTTGTCCTTGTCCTTTTTACACTCCCTTTTGACATTTGGCAATTTGGAGCTCAAAGCTAGTGAGGATGGTAGTCCCTTTACAAGAGCAAAAATTTGAGAGGGGTCATAGGTATGAGCATCCAGTTGACTAGGATGCCTCAGTAAGTCATCGAGATACTCTATTTTTAGGATTTTTTGCATTTGTACTTGATTTTTTTGAATTTTACACAAATTTTTATTGTACATGTCGTAGTTTAGCTATTTTAACACATTTACCTTTTCTTGTAGCGCATTTGAAATGTTATAGTGCATTGAAACAATGATTTAGTGCATACGTAGGATGAGGTAGTGCATATGAAACCCTACCTATTCTAGAAATATAAGAGGAGTAACTAAGAGGGGAGGGGTGAATCAGTTACTACAAAAATAAATCCTAGACCCCTTAGATGTCAGTACAGAATGCAAATAGAAAATTGAATACTACTGAAGCTCGATAAACACATAGAATGTTGTAATTCAATAATAACTGGATTATCTTGATAAAAGATTAACATATAAACCATTAGATGTTATCTATGATTACCATTACTTTAAATTAGTTGCAAACACATAAAGAAAATAACATGAACACATTTGGCACCAGGATTGAACATGGAAACCCAATTTAGGAAAAACCACCAATAGTAACTAGTTACTAATTTTCACTCTTCTAAAGTGAGCCCTATTAGGATCTAACCCTATTAAAAGTTACAAAAGACATTGTTAGGTGTGACCCTATTAAAGGATTTGATCACCCTGTTAGGAGTGGCCTAGTTAGAGGTCTTGAGAACAATTCAATGGAATTGTCACCTTGTTAGAGGATTTGCAAATAGCTATTAAGTCAACTCTGTTAGGAGATTTAGATCACTACTACAATGGTTAGAGAGTAACAATGAGATGACCTAATTTGATTGCAACTAATTTTTTGATTTCAAATCTTTGTTCTAGCTTGTACTTGATCCTTCCTAATTGAATATGGCTTTGCTACACCACAAGGATATTCTACTTATCCTTCAAATTTGCTTCCTCTACTCATCAATAGATCTTTAATCACATCATCATAATTCACACTTTCTCTTGCACTCTTTTCACACTTTGAAATCACAACTTAACCTTATACTTATACCTTCCACTTTGTTAAGTTGGCTCAAATAAAACTTACAATAATCAATATTCATCACCTTAGTCGATTGAAATCAATAGATAAGTCAATTAAGCTTAATACAATAAAATAAGAAAATCCTTCATTATCCAACCCTACTCGGTAGAAACTAACTCTGGAATGATTTCCTTTGTTAACCAATAGAAGATTGGTTAACACTGCAAACTTACAAAAATCCTTTGACAACCGAGTGAGCTCAGTTAGCACTAGTTCCATCCAACTTTCCTTTGTTACCAGAGTGAACTTGGTTAACACTTGCTTTCTACAACTTTTCCTTCAATGCCCGAGTGAATTTGGTAGACACTGCCTTCTAAATAAGGCAAACACACAAATGCTTGGTAGACATTAAGAAGTGTCTTCACTGCCTGAGTGAGCTCGGCATATACTAACTAATAATGATTATGACATTTGTGTAACATCAAAGGCAACACACAATTAAGAAATTGTATTCAACAACTTGAGGAGAAAAATAACACATTCATTAGGAAAATAGTGCATATATAGCTTTAAATAGTGCATCCAGATGTTTAGGTGCATTTGATTGATTTGTAGCACATATGCATTAGGTTTTCATGCTTTTATTTCAAATATCACTTATGCACTAATAAATAGGATATATGATCATATTAATGGTGCTTGTACTCTTATAGCATGTACGATACATAAAATAGCAATTTTGAGTTTTTTAATAACACATATGTTTGTTTTAGGGCATCTGATTAATCTAGTAGTGCATATGTATTAGGAAATAGCACAAATGTATGTTGAAGGGTAAAAGCACAAACCTTTGTCACCCTTTTGTAAAGGAAAAGGTTAACAAAAGTATAACTATTCACCTTCAATGACATATTATTGGTATTATTATTTTGAATTTGGAAATGAAGTAAACTAATGAAATGTGTAGAAATGGATGAATTTTAGGATTATAATTATTAATAATTATTTGGAATAAGAATTCATATATTTTCCTAATTTTTATAGATAATTTTTTAGGTGCTGAAAAATGCTAAAAATTAGGGGTCTAGTTCCCATCACAAATCTATATGAAAATAAACTTACTTAACTTTAATCTTAGACTATGTTATAAATAAAATATATATCTAGAACAATCAAAAACAAAAATCATCTTTAGAACTATATTTTTTCTTTCATAATGATTGAAATTTCAACTCACCTGAAATCGATAGTTTTCATCTTCCACCACATTTTTTAAAACAAATCTATTCTAACCAGGAGAAAAATTATACATTCTGGAAGAGGACTCTCTCCTCTAGAACATCATATAATTTTTATATTTTCTTGATATGATTTAATATTTTTTCTTTCTCAAAACCAACATCTTTTTGAGTGTTAAAATATGTGGTTGTGGAATTTTTTGATTTTAGTATACTATATCTAATTAAAACACTATAACTCTACATGAGAATATTTTTGACTTTGAGCTCTATAAAATATTGTTTATATGTTAGTAAAAAAAATCATAAAAAATAGTAAGAGTTATTGAAAAGCCACCTTTTTGAAATAATTTTATTTCTTTATTAATTGGATATAACCTAATATAAAACATGCATTTAATAGACATTTCCAATTGGAAAAGTGTGAGACCATATATAACTTAGCTAGAATGAATTTATCTAGATCATATGTTTTGAAAAAGTGAATTTTATATAGAAATACTCAAATTTAATCATTCTAATAAGTCAACTTGAAAGGTGACATAGCTTTGTACTTTTTCCCTAAAGCATATATGCTTTTTAAAGTGTCAATAATGTGGACTTGAAGAGTAGAAACAAATTTTAAAACTCCAATTAACCGTAAGATAATGCAAAAGGTGAGATTCTAGGTCTATCAGTGAGGGATTTGTCATAACAAGTAAACAATAGCAAGCAGGTAGTCATGAAGTGATGTCTTAGGATCAATCTAACGATAGATAGATAAAGAATGATGTCATTGCTTAGGATATAGAGAAGGGAAAACAATAGGTCCTACTCAAGATAGAGAAGGAGAAGTAACAGGTCCAAGATAGAATTAGTAGCTAATTAGCTAGATATGGATAGTAGATTGATGTATGATGGTCACTTGGGATGAAAATTGACATTTTTCTTTGGTTGTTTGATGAAAAATAGGTATGTGGGAGAAATATCATGGTGTGAGGATCATATTCATGGCCCTTAGAGTCTATAGGTAGGTTGTCAGCCAGGGATCTCCATATGATAGAAAAATGTAGGTTCACCTATTTACTATAGATGCTCTAATTTTGAGTGAATAGAGGTCTATTGATAGCTTTGGTTGAGCAATGGCACTTAGATTGTAATACCTTTCACCTGCCCATGGGTGAGATGACCTATTGTAGATCCTGACAGTGGGAGATTTGGTGTACTACGATCAGAATGCAAATGACACTACAGTCAAAGATTTTTTTGGAGATGACAACATTGGGGATGATAGTGTATCATGGTTCCACATGTTGTAGTATGAGCCATTGCAAACAATGTTGGCTAGGTTGATAGGAGGGTTTTTGCTACCAGATAGATGGAGGTGAGGATGTCCAGCTTGATGGGGTTGTTTGATACAGGACATGATCGATCAGCCACGAATATTTTCATCGAGCAGTTGCTTATTGGCCTACTTATACCATGACTTGCATTAGGTTGTATATTTTGGAGTCTCATTGCTATTAGTAGGGGTAATATTGTTACAACTATGGACATGGGAGCATTTACCCATCTAATATGTGTGTGATAGTGTCCTTAGGATATGCCTTATATATATATATATATATACTTACTCTAGTATGATCATGCAACCCCATCTAGGAAAGACAGAGTATTGGTGATGGATTTTGGATAACATTGATGAGGTCATATAGAGACCATACAGGTTTATAAAGCTATGGGTTGAGAATGATGATGAGATGGTGTATTTCTTTGGCCCAAGATATCTTCTTGGCCAAGTATCTGCAGTGATAGAGAGATTTTGTTTCAAATGGGTTGTGAGACAGTTTGGGCAATGGTAGGGCATGCCACAAGGGTCAACACATTATTCTTGGGTTTAGGTAGAGAGGCTAGTATGGGGTCCAAACATGGAGCATGAGGCTTTCCTAGTGGCCTTTCTCCAAATGATAGATACACCAAAGCTAGCATTGAGATATGGAGCGATAAATATAGGGATGGACGGAGACTATTCATGGTGTTTTTGTGAGCATCAATTTTTGAGATACACAGATCCAACAAAGCCTATTCCTAGGATTGATGAGTAGTCAAGTGGAGGAGAGGATGGAGATGATGAGGATGGTAGCTAGGGGAAGGGTAGAGGGAGGTGGTGGGCTAGAAGGAGAGCTAGAGGTCTGGTTAGAGCACAAGGGAGATATGGAGGGTGAGACCAAGTAGCAGTGGTACTACCACAGAGGGGTGTTGCACAAGGTCTAGTGCAAAGTCCAAGAGATGTGGGTGTAGGGAGGGTTGGAGGGATCTGGGGTCATAGAGGTGTGGGGGTGAGAGGAGGGATGGGTATTAGTGCAGGATCTGGTCAGTAGGATAGTGGTGTTGGGCAAGGCTGGATAGAGTAGGTGAGGGCCAAGTTACTTGATCATGTATAGTTTATTTGATGAAAAAGGTCACAGGTACAAGTTCCTATCATAGGTCCATAGGATTTACAACTGCAAGGGTAGTAGTAGGTGCCACCAGATGCACAACCACCACCAGAGATGCTAGGAGTATTTGTTGATTTAGAGGTTCAGATGAGTGCCATGGAGGTTTGTATGGGTGAGTTGATGAGTATACTATAGGATTTTATAGCATTGATGACACTAAGGCCACCATCACCACCAGGGATAGATAGGGCTTTGACTAGTTAGATGGTCATAGCCATACATAGCGCATCGATGACAGATGTGACCGAGCAGGCTTCGTGAGAGGATATGAGTGCCCCCAAAGAGTAGGGACCTTTAAGTCAGCCATGTACACATGGATGAGTGTATATCATTTATTATGGCATTACTTATCATTATGTATTGTTATCCATTTGATATTCATACTGATGTACTTGGTGATCTTATTACATTGATGTGGATAGATGTTGTGACCTTTTGATGTTCATGTCATGGGATCATTTGGATGTTCCTTGTTGATTTAGTCCACCTTATAATAATGTTTATTTTATCCTTTTGATATATTGTTTGATCTTTTACTATATGAGATATCTGAGCTTATTGATGTATAGACGTGTGCACTTTTTACATCATGGACCTATGTATGCATGTGATGGTGTGATTTGATGGATATGATAGCAGTAGATATTGATATATACATGAATGATTAATGTAGCATGATATGTGGATAATAAATGAAGGAATTAAATGGCATGTATGAGTAAAATGAAATGTAATGAATAAAAATGTAATGTGATAGTAGGAATGTAATGAAATAGGTGTGAATGAAATGTGGTGAAATGAAATTTGATGAAATGCAATGTGATGTAATGATAGAAAATGAAAATTGTAATCATATTTGATGTAATGAAATGTGATGTATGTAATGATGTGAAATTTGTGGTAATGTGATGTGATGTAATGTAATGAAATGAAATTATATGTAATGAAATGAAATTTGCAATGTGATGTAATGAAATGAGATTTTATGTAATGGAATGTAATAAATGAGATGTAATGTGAAGTAGTAGAATGAAATTTAATGTAATACGATGAAATGAAATGAGATTTGAGGTAATGGAATATAATAAATGAATTGTGATAAATGAAATTTGATAAATAAAAATGTAATGAAAGAAATGTGATGAATAAGATGTGATGTAATGAAATGAAAATTGTGATAAAATGTGATGGAATGAAATGAATGTGTAAATGTAATGAAAATTGTGAATGAACAGAAATATAATGGAAAGAAATGGAATGAAATGAAATAGGAAATGAGATAAGATGTAATGTAATGAACTAAAATGAAATTTGTAGGTGAACAAAGACGTAATGAAATGAAAATGTGATAAAACTTGTGGGATGAAATATGGCATGAAATGAAAATGTAGTGAAAGGTAATGGTATGCAATATAATAAAATGGAATGAAATGTAATGGAAGTGGGATAAACTAGAATGAAAAAGATAAAATGGAAAGAAATGGTAATGAAAATGACATGAAATGAAAATGTGATGAAATATAATGGAAAGAAATGAAATGAAATGTGAGAAAATGGGATGTAATGAAATTTGTAAAGGAGATGTGAAAAATAGATGAACATAATGAGATAGGGTGAGGTGAATGAAGTGAAAAATGGAAGGAAATGAATGTGCTAGATGATGAGAACAGAATATGGTCTATTTTATTATTTCATTTTTAGTTGAATTTGCAAACTTTCTAAAAACTTTGATGTTTATGATAATTTTAGACAAATATGTGCATAATTACTTTCTAGGACTAAAATGAATATACTATGAAATGATATGTCATTTGATTACAAAATAGTAAGAATGATGTTTTTCTTCCTTAGCTAGGTTGGGTAGTTCTCTTGCAACAATGTGACATAGGGTAAACTAATTTAGATGACATATTTTGAATTAGTCTTGATGTATGTTATTACTTTGGAGGCACTAATATTTTGTAGATTCAAAAGTGAAGTCAACTCAGCTAAGTAGAGTCAGCACCCTGAGCAAACAGTGATAAATTTTATTAATGACCTTCCACATCACCAACCATTTCATCCATAACAACTAGTTCTTGTTTTCAGGAAAGTGAGGGTCAAAGCAAGAAAGCCAATGGTAATGAGCTCCTAAATTCATGTTCCATTTTGTGCCAAAGTTAATACATCTCTTGTAATATTCAATGCCATCCATTATTTTGATAGTTGATGAAGTCTAAAATCTAGGAATTATGTTCCTAGTTTGTGCTTAAATAACTAGAAGTTTGTGTTCTAGAAATAATAATTAATTAGTGTTTTTTAGTAGAAGGAAGAAGTTTCCAAAGTTTTTGAGTACTGAATGTAATCTTGTTGTTTATTAGTATGTATGTTTACTATTGTTATGAATAAAAAGATCATTTTAGGTTTCCATCTTAGAGTAGTTATACATCACTTCTCTATAGGGGCCCACATAGGAAGTGAACTAATTAATTAGCATAGGATTTACCTTCAATACATAGTACTAGAGTAGACTCTATTGTTCTTGCAACCATTGATAGTAGAATTAGTGGATTGTTACTGCAGCATAGGTAGTTGAAGTAGTTCTCAACTATATTTTCATGCTTTTTTAAAATAGATTTGATTCTCAACTTTAGCATAGATTTCCTATAGCATAATCATTTGAATTTTTGTAGGATAATTCTTAAGTTGAGAGAAGTTAGAAGCATATACTTTGAAGAAACCATTTCAAATTTATGTTACTGGTCGATAAATTAAATGAGTCCAAATGAGTTGGGTTAGAAACACATAGGATGTCCAATCCTGGATTAAGTAGTCCATTGCCATAGTATTTTGATCCCTTTCTTTGGCCAAGCACTAGAGATGAAAAGGCATGGGATGGGACTCCACTTTTGAGATTCAAAAGCCATGAAATGAAGCTTGAGACCTAGTAAGAATATATGAAGAAGTGAATGTATAAAATATAATGAATGGTGTAATGAATTAGTGACAATAATTGTTTGGGATTCAAAAGAAACATAATGCAATAGGTAGAATAAGCGATATGTGAGGATGAAGTGGGATGCAAGGTGTTAGTGTGGTGATGATATCAAGTCCACAATAGTAGATTTTTAAACTATGTATGAGTATTTGGTCTATCACTTGTTATTGGATAACCCTACTTGTTTTTGTTTAGCCTTTTTGTTGATAACTATTGATGAGACTTGTGTGTGTGTTATCCTGATTTATGTGCCAACCGTGTGTTTTCAAGGGACTCAAGATGAAAACACAAACTAAATAAATGCAATTATCTTTTACTTGTCTTGTAAAGATATGTAAATTAATTCTCATCATAGAATGTTTAATAAAAAGTGACTAAGTATAACCACCACTAGCTTAGCTATGGTGATATGAATACTATGTCATGTAGAGAAGTACCATAAAAACTGAATGATGTATGTGAAAAATATGATAACTACTAGAAAATAAAAAGTTATAGTCGCAAAAAATAAAAATAAGCATTCAAACAATCACATGTCAGATGAAAGACCTCACCTAAAATATCATACAAAATTGGTCAAGGTACACATGGCCTTCCAAATAAGAGGACATGCTTACAAGTGGACACCAATAATGCGTGAAATTAAAGGATCATTGGAGTTAAACAATTTTAAAAAAAGGAAAATAAAATATCACAACTTCATCCTAGTACCTCTAGTTAAACACATCATTGAGGTACTTGAAGTGCATAATAGTAGAAAAAACCAATATTTATAGAGTAGGCATGTTGATAGTTGTGTGTAATAGTGTAGAGTTTAATCAATTCTTCCTAGAAGCAATTGTTGTGTAGTTCAGATAATAAAGCATGAGATGTGTCAGTGGCAATTTAGCAACAAATTTTGTCTAGTGATGCGTGTCAACATGAATTAAGGTGTTGGAGTGTTAGAGTTGAGGGTCAAGTGTACTTGGTACTGGTGTAGTGGGATGCAGAGAGTGGATGCATGGTAAGACCAGGAAAGAATGAGTTTTGGGTGAGTGACGACCATAAATAGACAGATAGCATGGGGATGGAACAAAGCAAGGTGAAGAGTAGAACATGGGCATCAGGTTTATTGAGAAGTTTGAGGAAGTGTGTAAGTAAAAGCATGTTGATCTCACTAGATTAGTAAAAAAAAGAGAGTAATGCTAGCTAGGGAAGGTGGACTAGGAAAGAGTGAAGAGCGAAGTGCATTCAGAAAAAATTAGGGGAACTAGTGTATCAGTCCAAACTTCAAGCATTAGTTCAGGAGCAGGGTGAATCAAGTCATGTAGGGTGGGGGTCAACACAACCTGAATATGTGGGGGTCAAGATAGAAGAAAGACCCTTGTCAACATTAATGATGTTGTTGGGGACTATAGTGAAACAAGCATTGTAGGTGGTATTGGACGATGAGTTGATGATGCAGGCAGAGAATAGTTCACTTGGGATGATGAAGAGTATGTCAAGAGTGGCCGAGGAGGTGAGGGAGATAAAATCTCCTAAAATGTCCATCAAAAAAGATTTGAGGGGTGTGGAGGATGTTAGTGTGGGTAAGATGATGAGTGGAGCACATTGGTTGATCTATCTTGGGATTCCAGGACAAGGGTCAATGGAAGGGGAAGCAAGTGGGGTAAATGTGGATGATCCACGACTAGAGGTGGGGGTGGAGATCAATTAGCAAGTGATGTGGAAGAATTATAGAGAATATTGGCTACAGAGAGCATCTAGGTAGAAAATGTGGAATAGGAAGTCACATATTTGCTAGGTTTGATGCAAAAATTGTGAGAAGATGGAGCACAAATGGAGGAAAGATGGCTCTAAGTGGTGTGAATATGGAGCAAGCATGGGTGCAAGCACTAGAAGTGGAACTATGAGTGGAGCAATCATGAGCGAAGGGAAATGGCACAAGGATGTAGGTAGAGTAGTCGTGAGCTCAAAGGTTGCAAGAATCTCTAAAGATGGCACAAGTGGGTTTGGAGAGCACACAAAATGAGTTGGTGTTACTATAGTCATAGTCTAAGTCATTTAGGGATGCGATTACGAAATTAGACTCCCTGTCATTGAAGCTGTAGGGGTAGTTAGTAATAACTGA
The DNA here is from genome assembly GCA_028749045.1 of Cupressus sempervirens. Classification (NCBI taxonomy): domain Eukaryota; kingdom Viridiplantae; phylum Streptophyta; class Pinopsida; order Cupressales; family Cupressaceae; genus Cupressus; species Cupressus sempervirens. The sequence goes on from CM053788.1 coordinate 221,607,603, forward strand.
GGTGAAGGTGAGATAGTTGCAGCAGTGGTTGGGCAAGGCAAAAGTAGATGTGGAGCATTGGCGAATGGAAACTGATCAAATGTAGTAGGAGTGGGATGTGGCTCAACAAGTGATCAATTTACTAGGATAAACTAGCTGGTAGAGAAAGTGTTTGTGGAAATGCAACAAATGACAAAGGTACACCAGGAAGCCACTTATTATATAGGACATAATCACCAGACATTCCCAAATGAGAACTAGCATGAGACATGGTTTGTCAATAGCAAATTTACACAACTATTGAATCTACAATTACACAGTGGTAGGTTTTTGATTCCCATGGATGCGGTGTGGGTCTGTAGAGGATTAACGCTAAGGGCTTCCTCTTCTAGAGCTAGGTTAGAAGAAATGCCATTGATTGGACAACCTATCTTGCCACCTTCTTTTGGGAGATCAGAATAAATAATCCACCAAACGCGATTTGAATGTAATGATTACTATCATAGTAGAATAAAAGTTGTGTTTGTTTTTGTGGCAAGCAAAAGGATGATTGGTGTTGATGTTAATGTATTAGATAAATATTGCCATGTTTTTTTTCGGTAATTTTAAAGTGTATTTGGATATATTTTTGCATTTTGAGGAATATGTGGATTTTTTTTTTGGGGGTTTTGATAAATATTTGAATGTTAATGTGATTTTTGATAGATATTTGAACATTTTTGGGATTTTGGCAAATTATTTGGAAAGGTGTCAATCTTTGTAAAAGTAGTAACAATACAATCTATAGAGGAAGAAAGACCTTTACTTGTATGCAGGAAAGTGAATGTCTATGTGGGCTCTCAATGAAAGATGAGTACAAGTTTGTGTAACATTTGGAGAGTCATGGCATTAAAGTTGGAAAAAGTAGGAAGTGCTAAACCACAAATCGTGAGTCACAGTTTGGTATGTATTAATAGCCTTTACAAACAAGCTTAAGACCCATGTTGGGATTTTTCTCTAGGTGTGTGTTGAGATGGACACTCACGAGGCTTGTGAAAAGGTGTTAGGGCATTTTGGGGGCCTAAAAGGGTGCTACAAGGCCTTGAAAATGGATTTTTGGCTTGAAAAGGCATTTAGAGGCCTAAAAAGGTGCTATGGTGCCTTAGAAAGGGAAAAAGAGTGCCTTTAAAAAGGTGCTTTGGCCTAAAAAGGTGTTTGGGGGCCCAAAAAGGGCACTTGGGCATTGAAAAAGGTGAAACAAGGCCTTGAAAAAGGCATTTTGGCCTAAAAAGGTATCTTGTGGGCCATGGAAAAGGTGTTTGGGCCTAAAAAAGGTGCTTGAGGGGCTTGAAAAAGGCATTTGGGGCTAAAAAGGTTCTTAAGGGGGCCTTGAAAAAGGCATTTGGGCCTAAAAAATGCACTTGAGGGGCCTAAAAAAGGCGTTTGGGCCTAAAAAGGTGCTTAAGGGTTGTGGCGATCTCTCAAACTTATGCTTACTTATTTTGTGCCCCCTGTTAAGTGATGATGAAAGAGTTTGACAAATGTCTGGGCTTTTGGGATAGCATTGATATATTTATTGAAGGGATCTAGATCAATCATGACCACTGTAACATAAATAAGACCAATAATCTATTGGGAATTGTTGTTCTTGACAAGAGGAAAGAAGAGGGGACTCTACCAAAGCCTCTTGTGCTATTTGTGTTGTGCTAGATTTTCCAAAGCACAACGAGATGTTTTAAGACATAACTACATTGCTTCTTAATATTTTTGAGGCACTCTTATTATTTTTCCAGAGGTGATCGAGCCATAAAACATGTCATAAAATATTTAAATATTTTTCAATATACTAGGCCTCATCATTGATTTCATATAAGACCAGTCAAGGTGTTGGCTCCTGATTTAACAATTTTGAGATTAACGAAGAAAACAAAACAATGCACCTAAGGCTAGCAAATTCCTATGATGGATACGCTAAACCGTAGTCTTGGGCCAACTATAAGGCATAACTCCTTCTTCACTTTAGGCTCTGCAAGGCCTAGGCAGGTTAACCTTGAGGTTCTGATGTATGGTACCAATGCAATTAAAACATAAATATGAACCTATTAATAGTAGATGAAACCCCTTTTATCTTCTAATACTTATGTAATGATATAGGAATGAAATAGCTAAAGATCATAACCTAGGAAACCATAAGCTAAGTGAGGGTTAATTCCTTTCAACCCACTACAAAACATGAAATACTAAATTGGTTTTGATTAAAAGATTTGTGCAAATGAACTTCATATCAACTTGCATCTGATTTAGTGATCAGTGCCTTATCCATTGAAATATAGAGTCATTACCAGTAGGATGACCGAACTTGATTTCCTTACAATTAAGTTTGTCAACTAAAATCCCCAAATATCATTCTTATGAAATATCCCCTTCATACACCTAGAAACCAAACTTATGCTTACTTATTTTGTGCCCCCTGTTAAGTGATGATGAAAGAGTTTGACAAATGTCTAGGCTTTTGGGATAGCATTGATATATTTATTGAAGGGATCTAGATCAATCATGGCCACTGTAACATAAATAAGACCAATAATCTATTGGGAATTCTTGTTCTTGACAAGAGGAAAGAAGAGGGGACTCTACCAAAGCCTCTTGTGCTATTTGTGTTGTGCTAGATGTTCCAAAGCATAACGAGATGTTTTAAGACATAACTACATTGCTTCTTAATATTGTTGAGGCACTCTTATTATTTTTCCAGAGGTGATCGAGCCATAAAACATGTCATAAAATATTTAAATATTTTTCAATATACTAGGCCTCATCATTGATTTCATATAAGACCAGTCAAGGTGTTGGCTCCTGATTTAACAATTTTGAAATTAACCAAGAAACCAGACCAATGCACCTAAGGCTAGAAAATTCCTATGATGGATACACTAAACCATAGTCTTGGGCCAACTATAAGGCATAACTCCTTCTTCACTTAAGGCTCTGCAAGGCCTAGGCAGGTTAACCTTGAGGTTCTGATGTATGGTACCAATGCAATTAAAACATAAATCTGAACCTATTAATAGCAGATGAAACCCCTTTTATCTTCTAATACTTATGTAATGACATAGGAATGAAATAGTTAAAGATCATAACCTAGGAAACCATAAGCTAAGTGAGGGTTAATTCCTTTCAGCCCACTACAAAACATGAAATACTAAATTGGTTTTGATTAAAAGATTTGTGCAAATGAACTTCATATCAACTTGCATCTGATTTAGTGATCAGTGCCTTATCCATTGAAATATAGAGTCATTACCAATAGGATGACCTAACTTGATTTCCTTACAATTAATTTTGTCAACTAAAATCCCCAAATCTCATTCTTATGAAATATCCCCTTCATACACCTAGAAACCCTATCAGAACACTAAAGCATTTACTTAACTCCTTGAGTCAAAAGCAACAATATATCTGACATGCAACTCATCCAAGCTACCTTAAATTGAATAAAAATCTTTCAATCAATTACAAAGTCAATACCATATTAAGAATCAAGAGACGAAATAAGAAAACCCAAATAATTTATTGTAAATCCCCTTTTATGTTTATCCTTCGAAAGACCAAATACATTAAACTAGAAATACTAAATGCAACTCAAGATACCTCACATGATCTAGCATCAATTACCATTATCTCAGAATAACAATACATGAAAATGAACTAAAAATCTATACAAGAATGGATGTGTGGCCTTCATTACTAGAGCTCTACTCATAGATAGGAAACAAAACCATCTATAATCCTAGTTTCACAATAAAACACTAGAACCCTGTTAGTTTCCCCAAAGAAAACTACCAACCCTTACAAAAGAGAAGAAGAAAGAATAAATAGAAGGGAAGCAATTCCTAAATTGATTATGCAACTAACATTTTTCCACTTAGAATTCTTTCCCAAGAAGTTAAAAATCCTCTCTCTACCTTCTCTCTATAACTGCATATCAAATCCCCATCATTTGGCCTCTATAAGAAAAAAATATCTAAGATACTTGATGAGAATCATAACTAATTTTGATACCAAAATGAACTCAAGGTAAAAAATGAAAAATTAGTTAAAATGGCCTCTAGAATGCAAGAAAACTGATTAAATTCAATTTTCTCCACATTTAGACTTCAACAAGCCTTTACATTTGCCTCATGACCAAATTTGATGCTCCTCGATGATTTTTTCCCATTCTACTGAGAACACCCCAGGAATCACAAATTGGCTTATAGACTAAACTGGTCAATACTATGCAAAAATTGACCTCAAATTCAAAAAAATTGGATAGTTCTGGTTCTAACAGTATATTGGAGCACCTATTTTGAGCAAAAATTGCCCCTATTATGCACTTCTGAAGTTCAGGCTCCCAACTCCATGGTTTGCATTAACAAGCCAAACATTTGAAAAAATTAAAAAAAAATTCTATAGTATAAACTATAGAACATTCAATTTTTTAAAAAAAAATTCAAATATTTCTTTGAATGAATGCAGATGGTAGTATTTTATATTTAAAATCTCTTGTTCCCCCTTAAACCATTTGAACGGTGCCACATGTCACTTCTTTACTAGTTCTAACTTGTACAACTGACACCACACACCACATTCGGACTGGCTTTGATCTTGAGTGAGACCCACATTCTTTCTCACAAACTCTATCAATTTCTAGATTTTTTGGCAAGTCATCATGTTGCTTGCCAGAAAATCTCCCATTTTTTTGTGGCAACATGGCAACCACTGAATTCTGGCAAACTTTTCTAGTGAACTCCATCCTTCATTGCCACATCATTGCCACCTCTATGCCTGCTCATCACCACGTCACTGCCACTTGGTCCCATGTGTCACTACCACCTCAATGGTTGCTATGTTGCTTTGCTAGCCACCATGCATCTTTCCTTTAGCGATGTAGCGATGTTTGTCAGATTTTCCACGTGGCACGATCTCCTTCCTTGGATTCCATGTCAGCATTTTTGTCTGCATGCTTGTTTAAAATTTATGTTTGACAACCTCCAGTTGGTTGACAAGGACCCATGTGCAAGCTTGCCTTCCAAAAGGCTTGTGTCTCATAGACAACATAACAATTGTGTAAAAGAGTATATAAACATTTTAAAATCTCCTACTCTGGTGAAAGTGGGATAAATGTTATTTGGTGGCTTTGCTTTGCATTCACTAGCTTATGGATTCTTCCTTAATGCTTGCTTGATACTTGTCTCCCGTGGGTTTCCTTGGCCTTTTATGGCATGGCTCTTCACATGGAGCTCCTCCTTTACATGGTATCCTCAACTTTAACTGTGCCTTTTTTATACGTCATGGTTTTTTCTTATTTGGTGCCACCCCTTTTTATGCATTAGTCATTCTTCAAGTATAGGCTTCTTGCCTTTGCTTATAGATTCCCCTTCATTGGCATTGACTATTATGCCACAGTCATGGGTTTCCTTCTTTTTTACAAGACGCCTTCTTAAACAAGGTAACTTAATTTGCAAAATGCCCTCCTACGTTGGAACATTTTAATGAATTTTCCTTATACTGCAGCTTCATTCTTTAGCAGAGATCTCATATTTCAAACTCCCTTCAATGGAAAAACAATGAGATATAAAGAACAACAATGTTGGGTGTATTGAAAAGCTTATGCATATTTTGCGACTCAATCAAGATATTTCACAAAGTATTTTACATGTTGGGTAAGAGGCCATGAAACCTTTCCTTACAAGCATCCTCCCACGAGCTATTTCCAAACACAATCAAATTCTTTCATGAGGGCTTCCATGTCACTCTAGTCTGCAGCAAATGGCTTTTTCTCCTTTTGAATCTATAGATTCTCCTTTCTACCTTATGCAAAATCTTGCTTGTGGCTTCTAAGATGTCCATTATAACACAATGATCTGATCCAATAGTCAACAAAGTCAACCAAAATGGGATTTAATTAAAAGCCCGATTGCTCTTGGAATGAGACATTCTTTCGAGTCAAATATGAACAAGAGAAATTGGAAGGGCATGAAATTGGGGTAGGGGACCCATTTGGGCTTGAATTCAATTAAACCCACAACAACCCACTACACTGAATCAGTCAATCATTCAGTCTTTTGACAATACCATCCTCTGTAGCTTACCGATGAACATGGCCCCAATTTTATTTTCTATCTTTGAGACTTTTAATCCAGGAGTTCCTTTCTTAAAAATAGACCCATTTATTTGATTAGTAGATGTGTTGCAATTATAGGAACAATTTTAGCTTCAACAACTTCCCTAACTTTGTTAGGAATGACCCTCTCTTTACAACTTAAATGATCATCCAACTAATAATAATCAATTAGATGGATACTATCATTCAATGAGTCACAGTTATTTCAATCTCCCAAAACATGCACAATCCCACATACCTATCAACTTGATGCAATTAGTCAGGCCCCAAAGTGGGTCTAGCTAAAAAAAATTCATTTTCAAACAAGTGAACTACAAAATTGCCTCATTTACCCTTTGGCACTGATTTGAAGCAAATTCAACCACTAAAAATGAATTTGAAATCATTTTACATATTTCTTGCAATTGTCAACTTTTTCCTAGGAGGTCCTTTGACTAGCCTTAAAAACTGACCCAAACACCTGACCAGGCTCTAAAAATTGGCACACTGATTCTTTGTTCTACCTACTCCTACCCTATCGAATCTCGTCTCATGAAGAATCCTCATTCAAAAGATATAAACTGTCAAAGTTGTCCTCTCAGAATTACTTGTAAGTAAACATGTCAGAAAACAACAAATCATGTTTGGAATCGACTTCGAAAATTGGGTAAACTAGCACATGGGGGTACAAAAATTGGGGCATTGGTTCACTGTCATGAGGTGAATATAAATCTACAATTTGGGCTCATGAAAAATAATAGGATGCAAATGGAAAATGGTCAAAGTAGGTTACTCAGAATTTTATAGATTGAAACAATGGCAGAAAAGCATTTTTTACAAATATAATGGACCTGGAAAAGTGTGCAGACGAATTTTTCATGATTTGAAAATTGGCACACTTAAAAAGTATTTTTAGAGTACAACACAGTGGCATAATCCATTCAATCTCACCTATCACAAATTTCAAGATATGACATCACAAACATGAGTTCCGATACATCTGCGTCTTGACACTAGTAAAAAGTTACAAGTTGCATTTGGAATCACATTTGACAACTAATCAAACAGATTCATCATAAGCTCAAACTTGAAAGATAACAAATTTTTGACCTCTAAAATATGATGCAAAAGAAATTTTATGATTTCAATCAACTGGGTCAAAATTATAGCAAGTCAAAAAGGGCTTCCTAGAATTCCAAACTAATTGCATCAACATGACATCGATAAATGACCAACTTTGAGGGATTCAAAAGCTAGGCAAACAGATTTGAAACAACTTAAAATCTAAAACATAGGCTCTGTGGTATGGACACTAGACACTCCCAAAGCAGCGAGTCATGAAATGTTACTAGGTACGAGATATTCAATTGCAAACATAGGCTCCTATCGTTGTTTGACATGGGTGAAAATGCGGATTTGACAATTGCTTAAAACAAGACTTCACGAAATGACTTAAAATGGAAATTTGTCTTCATGAAACACATAGATGTAGTAAATGAAAGGTGCTAGAAGCATTAAAACACCTCATGGGCCTCAAAAGGATAGCCAGGTACATGTGCATTTAAAATCTTTTATAGGGCTTGATTTCTTCAATGGTGCTCAAAATTAGGGCCACAATTTTGAGTCCCAAGACAAGGTACACAAACCTATTTTGAAGAAGTAGTAATTATAAATAGACACCAGTCTGGCATGAAATCAATGAATCATTAGTTTGAAAAATACATCAATAATTTATGCATAGTTTGTTTGAGTTGAAGTGAGCCATATTTGACTAGAATTTTGGGATGTTGTTAATTTTTTGGATTTTTTGGCTATGTTTGGCAAATATTACCTCCTTTTGAATGAATTTGGCAATTTTTGACAATTTTTGATAATTTTTTGAATGTTTTTGATAATTTTTGACAATTTTTGAATTGGCAGGAATGGAATGAGAACATGAGTTAGATTTTTTGGAATATGAAGAAAACTAAGACTGTGTAGAGGTACCTAAAGAATTAAGGAGACCAAAAGTGGGCCAAAAAGGCAAAATTTGGGCATGGATAACTATATTTGAGACACAAGAGGCATAAAAGAAATTTGGGGATTTTAAGTGGATTTGAATGAGGACTAAAATGGACATTGGGGGTCATTGGTCATGGCGGATGACTGAGATGTGCACTGATTTTCCTGTAATTCATGACTACAGTATCTCAATACATAATCTAACTCCATGTTTTTCCTAATTTGTTCTTCCATTTGTTGTTATTATACTAACTGTCTCTGCCACTATGAACTACGTCTGATGCCAAGAAACTACTAAACTATAACCCACAAGTGTTTCTCAATTGGGTATGTGTGAAATTAACTCAACTATGGTAGGTAAGCCTCAAACAAGCAAAATTTGTCTCTAAGGAAGTTTCTTGAGTGTTGTCTTGATTTTCTTTCTGCATTGAAGGACTTGTGTTGTTTAGGAAAGTCCAAAGGTGCTATCTCTCACTCTTTTTGAAACCTAAGGTGGTATTTCTCACTTCTTTTGTACCATTTCTTTCTTTTCTTTTTCTTTTTTTGGTATTTTTGGTGATGATGTGTTTCTCAAAGCTCTAAAAATAAAACTTTTTGAGATGGATGCTATTGATAGGCTCTTCTAGTTCTGCACCATCACAATATGAAAGTTTTATAAGTACTAATCCCAAGAGATTATGTGATAATGTACGCACCAATCCAATTGGCCTCCCATTGTCCTTTCTTTTCCCTAGCAGCTTGATTTTTGGGGTTTTCTCGGAGGACTAGGTCACCAATCTGAAAAACATGGGCTTTTACTTTTTTTTTTTGTAATTTCTTGATAACCTATTCTAATACACTTTGAGGTGTTCATGTGTTGCACGATGATGTTCTTCTAAAAATTCTAGCTACTCTAGATGGGCTGCTCTGTAGTCCTCATTTGATAGGACGTCACAAAGAGTAACTCTCAAGGATGGGATCTCAACCTCTAAAGGAAGAATAGATTTACAACCATAAACCAAGGAGAAGGATGTGGTGCTTGTAGGTGTCCGAACACTCATCTTGTAGGTCCAAAGGGTGGGGTTTGACTATAAATGCCAATCTCTACTAATATCCTTGACAATTCTTTTGAGAATGTTGATAATAGTTTTGTTGGTGGCCTCTTCTTGGCCATTGCCTTGGGGATAATAAATTAATGAGGAGTGGTGTATAAAGTAAAATTTTTCACATAATTCATCAATTATTTGATTTTTAAAGTACAAGGCATTGTCTGTGAGAATGGTATGGGGTATGCCAAATTGAGTAATGATATGGTTTGGAATAAAGGAAGAGATTTTTTTCCCCATAAAGTCAACAAGTGGCATTGCTTTGACCCATTTGGTGAAGTATTCTTTGGTGGTGATAATTCATTTATGTCTACTAGAGGAGGGTGGGTGGATGGCTCCAATTAAAGTGAAGCCCCACTGATAAAAAGGCCATGTGTGGCCAAAGGATTGAGCTCTTGGGCTGGCGCATGAACAAGGTTACCATGGATTTGACATTTAATCCAAGTCCTAACATAGTTGATAGAATCCTTTTCCATAATAACCCATCCCACAAATCCTCTTTACTAGTATAAACCCACTAGAATGTGACCCACAAATCCCTGCATGGACTTCTTGCAGAGTGACTATTGACTCATCCTTTTCTAGACATCTAAACAAAGTACCATAAAGACCCTTACTATATAGTGTATCAGCCACCAAAGCATATTGTGAGGTCTGTCAAATGATATTACATCTTTGGTTGTGTGAGAGGTTAGAGGGGATGGTGTTATCATAGAGGTAAGTGATGATGGGATTATACTAGAGGGAATCAGGAGTGTATAAATGATAAATGATAAGGGAATCAAGTTTAGTAAATGTGGGTTGAACTACCCCTTCTACTAAGAATTCATATCACTCGTGTTGCTTTGGTAGCTGGAGTAAGGAGACCAAGGTGGCCATGGCATCTGCGGCTCTATTCTTATCTCTAAGAATTTTTTCAAAAGTAATGTGAACAAAACATGCCTTAAGTGTATCAACTATATGTTTGTAGGGAAATAGCTTTTCATTCTTGGTCTAATATGTGTTGGTGACTTGATTAATGATCAATTGGGAATCTCCATAAACCTCTAGCACTATTAGTTTCTATTCTAAAGCTAGTTTGAGGCCCAAGACCAAAGCTTCATATTCTACGATGTTGTTGGTGTAGGGGAAAAGTAGTTTGCAAGATTTGGGGATGGTAACACCTAGTAGCATGATGAACAAAATACCGACGACTGATCCATGGTGTGTGTAAGAGCCATCAAAATAAAACTTTCAAATTACTAGCTTTGTTTGGAGAATGTGCATATCTAGAAAATCAACCAAGATAGGATTTGAGCTCTCTATAGGCGCATCTACCAATTGATTAGAAATGGTTTTCCTTTTATTTCTTTTCTATCAAAATATTCAATATCAAACTCACTTAGAATCATCACCCACTTGGCCAAGCTATCGTTTAATGTTGTTTTACTAAGAAGATATTTGAGGGGATCGATCTTGGAGATGAGCTTGACCTTATGTGTCAAAAGATAATGGCATAGCTTTTGGGAAGCAAAAACTATGGCCCTTTCTTTTCCTTCATCATTTTCTTGTGGTAAGAGGGCTCCAATAGATTTATTCATTAGGGAAATGTAGATAAAAAATGGTTTGTGTGATATTGGAGGCACCAATATGAGTTGATTCATCAAGTAGGTTTTGAGTAAATCAAAAGCCTTCTAACATTGATCATCCTATTTAAAAATTATGTCCTTGTGTAGTAAGTGGGTAAAAGGCATACACTTTTTTGCTAACTGGGAAATGAAATGATAGACTAATTGAAGTCTACCTTGAAGAGAGTGTAGTTGGATTAGGTTCTTCACAGGTTGCATGCTAACTATGGCCTATACCTTTTTAGGATCAACTTTTATCCCTTTGGTCAAGGCAATGTATCCTAGAAGCTTATCAGATTTAGTGCCAAAACCAAATTTCTTTGGATTTAGCCTAACTTTGAATGCTTCTAGGTGGGTAAATATCTTGTCCAGGATGGGGAGATGTTCTTCTCAAGTATGAGATTTGGCAAGAATATCATCCACACAATCTTCCATAAATATGTGTATCATGTTATGAAAAATAGTGATCATGGCCCATTGATAGGTGGCCCCTACATTCATTAGCCCAAAGGGCATCATATTGTAGAAAAATGTGCCTCATGCACAAGTAAAGGTTGTTTTCTTTTGGTCCTCTGGAGATATCTTAATCTGATTATACCCTAAAAATCCATCCATGAGTGAAAACATGGAATGGCCAATTGTCAGATGTACAATGGTGTCAATGTTGGGAAGGTGGAAATTATCCTTAGGACATGCTTTGTTTATATCTTGAAAATTAATGCAGATGTGTATGCTACCATTTTTCTTTGATATAGGTATGATGTTTGATATCCATGATGCATACAGTAAGGGCTGGATGAAGTTGGTGCTAATCAATTTCTCAAATTTTTCTTTGACTAGTAGAGCTATGTCAGGATGCATTTTTCTAAGATTTTTCTTAACTAGCTTGACCTCTAGAGAAATGTTGAGGTGATGGAGGATTAAAGTTGGGTCTAATCCTAGAATTTCTATTTAAGACCATGCAAATTTTATTTGCCTCTCTTCAAAGAAGTGAGCAAATGCATTTTTTTCTTCTGTGCTTAAGGATTGTGCCAAATAGATGATCCTTGGTTCCTGCTCTAAACCAATGTTGACTTGTTATATTGGTTCAATCAAGATAGATGACCTTTCCTCAAAGTTCTCCAATAAGGTATCAATCACCTCATTCATAGGTGCCACAGTTGGGTTTTCACCTTGGGATGTGTCACTTCTATTTGTTTCTATTTTTTCTCAAGATTAGCTACAACTTGGTAGTGATCCTAAAGGGTATTAAATTCTCAATTTGTTCTAGTATTATTGAGATGATTGGTATTAGACTTGGCTATGTGCATTTCTTCTATTCTTTGTGGATGAGATGGTTCAACCACGTTAAGGTAGATGAAGACATCATGGTTAGTATCAAAATGGGGAATATGGTGAGGCTCTATTGTATCCCAACTAATGAGTTTGGGATGGACTAGGGAAAGTATTCATAATATGGAAAGAGTTTGGTAGGGTCTAAAGATATTATATCATTAGATGGCTCATATGCTATATAAATTAGGTCTATGACATGTGCTTCCTCTAAAGTGTTAGGAAAAGTAGAGCTTGCGAGGGGATCATAGTAGTCATCTTCAATTTCTATTAGAAAGAAGTCAGGAAATAGGGTTTGAAATTGAAACCCTTCAATATCTTTATCATCCCCTCAGTTTCTCTATTATACTCTAACTCATGGTGAATTAAAACCTAGATGAGAGGTTGATCCTTGTGCAGTGAAGTGATCAGATGTGGGAAAGCAAACAACATCACATTCTTTTTCATGAAGAGACTCTTCAGATAATGATTCAAATCCCACTTAGTGGAATCATCATCATCTTTGTTATTAGAGGTGTCTATTGGTGATTATCTTGTGTGATGTGAACTTGGGAGGGAAAAAATTACATTTATAATGTTAGCTATTTTATGGCTACTATCATCCCTTTTTTAGGCACCCACACCAAGTTGGAAGAGGAGGAATCACTATGCTTGTGATGAGACTCAAAAGAGATTTGTGTATTGTTCTATTCGCTATACCCCACCCCTATTTTGGATATGTTGGACCTAAACTATGCTATTATAGGTTCAAAAATGCCTATCCCTTTCCCTAAGGGACCATCTCTTGTATATCCCATCTTTTTCATTAAATCAAAATTTTTCTATGTAGGTGAGGGGAGATGATGATGTTTTGTTAATTGATTTCTTTTATTGAGCTTGGAAGTGCTCCACTTGCTTTGAAAAAATGTGTGTGATAAGGTCTAGTGGTGGATGAATATTGGCCATGAGATCTCAGAGAAAATGGGGGATTAAATAAGGAGATCGAGTACTCACCTACACCTTTACATCATAGTTTACACTTTTATCAAATTCTTTCATTAATTTATCCATTTCTTCATAGTGTGACTATTTAGGGTCTTTGGATGATGATGGTAAAGGAAGGGAAGAACTTGAACAACCAACTTTCTCTTTACCCTTAGTCAATCTAGATAAGTGGTTGTCATTTTGGCCAGTAGAGCATGAAGCGTCTATGGATGTGGATTGGCTGATGTCATTTGTCATGGTGCTAGTTTCTTCCTTGTTATGAGGAACAAGGGAGTTACAATATTGGGCAAAGTGTTGATCCCCAAGTATGGTCACCTCTTGACCCATGTACAAAAATTTAAGAAATTGATGGTAAGTGGAGGGAATGCCCTGCATGTCATGAATCCATGGTCTTCCTAACAGGATGTTATAAGTTAATTGTAAGTCTAAGACCTAACAAATAGTTTCTTTTACAACTAGTCCTACCTTGATTGACAGAATAACCATGCCTTTGGAGGATATTTCCTCGTCATCATAAGCTTTGATGATGATTTTCTTCCTCAGATCAACAACATCTTTTGTATATCCTAGGGCTTTCACTAAATTTAGTGTGCAAATGTTAAGACTTGCCCCACCATCAACCAAAGCTCTCTTAACTTTTTCTCTATGGATAAAGACTTCAATATACAAAGGAGAACTTTGTGGCTAGATGATAGACATGTCATCTTGGGCTAAAAAGGATACATAGTGAGGGGCAACTAGATTACTGACCATGTTTTGAAACTTTCTTACATCTAGGTTATTTAGCACTAGAGCTTTGGAGAGGATCTCTTTTTACCCTAGGGAAATTTGCAACAATTCAAAAATGGAGATATGGGAAGGATTCTTAAGTAACTGGTTGACCAAGTTGTATTTGGGCAAGGAGGAACTTGTAGTTGCATGATCATAATTTATCATGGGTCCTAGTAAAATGAATTTAGAGGCTTGGCCTTGGGTAACAATATTTGATGATTGTTTCTTATTTTAATCCTTAATTATGATGACATTTATGGCATCATCAAATCTGGAGATCATGTTGATGATGCTTTCGTAATGATGAGCGTAATTAACCTTAGTGTGAGGGGTGTGTTCTAATTATCTCTAGAGGATTCACCCTTTTCATGACTCATGAAATGGTTCTTGAAGGTTGTATGACCTTCATTATTGCTAAGGTTATTCACTTTGATAGTTCCATTATTGATTAATTTTTGTATGGCCCCCTTAAAGGTAGAAAAAAATATTTGTTAAGTGCCCCCTATTTCGATGCTAGGCACAAATGTGCTTGTCATTCCACCACTTTGGCTTGACTTGAGGTTCATAGGGTTTGGCTTTGGGGAGTACAATGAGTTCATCAGCCAAGACAGTTTGTAAAGAACTCTCATAAGACATCCCAATAGGTGTATACTCCTTGGGTATATCAGAAGACTGATATTTGCATGGATGAGGAGCTTGATTATAAGCAACTTGTTGATTATATGTTAACCAATTTACCACATTACATTGATAAAATGGATGGGCATTGTCTTGTCGAGGTGTGTTTGGATTGGTGTTGTTGATGATAGGATACAACTGATTTGGATGGGGTTGGGTTTGCAGTTTAACATGGTTATCTTTGACTAACCCATCATTAATGGTGTTTTTGTCATTGTTTCTCCACCATGACTTTTGTTTATCAATGGTCCAATTAGAGGAATTGTGAGTCTATGTGGAATTGTTTGAAAAATTGTTACCATTTTTTGATAGTTTAATAATATCATATTTATCGGTCTCTTCTACCTTAGTAGCATTCTCTAAGGTAGGCTTAAAGTCTTTTGGCCCTTGGAGTTGGAACCAATAGTTCATGGGTTTTGAGAGACTATTGATGATGATGTTTGTCTTCTCTTTGTCCGTTATGTCTCTAGCATACTTAGAAAATGTGTGTCTCCATCATTGTAGGAAGGTTTTGAATGACTCGCCTGGAATTTGTTTTTGTGTTGCACAAATCAATCATCATAACTTCCCTTTAGATATTATAGGAATATTGGGCGATGAACACAGAAGCCAGTTGGTCAAAGGTTTTGATGTTGGAGGTTAGCTTGGAGAACCACTCCATGGCTTGCCCTTTGAGGCTCCTAGGAAACATACACATTAGGTAAGTCGTATCATGGACAAACTCCATGCTTAGGGTATAGAATTGTCTAAGGTGATCTTGTAGATTTGATGTACCAAAATATTTATCGTATTATGGTATCTGCACACTTTGAGGAAAAGGTGAGAAGGTAATGCTTTTATCAAATGGAACAAGAGACACCTTTTCGAGGCTAAATTCTATGGGTTGTATTTTTTTACACTTCATCCTTTCCATTTCCAATTCTAGGTCTTGCAATTTTTTTGTGAAAATATCTAGGGGTGACTCTTCTTTGTCTCATTTTAGATTTCTCAAATCAAAATTAGACAAAAATTTTGCACCTTGTTGTGCTAATGCTAGTATGTAACATTTTTTAAGTTTCTCAAGTATCTTCTCCATTATATCGACGAGTTTAGGATTTTGTTGAAAATATTCAATTTTAGTTTCAATACTCTTTTCATCCCATATGTTGGATGAACCCATTTTGTCAAAGGATTCTAGATTTTAGTTGAACATGGATGACTCATGGGTAACTATGTTTGGTGAACAATCCATTGGTGTGACAGGTTCAATAAGATTCAGAGGTTTTGTGTATTTGATGGTACTACGAGCTATCTTGACACTCACTCATATAGGTGATCATTTCAGCTTTGTGGCTATACTAGTTTTATGTGGTGGCATGAAATGTGAATAGGATTCCTTTACTTCTTATACATTTTTGTAATATGAGGGTTTTTCGTTGACTGTGATCCATCTGGAGTAACAAGATAGGCTAGACAAGGTGTTTGGAAATGTTGATAGGGTGAGTTCACTTTTACGAAGTCAAGTAGGGAATGGATGTGTGTCTCTAGACATTTGTGGCTTGATGTGCAAAATAAAGCAATAATGATTGTTGGATTAATAATGATGTTTGTAGCTTTGCATGCTTCAAAAATGGTTCTGGTTAATTTTGAGATCTCTCAATTTTGGAAAATATCAATGAGATAAAGGGTACCCAAATTTGTTCTTGGTTTGCAAGTGTGTGTATGCATATAGCCTCTATTTTAGATTCTTTTCTCATATGCATCAAAGGATTGATCAAATGCACCATTTCATTGATTATATGCACTATTTAAATGTGCTATTATATTTGTCATATGTGTTGTTCTAGGCTTTAAATGCATTTTTATGTAGGTAAATGTGCTATTTAAAGTTTCAGATTCATTGTTTTGTAGTTATATGTGCTATAACAGAGTAAAGGTCATTTAGTAGAGTTCTCATTTTGAACTTGGTTTCTCATATCAGTTTATAGTTGCATCTTTTGGTAGGACTATGATCTATACTAGTGTTTGTTATTAAGTTTTTGAAACACATCCAAGCACAATAACAATAGAAACTAGAATAAAATATAAAACTGCATGCACCTAGAAAATGGAAGAAAAGGGCATCCTAACAAGGTTATCTAAAGCTGGTGACTAGTGGGTTTTAGTTTTTAACCAATGACATTCAGATTTACCTCTCTTGTGATAGAGAGCTTCCCACCAATGTTAAGGTGGTTTAGGAAAATTCCTTATGGGATTTACTAGAGGAAGGCTATATTCTAAACATGTGTGGCTTGCATTCAATTGGGAATACAAGATTGGGAGGCATTCCCTTTCACCGGCCCTACTAAGGTAACTCAGGAGGTAGCCTTTCTATGGCTAGATAATCCTAGCTAGTGGAAAGTAGGAAAATGGAAATCACTCAAGAATAGTGAGAGCATATCCCTACTATCTTGACTTCCCAAACACAACAAGCACAAATGTTCAATCACCAGCCCTTATACTACTAAAGACAAAGGGGCTCCTAGTTAAAGTATGTGTGGGTTCTTTTCTCATTCAATTGTAACCAATTTTTATAGAAGGTCAGGTACTCTAATCAACTCGAGAGCATAGGACTACTCCCATTTAGATCAGTGAGATCAAACACTTCTATTAAACTAGGTTTGGAACTTAGAAATGTCACACTTTGCATTAAAAAGGGTTGAGTTCCACTTACTTGATTCGGTACTAGCAAAGGCTATGTGCATTTATGAGGGTCTTCATTCCTGTTGCATCATGTTTGTAGTCTGGGAGTTCTCATTACCTCAGAAGAGACCTGTAAGTAATTGATATTGACATCTTGAAGTTAGATTTAAGAAATTATATTTTTTATTAGATGCGTTATAGGAATGAACATTTGCATTATAGAATGTATTATATGCACTATTTAATCTACTAAATGCACTATAATAGATAGAAAATGCATTGCAAGAAAGTTCAAATGCACTATAGAAATTTTTATATGCATTACAAAAATATTTGAAAGCACTAAAAAAAACTTTAAATGCATTAAAAGATCACCTGGAAGCATTAAAATAGAATTCAAAAGTGTTGTAGCATCAGAAGATTGCAGATCCAACCTTTGTGTGTTCAAAGAAGCCTTTAAGAGTTTGTTGTCGCTGTTACAAAGTCTTCAAAATGTTTTAGAACCTGCAACCAATTAGGCCTGCACAAGAAAGCAACAAGAAACATAGATCTATACTAAAAATAAAAGATTAGACAAAAAGATTGAAAAATAGAGAGGCTTTGAGTTCAATCCCCATGGTGGTCACCAATTTGTACACCGTATATTCATGTATTCATGAGACCTTAATGTAGAATGTAGATAGAATGACAATGAACTAAACTAAACCAAAGATATCATTGTCAAATTGTAAATTCTATGAGCAGCTCATGTTTCCCTAACTACAACCACTAAGAAAGCTCTCAAACCAGCATCTTAGTGATAGTTCTAGAATGAGAGTATGCTTAAAATGTAGATCTACAATAATGCATGCAAGATCTATGACTATGATGTTGATTATATGCAAGTAAAAAATATTAGAATGCTATCAAAATGGACATACAATGAGCTAAATATGTGCTAAAATGTTATCAAAATGATATGAACTTGCTCTAATGACAATGCTAAAAAGATGATAACTTAGAATGTGCCTATAGTGTAGATGCCTAAAACTTTGGTCCCTTAGCTCTTGAATTTCCCTCCTATTTATAGGATTTCAGAAGGGGTTGGGGTAGGAACTAGGATTTTTACCTTTGACTAGTGGATGGAGGTGAAATTAAAAATATCTCATAAGAGACGAGGAGGAAGAGTCCAACAGACTTGGTTTTGAGGATAAATGAGGATTTTTCCAATTCTTTTAAATGTAAAAGGGGGATTTTCACTTTTGAGGATAAATGATTTATTGATTTAATAAATGTTTTATTTATTTTCAACAATTTGTCTTTTTCTTCCTCCCTTTTTGAATTTCATTTTATGATTTTGAATTTTTTTTCTCCTCATTTTAAAGTTGATTTAGTCTTGTTGATTTGATAGATGATTAATGATTTGATGTGATTTTTTATTTGAAAGCCTATTGTGTTCTTCTGATTTCCTCCTTAATTTGCATTGATCGATCGAAATTGCTTAGGTCTTTGCCAGTTTTTGGGAGTCTACAAATACAATACTTTATGTCTACTATATTTTGTACTTGCTATGATCATATATTAGATGCCATTTTCATATCATTGAATTCACATCAATCATAGATCATACATATGTTTCATAGTTCATCACATATTGCACACATTTTTTCTCTTATCTTTGCAAGATAAGATCTTCAATATACCTTGCATCTTCATAATTATTTTTTCAGTCGACCTTCATGTCTTCACATGCTTGTTATAATATAAAATAACTAATGGAATAATTTACACATACTCAGCTCATCATGATTTAGTAATTATTATGTCACCAAAATAATTCCTCAAGTCATACAATGCAATTATCTGCTATGCTCTATTTTGCACTGTTGAATGTTCATACTGGTATTTTAATCATAACTCACATCATACTATCTATACACACCTATGCACTAGTACACATTTTCATGACACTATCATAGAGCTTTCCTTAACTATGTATAGGCTAACACTCAATGAGTTGTTGTTACACATCACATCTTCTCTTGTGCTACTAGAAACTTTGTATTACTTAGACAATTTTCTATCTCTAAATATATAAATGAAATGCTGAAAACATGTTGTCATAAATGGCAACCATTAATACATCTATCTGACAATATTTTCAACATACTAACCTAGTAGGTAATGAAATAATGATATCTTCAAGAAGATCTAATGATGGAGAAGGAGCTACTAGAACAAGAAGAAATATTGTGTGCTATAATTGTAACAACTTTGGACACATTGCAAGGAATTGTAGAGCGCCACTCAATCACAATGGACCTAACTAGAGAAGGAGTACACATGTATGTCATTTATACAATAAATTTGGACACATAGGGAGGTTTTGTAGAATGGATATGAGAAACATTGATAGGAACACAAACTACAGAAGGAACTACAATAGAAATGACAAATGGAATGACAGTAACAATAGTAGTCAAAAGGAAGCACTGAAAGAGCATGTTAAAGAATTAAAGGAAGTATTTTTGAAGGAAAATTATCTATCAAATTAACATGTGGTTTTAGAAGAACAATATTTTGATGAACCTTATGAGAGATTGAAATTAGTTATTATGTGTGATTCATCTTATTTTAATTAAGCACTTTTCTATCAAAGATAAAGCATCAGAAAGATGGAACATAAGTTAGAGATAAAGTTAGAGGTTTCACATATTGTAAAAGGATTAATATATCATAAGGATGCTCAAGTTAAGAGTGAAAAGTCATTTGGAGATCATATGAAGCCATAAGAGTGAAAACAAGTTTACTAGTTAATAGACAACAACCTTTACGAATTGGGTAGTTGCCAATCAATGTGAAGTTCAAATTTGAAAAGATTTAAAGGATATGAACAATATTTTATGTACCATTAAATTTCATGAAGAATTAAGAATCAATTGAGAGTGATTTGAAAATGAAGTAAAGGCGAATTGAAGGCAATTGCGAGTGTGAAGATCAAAAATCCCTAGTTACAAATTTTATCAAGGTATTTCACTTCTATATATAAGATTTGTGTCAAGAATTCAGTAGTTAAGATGGATAATTCTTTGATTCATAATTTGGAAGATGAAGCAAGACACAAATTGAAGGTAAATCCTACTAAGAATGTAACTGATGACCCTAGTTTTGCATTGTCAAGAACACCTAAAAATGTCTTATAGTTAGAAGATTATAGTAGCTATCTAATAATTAAGTTTGAGAATGTAGGAGAGGGTCATATATCCAAGGAATTCAACAATATATACAATCAAGATATGAGTTACAAATAAGGATTTTAATATTTTAAGGATATGACCTAGTCAAGTTTCTTTTCTACTATGAGTTTGATTGGGGAATGGACAAGGATAATCTTAAGTAGAATTCATGATGGCAAGTTCTAGTTAGGAGATAATGTGATAGAAATATTTGCTAACCTAATTCATGAGGAAACAAGGATGTGTAATGAAGGTAGCATTAAGAAAAATCAAGCAAGAGATGTTAGATTCTTGAGAAAAACCATCATTGCAAGAATGTGTTATAGTTCAAGAGAGGATGACATGGAAGATGTCTTTACAAAAGCAACCTATAAGATTCGTGTTGACAAGGAGAAGGTCAAATTTTATGAAATTTTAAGAGGATAGCTAATTGATAATCTCAAGAAAATAAAGAAAGTAAAGAACAACTAGTTCATATTTAAGTCCTTGATCACACATATGTTCTTCCATTTCATCAAAATTTCCATTCATGCTGACATCTACAATAGTAAGTAGTGATAGAAGCATAATAGGAAAGATATCTGAAGTGTATAAAAGACACCTTATTAAGAAGGTGAATGATAGTGCAAATATGATAATGAAGACTTAGCAGACATAGATAAAGGAAAGATTCAAAATCCCACCCTTTATGACAGAAAAATACAAGAACGACATTTTCGTCATTGTAGACATATACTTTACCTACATGGAAGCTGTTGAACCAAAGATGGTGTATGTTTAATCTTTGGGTTATAAGTTAACAGAAACATAAATAAAAGGATATGCCCAAGATATTCTTGAAGTGGACAAAGATGAAGAATTTGATAGATTTGGGATATATGAATAGCTAATGCAATTAGCTAGTCAAATTCAATTGGAGAAATCTTCCAAGAAGAAGGTTGACACAGTCACAGAGAAATCATTGGAGCAAGTTGGAATGATAGCCAAGGAAGTGAGCACAATGAGGTAGACTCTCACTAGAATGCAAAAAAATTGTTAGATCTAGATGATGTACATTCCACCCTTGGCATCAATAGGACCAAATAATGGTGTGACAATGACCGCACCTCCTATTGCAATACCTATTTCTCCCTACATAGCAGTTTCACATCAGCAAAAACCCATTACACTTACAAAGGAGTTAAAGGAAAAGGAGGGAGAAGTTTTTGAGGCAAAGAGAAAGTCAACCAAACTTGAAAAGTTAAAGAAAGAATCACAAGATTCACCAAGGAAAAAGAGGATGAAGGCTTTGGCTTCAGGACTAGGCAAGAGACAAAAGGAAATCATGCCAAGCCTGCCAAGCAAAAGGATGTGAGGTTAGAGAGAGCCTCATAAAACCACTAAGAATGAGCCAAAAAGTGCACAAATATGAAGGAAGTCTTGGAAGCTTGAAATAGAAAAGGTAAACAATGAAATCATAAATGACAGAAGTTTTTTTCAATTAGCCAAGTTTTATCATTTTTATACTAGTATAGATTGGCTACAATTAGAAAATGTTATTAGATGCATCATCCTATCTAATAAGAAATTTGAGGATGTAAAGGATGATATTCCCAAAGATCTTTATGAGAGATTAATAAATAGAAAGAAAAGAGTTGCTAAAGAAGATAAAAATATCAGACAAAATCTACTCAGCAAATTATGCCAAATTGACAATGATGCACAAATGGAAAGTCTATTAAAAAGTATAGAACCTTATCTAAGGAACAAGAAGAGACATATATTGATAATGAGAGATGAGGAAACATAAAAGGAAGTTAGGAAGATTATGGGAGATTTAAATAAAGTAGCACAATAGCACCCTAGATCATAATTGGAACTAATACCATGCAGATTGGTGCCACCAAGGTTATTGTTAACTCCACTAAAGATCCCTTTTAAGGATCACAGACCACAAATTTTTGGCAATATTTCTATTGATTCCATTTGAGAAGAGGACTTAAAAAAAGAAGTGAAAAGAAAGGTAGAAGAGGAGAAGAAGAAAAAGGAAGAGTAGAGAAAGAAGACGTTAGAAGAAGAAAAGAAGAAGAAAGAGGAGGTAGACAAAAGAAAAGAAGATGAGCATAAATAAGAAGGGATGAAAGAAAAGAAAAGAGAAAAAAATGTAAAGAAATAAAAAGAAGAAGAAAGAAAGAAAAATAAAGAAGAGAAGAAAAAGGAGGAAGAAGAACAAAGAAAGATGAAATTAGAAGAAGAGGAGAAAAATAAAAAGGAGGAAGAAAAGAAAATGAAGGAAGAAGAACAGGAGAAGAGGAAAGAGGAAGAAGAAAAGAAGAAAGAGGAGGAGGAAAACAAAAGAGAAGAAGAAAAAAGGATGAAGAAAGAAGAGGAGAATGATAAGGAAAGTACACCTAGCACATCTCTCACCCTTGTTGCACTAATAAGTTCTGATGATGATGATCAAATAGAGTTGATATCATCCCTCAACAAGATTATGAGCAAGAATAAGAAAGTGAAGAGTTTGTAGAAAACTCTTATGAATGTAACTAAAAAGTTATAAAGCATATTGATAAGAAAATCAATAAATCCTAATCCAAAGACATAGCTAAGGAAGAGATTCATGCATTTGATTCTGAATTCACAAATTTTTTAGAGGTAGAAGCATTTTAGGCACAAGCAAGGCATGATGCTCAAATGTTTGACAATATATGTCAAAACATCAGAAATGATTTAGTAGGTGTTGATGCTTACATCAAGGAATTGAGAAGTTGTGAACTTGAAGGGAAGACTTTATATGTCAAATGTGCCATGTCTATCAATTTCACCAAAGAAATTGACGAGGAGCTGAAGAAAAAGTGTGATGATGTGAAAGCATTGCCAGATTGGCTCAACAAACCTGGTGTTAAGATTACAAGAATTGAAACATAGGTTAGTAAGACTTATGATGAAATAAGTATATCAAAATTCAATAAGGAAAGGATTAAAAAGAGTTTCTCAATTTTGAAAGAACACCTATTTATGAAGATAAGTACAATTGAGCAACAGGTAGAAGAATTTTTCACAACAAAGACATCATTTGATAAATTCATCTACTCATAATTGAATGCAGTGGAGATTGCATCTTATGGGTTGTGTGCTCTCCTCAACATTTTAAGAGTAGAAGACACATGGGAGAACAGAATGAAGAGTCTGATAGTAAGTTTTGTAAATTGTATCTCTCATCTATTAGCCTAGAGAAGAGGTAATGAACCAAAATTTGGCATGTATATAAGTATTCACACCTTTTTCATTGATGTCAAAGGGGGAGAAGAATATAGGAAAATTGTATGTGAAGAGTATGTATAAAAAAATTTGTTTAGAATATAATATAAAGGGGAGTAGCAGTTTGATGGTTTGATTTTTCACAATGCAAAGTTTTCTAAAAATGATATGTGTGAAAAATCATGTATTCCTTTATGTCCTGTAGATTAGGGTTTCTATTCTTATCCTCTTTTGAAATATTGTGTTTATCTTAGTTGTGCTTTGATCATTGTGTTGGTTGAAATTTATTAAATTCTCAAGGTTTTCATCAACATTGTTCCAAAAATGTCCTAAGTGTGTTGAAACCTTAGGTTTGTTTTGAATTTTTGAAAGGGTTTTAAAAAATCTTGAGTTCTTTTGCCTTTATAGTTTTATAGTATTCTTGTTTCCCATAAGAGAGTTGTGTTTCCTTTTCTCTGTCTCTATTGTTACATTTCGTTGTTCCTATGTAAGGGCATAGTGGAGAATTTGGCTTATAGGTATATGATTGTGTATCATGTAACAATGAAGAGGTAAGCTTTTGAGCTTTACACCATCACATTCAACCTTTGAGTGAAGGCGTGTAAGAAGGTTTTCATACCTTTAAAAGTCTATTTTATGGTTCTAGGGTGATTAGCTAGTCGGTATGAACAAAAGCCTTTGATTGAGGTATCTTTGGCTATGCATTCTCCTTGTAAGTGTATGAGCATAAGAAATCATAAAGTGGTTCTATTTCATTACTTTACGAAGATATGAATAACAAGTTGAGCAGATGAGGGGAAAGGTGGATTTATTTGATTTATGCTTTTATGTTTTGTGCTTGTGTTGTAAGGGCATAAAGGCTCATGATGGTGTAAAGGTTGCTTTTCAAAGAAATATTGAACGAGGTTTACGATTCTATGCCTAAAGGAAGCTCATAAGAGTGTAATAGTGTTTTATTTCTTTTATGTGCTTTCACTATTTTGGCTTGCAAACAACCGTAACAGATGTCCTAAAGGAATATTTGTCACACAGGACCTGATCAACTACCACTTGGGCCTTGAAAAGAGTAAATCAGATTGTGACACATGAGATGTGTCACATGGGTCCATCTTGGTTTGAGGACAACTTAAATGATTCATTTTTCATGTGCTTAAAATTGACAGTAGATCTTCTATCTGAATTGTAATTTGGATCATTGATCTTTTAAAATGAATTTTCCCTTACATTTTTACATTTTCAAGTATATCTTGAGAATATAAAAGTGGTTCATGTTATTCTCCATGGATACATGATTGGTTTTCTCGTATGAGCATAATTAAGTCTTGAAAGGACAAGGTCACACGGTTAAGTGTAGAGGCATATAAGATTTAAAAAGGTATGAAATGAATGCTTTATGCTGATACAAGATGTTGTGAAGCACATAAATGTAAGGATAAGTTGAGAAAGTTTGAGTTCTTATGATAAGAGGGCCTAGTATGGGTGTAGAACAAAGTACAAAGCCATGCTCAAAAGTGGTTAACACTTCTATGCTTGAAGATTTTTAAAGCATTACCGGATAAGCATAAAGGTCTGATAGCTACCTTTCTAAGGTTACAATGGGTATAAGGTTTGGACCAGGCACAGAGGTAGAAGACTAAATTTGAAAAGAACTTAGATAAGGTGTCATGGTAGTTGGGTATAAAGGAAAAATTCTTCGTAGCCAAGTAAAATAAAAGTAGAAAAATACTTAAGGATCATATTACATGGTTGATATCCTTTTTCTGACACTCTACAGGGATAATATTAAAATCTCATGCATGCAAGATTTATTGAAGATGGTAGATCACATAAATAAAGCATAAAAGTTTTTATTGAAGCTTTAAAATAGTTGTCATTTCCAAGAGCTTGTATCTTCTATTCTGAAGTATTTTCAAAATATCCATAGCTTTTGTGACTTTCTATGCCAGTGTTGTAGAAGTTTGAGGTATAGAATTTCAGACAATAATGGTAGACATGGATGCTGAGGAAATCCCTACTGATGAAGTACAAGTAGAAGTGGAAGAAGAAGAAGAAGATGTTGTGGAAGTAACTATAGAGGGAAAGAAGAAAAAGGGGACAGCCAAGGCTAAAAAGAAAACCAGGGTTAGCAAATTGAACAAACATGCAAAGGAATGGATGAAAATACTCCTAGGGTCATCCAATGCAATTTCCACTAACAGCCATATTTTTAAAAACCCTTACTTCTTGTGCAAAGATGCAATTTGCCCCAACACTGATGGGTTTAATTTTTATATGTACTTCTATTAGAATAGAACCCAAAATGTGCCCATATATAACCCATGGAACATGAATATGGTAAAATTAATATTCCCCAAAGTATTTCTTGATGTGGATTTGGTGAAGGTTTTGATAAATTCATATAATCTAGTCATCAGATCATTTTACAGACATAATGGGAGGATTTTGTGTATGTTTGATAGGACTTCTTTTATAGATTCCTTTGGTTTGGAGGGGCAGATAGATGTGCCCATAGACATTGAGCACTTACAGGGAAAATTTAGAAGGAATAAAACTCATTACCTGAATAATGTTATGCTACCTCACATTCCCTATAATGTTAAAAAAGTAGGGAAAATACCGAGGAAGGTAGGAGATCATTTACCATTGAGTAGATTCAAGGGCTATTTTAAGAATACTGTGTATGGATTATACAAAATCTTGGGAAGTGATGGTGCAAAAGATTGTGTATATGGTTCATTATTTTTTAATGGCATGTGATATAGAAGACCCTTTCCACAAAAGGGAGTATGATTATGTAGGGTTCATCATTGATAGCATGCACCATTAGATCATGAGTGCTAAGAAAGGAGAGCTACACGACTTCAAATTCCATCACTGCTCATTGCTCATGCATTTGATCTTGTACAAGAACATTGCCTATGTCAGTTCGAATTTCATTGATTAGACATCTGATGAATTTGGTGAGTTGCTTGTTCAATTATGGACCTATATTTGGGATTAAAATTTTCATTATCAAATTCTATTGTATTTTTCAATCAATTCAGTGTTGTGATTATGAGAATGGTAGATCATACCTTTTTTAGGGCTCCCTCCATTTTGAAAACATTACTCGGACCTTCCTTTTTAGATGATAAAGTAAAACTGGATCATAATTGGGGTGATATATTTTTGTTCAAGGAAGGTACCCTAATGAGGGTTTATGCATGCCCTTAGCCACCTCATATACTACCTAAGTATTTGCCTCCTAGGTTGGCCATTATTGAATTCTTTTGGCAATTTTTTTTATGAACAAAGAATGATTTCTCCTTCCCTACATAAACCTACATTTGTGTGTAGATGTTTTAAAGTAGGAGATTTTATGATTGGTCATTGTATCAGTCTTTAAAAGGATAATACAAGAAGGTACTTACATTGCATCTGTGTTATCTATTTTTGTCTCTATTTTATGAGTTTTCTTACTTTTAGATCAATTAAATAAGGTTTAATAGATTGAATGCAATCTGGATAGGTTGCATACTTGTTCTATTGTTACTTCTAATTCAAGGAATTAGGGAAGTGCTTCAATAAATTAGTAGGGTCTGTGAGCTTATGAAAGGGATATTTCATAAGAATGGGAATAGGTGATTACAGTTGATAAATTCATTTAAAAGTTAATTGAACTAGATCCCATGCTAATAGTTGACTCTACGTAACAATGGATAAGGAACTGGTAATATAAATTGGAAGTAAATGAGAGTAAACTCTACCACTACATCTCTAATTTACATTCAAATCTAAATCAATCAAAATATTGTACTAGATGCATATGGATGGTCATCATCTAATTGTAGAATTTCATGAATTATTGTTAGGTGCTAAAAGTTCATGATTATTTTGCACATATCAGAGAAATTGGACTAAATATGCTATATTAGGGATTAAGGGCAAGGGTCAAGAAAATACTTAAAATCCCTAAGGTATTCCAACCTTGGTTTTATAGAGCTAGAAGTGTAGGAGGCATTTTGGTTCATGTTGTTGGCCCAGGGACATAGTTTATTATGCTAAGTATGAACATTTTCTAACTCTAGGTTTAATAAATTTTGTTGTCTATTGGTAATAATAATCACTATTAAATTAGGAGCCAACAAAATTGGTGACTTTACTGGGGACTGTACAAACACATGCTTATGTATCACTACAATTTCCTTAGTTGTGTTAGTGTTCAATTTGTCATACTCTTTGGAAATTACACATGGTTTTAGTGGACTTTTCTAATGAAAAACCTTGAAAATTTAAAATAAAAGAACAAATCCCCACACCAAAGATGTACTTTGACATGTACAGTCCTTACAAAGGTGTCTTTTCTATCAAGAAAGAGTTGTAGCCCCAAAACAAATTGTGATTGGTTTTATTCTATTTGTTAGCTTTCTCCTTATTATCCTATGATATTTTCATTTGGTCAACAAGTTATTGCATTATAGTTTTCCCTTAGGTGGGTGGTGACTCAAAAAGATTTTCACTAATGTCTAGTTTAAGGAAGTTTTAGATCATGGGAAGTGTGAAAAATACACCAAAAAATGTGAAGAAAAACCCAACAATTAAGTTACAGACTAATCTTCCTCCTAAAGGAAAGAAGAACTGGGTTGTGAAAGGGGCCTAGATGCAAAAAGGAAACTATTCCTAGTAGAAAATAGCAAGGAAAGACAATTTTTATCTCTCCACTATTGAAAGGGAACGCTTTTGTAAAGGTCCTAGATCTTTTCCAGGCTTATCTGATGATGATTTTTATAATACTCCTAAAATAATATGTCAGGAGAAATTTTTACAACCACATGTACTTACTTTGGATGATAGGAATAGTAATGATCTTTTTCAGCATAGTAGGAACCCTTTCATGTCAAAATATTCTCCTAAAAGAGCAAGACCTAAAAATTTAGAGCCTTAGACTTTCAATGATAAGAAGACTTTTAGTTAAGAGTTTACCATTCCTGATCCTAATGAGAATGCAATCTTGAGAATGTAGCTTGCTAAGAAAGAGGCTATTGATAGGAAATTTCAAAAGGAAAGGGAAGAGAAGATCATGAAAGATTTTGAAGAAAAGAAGGAAATACTTAGGCAAATTGTTTCCCTAAAGAAGAAAAATGAGATAGTAGCCAGTGCTTGGCAACCTAAGATTGTGGGTCAAGTTGAGCAGCTTAAGATACAAGAGCAAAAGTTGTTAGAAAGCCAAGATGTAAGTTGATGGGGTCTTGTGGTACAACAAGACCCTAGAAGTTAAAAAGGATGTAAAACATGTTGTTGATGTTCGAGACAAGGGAAAACAAAAGGAAGTTGGTATTAGGATTAATGAACCATCAAAGATCATTCAAATCCATGACTCTATGTCACCTTTTGATATTGAGTTTGAGAAAAGGAGGAAGGAGAAGGATGCTTTGGCTAAGAAATTAGAAATTGTAGAGAACGAGGCAGCCATAGCTAAGATAAGTAACATGATTAAGTTTCTAGAGAATGCTAGGAGGAAATCTACAGTTATTCATAAAGATAATGATAGATCAAATAATGCAAATTAGAGGACTGCTAAGTTGTCTGCTACTTTCTTGTCTTCGTCATCATAGAAAATGGATCTAAATAAGTCTACTACAAATGCTAATACCAATAACACTTTCAACAACAATGAAAGAAAAATTGTTAGGACCTCTAAGATTGACCTACAAAGGAGACCTATTCAGTTGGAGGTTTATAGGAAAATACATTTTGAATGTATTCCTAGATTCCCTAACCCTATCCCACAAGAAATGAGGAAAGATTGCCTAAGTTTGCTAGAAATAATAGTATCACTTGTGAGGATCATTTGAAGAATTTTCTTGACATGATGAGTGATTATGAGGTTGAGGCTGAAGATGTTATCATGAAGTTATTTGTTTAGTCATTAACTGAGGATGCTAGAGAATGGTTCAAAAGGCTTCTTGAATCGTCCATTGCAGACTGGAAAGAAATTGAATACTATTTCAAGGAACAATATGGTGATGAAAAAAACCCAAGTTATATCTTAAGTGAGTTCAATAATATTAAGAAGTTGCATAATGAGTTTGTTACTAATTTCAACACTAGATTTCAGAAGAGGATGTACAAATTAATGCAAGCTATGTGTGTTGATGATAACATATGTATTATCACATATTTAAATGCTTTTGATGGTAAAATGGCATACTAGCTTAGACATAAGGAGCCTAGAACCTTAAGGGATGTTTTCAGAATTGTTATAAATATAAAAATAATTTATGAATTTCAAGGAGGTTAGAAAGAAAAAGAGATGATCCCGGGTCATTTGGGAGCAAGGGAAATAGACAGGAAGAACACAAACTTGCGGGTGGAAAAAAGCAAGAGCATAGTGAGATGAGTCAAGTTCTAAATGCTATAAAAGGTTTGAATCTTCCTCAAGTAAAGAATGATAGAAATCCCACTAAAAATAAGGTCCCTTATTAGTCCAATTTCAATAAATAGAATATATTGCAAAATTTCCCCTATAATACCACTTGGAAAGATGGTCAGCCTAATGTTCCTCCTCCCAAGAATACTAATAACAAGGTCACCCTCAATCCCTTATCAAAAAATTCTATAAATATGGTAGATGATCCTAAGTTTACTACTGAGCCTACATGGTGTTTTGTCTATCAGTTACTCCATGCTTTTGAGCATTGTGCAGTAGCTTTGTCATTTTACAAAAATCAAACTGAGGTAGAAGAACATCAAGAACATGAAGAGAATAGTGATGATGTAGGATGTAATATGTTTGAGTCACATTATGATTATTCTAATAGTGATGATCATGACAGGGATGTAAATGAGTAAAGATATTTTTAGAGTGGTTTGCAACATCATGTAATTTCTGATGAGGAAAATGATGTTGTGGACAATATATGTAACATGACATCTACAAGAGAGGAGGTGATACTAAGGAAACCTTCTAGAGAAGAGGTTGATCAAATTACTGCTAGCATGGTAGCTCAAGTACAGACTAGAAATATGGCTCAGAATGCTAGGGGTGGTAGGGTTACTAGTATATTTATCAAGAAGGTTGGTCCTAAGAAAAGGGAAGTTGTGAAGCCTAAAGAATTTTTTGCTCTAAAGGTAAAAGCTACAAATAAGAAATGAGAACCAAGGAAGGTGGACAATATATTAGTAAATGACTAGAAATATATGTAACATGACATCTACAAGAGAGGAGGTGATACTAAGGAAACCTTCTAGAGAAGAGGTTGATCAAATTACTGCTAGCATGGTAGCTCAAGTACAAACTAGAAATATGGCTCTGAATGCTAGAGGTGGTAGGGTTACTAGTATATTTATCAAGAAGGTTGGTCCTAAGAAAAGGGAAGTTGGGGAATTTGAGACACAACTAATTTGATTTCTTTTTCATTTACTTTTTCCTTATTGCTTTCCTTAGGAGTATGAATCTTATTAAAATTAGGTTTTACTTTTTCATCAGTACCTTCCACCCATGCTATAGCTTTATTTTAGTGTTCAGAGATCCTTAATAATTTTATCAAATGACAAGAATCATCAAGGTTCTGTAAGTATTCTTGATAAACATTATGTAAAAAAGGGTATGACTATCGATGTCCCTTCTAATTCTTCTGTAGATATGCTTACTATTTTATCATAGATCATTGTCAAGCTCCCTTTTTCTAAATTATTAAGGATCTCTGAACACTGAAATAAAGCTATAGCATGGGTGGAAGGTACTAATGAAAAAGTAAAACCTAATTGTAATAAGATTCATACTCCTAAGGAAAGCAATAAGGAAAAAGTAAATGAAAAAGAAATCAAATTAGTTGTGTCTCAAATTCCCCAATTTTTTTTGGAAAGTTCTATAAATCAATGTTTAGGAAGTGTTGAAACATTTTTCTTAAGTATATTAGTAAATGGTAAAACATTGAAAAATTGCATGATTGATTCTAGTGCTTCAAATACTGTCATGCCTTTTCAAATAATGAAGGAATTAGGCTTGAAAGTTGATGCTAATCAAGGAAGATTTTGTGCTCTGGATAAAAGAGAGGTGACAATCATAGGCACCATTAATGCTTTGCCATATAAATTAACAGCTTGCCCGAACAAAGAACTTACTATGAGTGTATTGGTGGTTGATATTCCACTTCAATATGGTATGTTATTGTCTAGAAAGTGGAGTGTTGCAATGGGAGGGAGTTTACAATGTGATCTATCATTTGTCACTTTCAAAATTGATGGGAATATAGTGACAATAAATAGAGAGCCTAAGAGTGTATATATGATAGAAGAAGAGATAGAGGATGATATGACAAAATTTGTGGATATTGATGTCAATGTATTCCAAGCTGATGTTCTAACTTTGAAGAAAGATAAACATAAATCATAGATGGAAGAAGAAGCTGATACAAAGACATACAAAGGTGACTTATGGACTATGTTCTTTGATGGTGCCTATTGTAAAGGTGGATCTGGTGTAGGTATTTTATTGATCTCTCCTGTAGGGGTAACATACAAATTCTCTTTTACATTGGGTTTCCATTGTACCAATAATATAGCAGAATATGAAGGTTTGTAGTTATATCTCAAATTAGCTTAGAAGCATGGGATAAAATGTTTACATGTTATAGGGGATTTTGAATTGGTTGTATCCCAAGTAAGAAATGTTTATGTGTCAAAAAAAAAAGATTAAAACAATACATAAATGTTGTATGGGATATGATTGAATATTTTGATGCATTTGTGATAGTTTGGAAAGATAGGACTAACAACAAGATGGTAAATTTGTTAGCAAACATAACAATAAGGCCTGGTGACATTACATTTTCTGGTATATCCAAAGTTGAGATTCAAGCTAGGCCTTCTATCCTTGACAATGTCCAGAACTGGCAAGTATTTGAGGATGATAAAGAAATCTTGAGATTTTTGAATTGTGAAAATGTGTTGTCAGGGCAAGAAATTGATTGTGAAGCCTATGTAGAAAATATAGATGGGAAAGATACTATTTTTGGGCAAGAAGTTGTACAATTGAAAACAAACAAAATCCCAAGGGGTTTAATTGTCCTAGAAACTATTTTTGACAACAAAGACAGGTCTCAAATGGATACTAGTGAATATAATGCTAAGGACCTAAAGGACATAAATTTAAGAACTAAAGAAACACCTAAGAAGGTATATATTGGCAAGAAGTTGTCTCCTAAAATAAGATAGGGTTTGATAGGTTTGTTAAGAAAATATAGACATGTGTTTGCATGGTCATATGATGACCTAAAGGCTTATAGAGAATATCTTTTTTTAGCATGAAATCCCTTTGAAACCAAAGGCTAAGCCTTTTAGAATAAAACAAAGGCCCATAAATCCAACTCTGGCTCCCAAAATGTAAGAGGAACTAATCAAATTAAGAGATGTAGGGATCATAAAGCCTAATGGATATTCATCTTGGGTATCTAATTTAGTCCCTGTTAGGAAGAAAAATGGAGATATAAGATTGTGTGTTGACTTTAGGAATCTTAATATATCTTCATTAAAGGATAATTGCGGTTTACCAAATATGGAAGCTATGTTGCAAAAGGTCACTGGCTCTGAAATTATGTCCACGATGGATGTATTTTAAGGTTATCATCAAGTGGTTGTTAAGAAATCAAAATAGTTTAAGACTACTTTTACTACTCCATGGGGTACTTATGTGTATGTCAATATGCTTTTTGGGCTTACTAATGCTGGGGCTACTTTTCAACATACTATGGATGTGGCTTTTGATGATATTATTGATAAATTCTTGGCTGTGTATTAGGATGATCTAACTGCCTATTCTAAGGATGAAAATGATCATTGCATGCATTTAGAAAAGGTATTTATTAGAGCCCTCAAGTATGACATCTCTTTAAATCCTAGAAAGTGTAATTTTGGTGTTACTAAAGGAAAGTTGTTAGGGAATCTAGTAGGTAAGCATGGTAAGTTTGACCCCATCTGGCTTGGCCCATACAACATTTGTGATAAAAATGGTGAGGACTCATATTTTCTGAAGGATCTAACTTGAGATATTCTTGAATTTCCAATTCATGGACAATTCTTGAAGAGATATTTATTTTTCCATGAATAGTAGTTTAAGGGTTTCCTATACCCTTATATATTTTGTATATATTTGTAAGTCCCTATAAATACCTCTATATAGTGTGGTTTTCTATTTCTATTGTTTTGTTTCTATGCTCTCTAAAGAAGTTGTCATTATGTATCAAGTATGTGGTCTTCTCTACCATAGATTCTAGATTCTTTCATAGACACAAGTTGTCTATCATCCCTAGATAGACCATTGATGGTTTGATTTTTCACAATGCAAAGTTTTCTAAGAAAGATATGTGTGAAAAATCATGTAGTCCTTTATGTCCTACAGATTAGGGTTTTTGTTCTTATCCTCTTTTGAAATCTTGTGTTTACCCTAGTTGTGATTTGATCATTATGTTGGTTGAAATTTATTAAATTCTCAAGGTTTTCCATCAACATTGTTCCCAAAATGTCCTAAGTGTGTGGAAACCTTAGGTTTTGTTTTGAATTTTTGAAAGGGTTTAAAAAAATCTTGAGTTCTTTTGCCTTTACATTTTTACAGTGTTCTTGTTTCCCGTAAGAGCATTGTGTTTTCTTTTCTCTATCTCTATTATTACATTTCGCTATTCTTGCATAAGGGCATAGTGGAGAATTTGGCTTATGGGTATATGGTTGTGTATTATGTAATAGTGAAGTGGTAAGCTTTTGATATTTATGCCCTTGCATTCAACCTTTGAGTGAAGGTGCATAAGAAGGTTTTAATACCTTTAAAAGTTTATTTTATAGTTCTATGGTGATTAGCTAGCCCATATGAACAAAAGCTTTTCATTGAGGTATCTCTAGCTATATGTTCTCCTTGTCAGCATATGAACATAAGATATCATAAAGTGGTTCTATTTCATTGCTTTACAGAGATACAAATAACAAGTTGAACAGACAAGTGGAAAGGTAGATTGATTTGATTTGCACTTTTACATTTTGTACTTGTATCATAAGGTTGTAAAGGCTTGTGATGGCATAAAGGTTTTTTTTCAAAGAAATATTGAATGAGGTTTATGATTCCATGCCTAAAGGAAGCTTGTAAGAGTGTAACAATGTTTTACTTCTTTTACATGCTTCCATTATTTTGGCTTGCAAACAACTGTAAAAGATGTCATAAAGGAATATTTGTCACACATGACCTGGTCAGCTACCACTTGGGCCCTGAAAAGAGTAAATCAGATTGTGACACATCAGATGTGTTAGGTGGGTCTAGCCTACATTGAGGACAACTTGAATGATTCATTTTGCATGTGCTTAAAATCGACGGTAGATCTTCTTTCTAAATTATAATCTGGATCGTTGATCTTTTGAAATGAATTTTCCCTTACGTTTTTATGTTTGCAAGTATATCGTGAGAACATAAAAGTATTTCATGTTATTCTCCATGGATACACAGTTGGTTTTCTCATATGAGAGTAATTAAGTCTTGAAAGGACAAGGTCACATGTTTAAGCATAGAGGCGTATAAGATAAAAAAAGGTATGAAAGGAATGCTTTACACTAATACAAGATATTGTGAAGTGTAGACACGTAAGGATAAGTTGAGAAGGTTTGAGTTCTTACAATAAGAGGGCCTTATATGGGTGTATAAAAAATTGCAACCATGCTTAGAAGTGGTTAACACTTATATGATTGAAGATTTTTGAAGCATTACCAGATAAGTGTAAAGGTCTGATAGTTGCCTTTCCGAGGTTACAATGGGTATAGGGTTTGGACTAGGTGTAGAGGTAGAAGACTAAATTTTAAAAGAACTCAGTTGAGGTGTCATGCCAGTTGGGTAAACAGGATGAATTCTCCATAGAAAAGTAAAATAAAAGTACAAAATTACTTGATGATCATATTACATGGTTGACATTCTTTTTCTGACACTCTACAGGGACAATATTAAAAGCTCATGCATGCAAGATTTATTAAAGCTAGTAGATTGCATAGATAAAGCATAAATTTTTTGATTGAAGCTTTAAAATATTTGTCATTTCCAAGAGCTTGTATCTTCTATATCATCATCCAATGCAGTTTCTGCTAATGACCATATTTTTAAAGACCCTTTCTTCTTGTGCAGAGATGCAATTTTCCCCAAAATTGATGGGTTTAATTTGTTTATGTACTTCTATCAAAATAGAACCCAAAATGTGCCCATATGTAACCCATAGAATAGGAATATGGAAAAAATAATATTCCTCGATGTATTTCTTGTTGTTGATTTGGTGAAAGCTTTGATAAATTTGTATAATCCAATCACTAGATCATTTCATATACACAATGGGAGCATTTTGTGTACGCTTGATTGGACTTCTTTTATAGAAGCCTTTGGTTTGGAGGGGTAGATGGATGTGCCCATAGACATTGAGGACTTACAGGGAAAATTTGGAAATAATAAAACTCATTATCTGAATAATGAGATGTTACCTCACATTCCCTATAATGTTAAAAAGGAAGGGAAAATACCAAGGAAGGTAGGAGATCATTTTTCATTGAGTAGATTCAAGGGCTATTTGAAGAATATTGTGTATGGATTACACAAACTCTTGGGAAGTGATGGTGCAAAAGATTGTGTATATGGCCTATTATTTTTGATGGCATGTGATATACAAGACCCTTTCCACAATAGGGAGTATGATTATATAGGGTTCATCATTGATAACATGCACCATCAGATCATGAGTGCCAAGAAAGGAGAGCTACATGACTTCAAACTCCATCACTACTCATTGCTCATGCATCTGATATTGTACAAGAACATTGGCTATGTTAGTTAGGATTTCATTGATCAGACAGTATATCTGATGAATTTGGTGAGTTGCCTATTCAATTGTGGACCTATATTTGGGATAAAAATTTTCATTATTCAAATGCTATTGTATTTTTCAATCAATTCAATGCTGTGATTATGAGAATGGTAGACCATACCTTTTTTAGGGCTCCCTCCATTTTGAAAATATTGCTCAGACCTTCCTTTTTAGATGATAAAGTAAAAGTAGATCATAATTGGGGTGATATATTTTTGTTCAAGGAATGTACCCTAATGAGGGTTTATGCATGCCCTCGGCCACCTCATATACTACCTAAGTATTTGCCTCCTAGGTTAGCCATTGTTGAATTCTTTTGGCAATTTTTATTGATGAACAAAGAAATGATTCCTCCTTCCCTACATAAACCTACATTTGTGTGTAGATGTTTTAAAGTATGAGATTTTATGATTGGAAAGAATTCTTTTGAGGAGCTTAGTGAGTATTTAGGTCAGTATAAATTTGCCACTAGACCCTACAAAATGTATGACCAAGATAATTATGTGACAAATGAAGTCAAAGCTATTATGAGTTATATCCTACCTCCCAATAAACCCATCCCTATAGAAGATTTAATTGCAAATATAGTAGCAACAAGGGAGTCTGAGGAGTTATTGAGAAAGTATTGTGAAATCAAAAAGGTAGAGAATGCCTTGATGAGGACCAATCTAGACTTCAAAGGTTTTTACACAAAGATCCAATATCCTAGGAATTTGAGGAAAATGGTAGAAAATTTTGATCATATCAAGGCTTAGATGCCAAATGAGCCTATAGGAGAGGATGCAATAGTGAATCCAAAATCCCCTAAGCTAGATATCTAATTAGAGATTGATGTTGAGGAGGAGGAGTAGCCTTCATCATCTACATGGGTACCTAAAGGAAATAAAAGATAGAAAGCTATGCACATCCCAGAGAGGGTGGTGAGTAGAGCTTTGCAAGTTATACCTAGTAATGATAGGTATTTTGCTAACATTAGACAAAATTATTTACATGAGAGAGTAATAGAGGAAAGTAGAGCCTCTAATGATCTGCAAATTACAACTTCTAGGTTAAATGATAGACTTATTTGATTTGAGAAATTTATGGAAGATGATGATTTCATTAAATCATCAAAATTTAAAAGTTTTTTATATAAAGTTAAGCAAAATGAGCTTAAATTGAGCCTTATGCCAAGAGAGGATCCTAAGAAAAATAGAGAGCTAGTAGACAAACTACTGGCATATGATCCAGACAGTGAGACAATGACCCCTCCAGAGGCTAGGGAGTGAGTATAGAGAAGTGGCATGATTTTAGTGCTAGGCTGGGATTTTGAAAGGGCCTTTGTACTTGACTAGATCAAAAGGCAAGACAAGGCAATCAACTATGAGGCTACTAGTAGTGATGGTTTGAAAAGAGGGTTAGGTTTTAATATAGATACTAAGACCTTAGCTGTCTAGAGCATTGCCCTTGATAGTAATAAGCCAAGAATGATGAATGTGGAAGAAACTACTTAAGGTAATATGATTATGTGGACATTAGATACCACAGGCAAGGAAGTCTCTAGCATGATTAGACACTTTCATTCATGAATGAAGCAAAGATGGAACAAATTGAGGATACACTTGTTGTTTCCTACAATGAATTCTTGGATACTAGAAAGTTATATGAGGAAGAGCTTAAAACAAGCTATGTGTAGAAAAAAAGGATAGAAGAGTTGGAGGGTAAGGTTCAGAGCCTTAAGGAGGAAATTGTATCTCTAAAAGACCAACTCAAAATTGCAAAAGAGGCAGAACCTGCACAAAGGAGTGTGGAAGAAATTAGGCACACTCTGGAGGTGGAGATTCAAATAGAAGATATACCCATAGGGATAATAGTGCATGCACCAGTGATCAATGTGGAGGGTGAGATTCCTAAATTTGATGGTGCACTAAAAAGAGGTGTAATGCAAGGCATGTTGGATCATAGGATAAGCATCTTAAAGAGAGTTTCTCAAGATGCATATAATGCATTCACCAATTTACAAACTACTAAGCAAGTATGCAATGAGGCAGTAGCTTGGCTAGACCCAATTTTCTAGTAGTGGGGGCCATAAATGCAATTTTTTGATAGATGGATACCTCTATTAGCCAAAAAGATAGACTTGCTTGATAAGGTCATTATAGTTAAAGAAGGTATGGATAGAGTAAAGGATTTTCTACAATTCAATATAGGGAAATTAACAGCTATTTAGAATAAGATGAAAGTATTGATTAATGGTTTTTATTCTTTAATCCTTTCTATTCTTAATTCTAATAATCAAATAAAAGATTGGAATGAATGGTCTAGCTCTTTTGACCATGTTATAACTCTACTACAAGTGGCATCAATTTTTGAAGGCGATATTGATGAGCTTTCTTTCAATGAACTCATTGATACTCTATTTAAAGTTGAAACTAAAATGAATAGATTTATAACAGAGGAAAGGTAGTCACATATGCTAGGTGGTAGAAGTTTGTTGGTGAGTTAGTAACAATCAAAATGTGTGAATGGCCAACTAAAAGAGAAGTTATCATTTGGAAGGCAATCATATAAATCAAGGCTTTACCAATAGGGATAGTTGAAGGTAAAGAATCAAACTGAACAAAAAGAAAAATTGAAGATTTGATGCCTCCATGTGTCATGTTTTGTAACTATTTTTGTTGTTTCTCTTGATGTTGAGAGTGCAAAGATATTTTGTAAAAGTTTTTTTGCATCTTTGTATACCCTTTTGTTGAAGACACCTGTTAGTCACAATTTTCCCTTTGCTAGTTCAACTCATGTTTATATAAATGAGTTTTCAAGGAATTGTGATGGTTTGAAAACTTTTGAAAAACTTTGTTTTGTGTAAGAAAAGTACAGCTAGTCTATTTTGTCTTGTAATGGTTTTTAGAGTTTATTTGCAGATCTTGTACTTTCTAATGTTAATACATAAATGATAGAATTAGTAAGGTATTTGAGGTTCTCATTGAGTTTTTATTGGTCATTGTATCAGTCTTTAAAAGGATAATACAAAAGGGTACTTACATTACATTTGTGCTATCTATTTTTGTCTCCATTTTGTGATTAAGAGATTAAGGGCAAGAGTCAAGAAAATAATTAAAATCCCTAAGCTATTCCTACCTTGGTTTTGTAGAACTAGAAGTGTAGGAGGCATTGCACTTCATGCTATTGGCCCAAGGACATAGTTTATTATGCTAAGTATGAGCATTTGCCACCTCTAGGTTTAATAAATTTTGTTGTCTATTGGTAATAATAATCACTTTTAAATCAGGAGCCAACATAGATATATACTTAGGGGGAGTAGTATTATAGTATATTAGGAGATATAAGGAAAGATGGTTATAAATGTAATGATCTACAAATTTTGAAGGCCTATTTTGAAAGTCTTTGTATAGCATTTTGGGACTTAGCCAATTTTCCCATATGTTTCCATCAATGCCAAAGGGGGAGATTGTTCAAAATATGGCTAAGAAGGATGAGTTGGGGTTTTCATTTATGGAAACATATATCTAAGGATGAGATGACAAAATGTAACGATGAAGATCGTACAGTTAGAGACAAAAAAATATCGAAGTGTTAGACATTTTCTCTAGTAGTAAAGAGAAATTTTTTGGTATTGTAAAGTCTAAAAATATATTTAGCATGTGCACAGTTAATGAAAAGTAGTAAAAAGTCTCTTGATTGTTGAAATTCTTTAGAATAACTAGGGGGGCATGTGAATTAGTTATCCAAGGTCTAGATGTACAATTAAAACTTTTCACAGCTTATTGAACCTATATCCATAAAACATTTTCATCATGCATGCATCCAATAGATCATACATTCACTTAAACTTGTATGTTACCATACTTTGCAAAAATGTAAACATGAAACATAGTAGATTCAATAACACATTTGACACAATGATTTAATATGGAAACTCAATTTGGAAAAGAACACTAGCAACATGCTACTCATTTTCACTCTTTAGAAGTGATGCCCTGTGAAAGGCCAACCCTATTAAAGGTTACAATGCACATTGTTAAATGTGATCTGGTTAAAGGATTTCAACCACCTTGTTAGGAGTGAACCTTGTTATAGGACTTTAGATCATTCACTTGGAATGTCACTTGATTAAAGAATTTGCAAATGACTGTTAGGTCAACCTTAATATAAAGGATTTATCCTAGACTAGTACAATGATTAGAAAGTAATAGTAAGGCTTGATCTGATAACAACTTACAACACACTTGAAGATTATGGATCTCTATTTCAATCCTCCATTCTACTTAGCTTTCATACACTTAAACTCCGATAGCTTCTTCACCCTTCAAGCATCTATACCCTTAATCCTTCTTGCTATGTTTGACAATGTAGACTCTTCTCTTAGGTCACTAAATGAAGCAATACCATAGAATCCATGTCTTCCTTAGGTTCTCACGTATGAAAACCTTTGCTTCTAACCAGACATCTCTATAAATAGACAATTAAGATCTTTCTTCCGTTCATCTTCCATCGTCCATTTTAGGGTTAGGTTAGGTTATGCAAGATTCAATTAATATACACATTATTTAATTTCATTCCCTTATAGAAAATTCTTCAATTCTCTTTGAATTCATCTCAAAATGATTCATCATGAATTTTGTGCAAGCATCTCATCAAACTTATCTTCCACATGGTTCACACAATCCAAGAAATCAAACTTGTTGGC
Source organism: Cupressus sempervirens (assembly GCA_028749045.1). NCBI lineage: Eukaryota > Viridiplantae > Streptophyta > Pinopsida > Cupressales > Cupressaceae > Cupressus > Cupressus sempervirens. Next base: position 221,648,827 of record CM053788.1, read on the forward strand.
TTAGATTCATCAAATTATTTATCTTTCTCATAATGTAGAGACTCGACATTAACTGGCTTCTAGTGCATGAAACATACTACATTGCTCGGTGTCCACTATTAAATCATTCATCATGAACTAAAGTTTATTGGTGCTTGACATCTACTAAACTTTACTTAGCTTACATTATATCACTCAACTTATACTAAAATAGATTGTGGTAGGCTCCAACTAGTTTTGTGCTTTGCTTACACTAACTTTGCTTAGCACCTACTATGTAGATTGATAAGCTTGGTAGACATACTTTGTTTAACTTGTTCTTTTGAACTTAATCAATGTATCCATCCTTTGCAACCTTAAGTATATTATGAATGAACTATAATATCACCATCTTAGTTAATCCTTGTACTTCTTTCCCATATCATAACACAACCTTTTATTTATGTGTTATTGTTACCTCCTTTAATCAAATCCTCTTCACCAATGAAAAAAATGATAGTACTCAAATCATATAAGCAATTGTCTTACCAACAAGTAGTAGCTGTGAAATCTATCACAAAACAATGATCAAAACACATTTATCATACTTATATCAATCTATTTTCAACAATGTCCATCTTTGGCATTGATGGAAAATATAACTGACCGAACTAAATTAGTACAACCTCACTCTATTGAAAAAAAAATAGTTCCTTGTATTGAAATCTCCCACTCTATCAACAACTTTCATCTTTTGAATAGGTTACAAAATTATATTATGATCTATAGACAATCAATCAACTCATCCTTATGACACCCTCTAGATCACTTCTTATATCTCCTTTGACATTAACTCCCTCTTACTAGGTACATGTAATCAACAAGTACACTGTCTCCCTCTAAGTAGATATTCCATGCTTCTTCTATCTATATCTTATTTTTCCCTTTATATCTTTCTTTCTAGATTTCTCCCTTTCTTGACAACACTACCTCCCTTAGTAGGATAAGGAGGATTAGGATTTCTCCCTCATCTCCCTCAATAGAATTTCTCCCATGTAGGATATCTCCCTCTTTGACAACAATTCTAGTGTCATCTTAATATACAAATATGAAGATTCTCAATTTCTCCCTCAGTCACCTAGCTTGTGACTAATTTGTAACTCTAGCTCTTTGATTACTTTACACAACTCCTAAAGTAAGATCCAATGTATTAATGTGTAACATATATCATTCAACTTATTTGATGTAGGGCATTCCTCATACTTCTTAGATAGCCTTTGATAGGGGTATCACCCCTAGTTTACCTCTTAAATACTCATGAGCATCCTTAGGTAATGCTTTTGTGAATATATCAACTGTTTTCTCTTTTGTGTTAACATATTCCATCTTCACCTCTTTATCTTGAACTAATTTTCTCAAGTAATGATACTTGATTGCAATGTACTTAGTCTTTGTATGCATCATAGAATTTTTTGATTTATTTATAACACTTGTACTATCACAATAAAGTATCATAGGTTTAGTGATTTCCTCCTTTATACCTTTGAGTAGCTATTTGATCCATATAGTGTTTATACATCTAACTACAAAAACAACATATTCAACCTTAGCAATAGAATGAGAGATGTAGTTTTGTTTCTTCCTAGTCCATCTAACTAGCCTTTTTCCTAAGAAAAAATGTTCCTCCACTACTGCTCTTTTTTTCATCAATATTTCTATTCCAATCACCATCAGTGTAGGCTTTCAATTCAAAATTTCTATTTTTCTTATAGTATAGACTAAAGTCTTCTATTCCTTTCAGATATCTCATTATTCTCTTAACTACCATCAAATGATTCTCCCTAGGATTAGAAAAGAATCTTGCAACTATCCCAACACATAATACAATACTAGGTCTATTGTGTACTACATATTGTAATTTTCTAATAATAGACATGTATAATGTTTGATTCAACTTTGTTGAATCATCAGTCTTTGACAATTGATGTCCTATTACCATAGGTGTGCTTACTATCTTGGAATCCTCCAATCCAAAAATCTTCTATATCTCCTTAACATACTTTGACTGAGTGATGTATATACTATATTTCATTTGATGTACTTAAAACCCCACAAAGAACTTGATCTCTGCAAACATGTACATCTCAAATTCTTTCTTCATTTCATTTGTAAAAGCCTTACATAAAGTATCTTGTGTAAGGCCCACACTAGTACCCTATTATAGATCTTGATGAAATAAATATGATTAGGAGTTAATAATGTTATGATTAACATTTTTGTTACTAATAATGATTTATGAGATCCTATTAGAGACTAATGTAGCTTTTGATTATTATAAGGTTGATACCCTATTTGATAACATTAGGTCAATAAGATAGGACCACATGAAAATGAAACTCAACATGTTGAAGCTGAGAACTTAGTCATGAGTTTCAAGGTATGATTTACTAGACAATTAGGAGAGATGAATTAACATTCACTCTCATAAGAAATAACAATGAATATAGATCAAATGATAACAAAACATAATGGTTGTACTTGTAGATTAGTTTTAAAATATGATGACATAAATTGGAAACATTCAATGGCATGAGAAATTAACCCTAGGGGCACACACACCTCATAATGAGATAAAAAGGACATTGTTAGAAATATTACTTTGGTCAATTGATTTGAAAGGATATTAGTAACAAGCTTGCACAATAGTGATTTTCACTTATATACTAAGATCCATTTTACATGTTTTAATGATTTAGTAGATATGACTTTGGTGCTTCATTGTTATGATAGACAAGGATTGTGCTGGTATTTGGAATGGTAATTTTGTTATGATTAAAAATATTAATGTTATACATGTCTTGATATTTCAATGTTTTGAATATTTTATGGAAATGATTAGATGGAAGATGACTGAATATGTTAGTGCAGTGAAGTGATATTGGATTATTCTACAGTTATCTACCTATATTTCTATATTATTTCATTGGGCTATTGACATTAAGTTGAGTGTGTAGGAAAGTTGAACCATGGAGATTATTCAGGGAAACAAGGTTCAACCTATGTGAACATGGTAAAGCCAAGGTGAATCTTTGGAAGATTCAAAACCTCATTGTAATGTGTTTATTTCGTAATGTGATTGTGCATGGGTGTTTTAAGTTAAAGATCATGGCTAATTAGTGACATTTCATCGTGATGTGTAAGTATTTAATGTGTGTGTTTCATTTGACACTTGTGTTGTTTATGTGTAAATGACATGTCATGTAGGATTTTGGTATGAAGTCACTTAACCTTGATGGAATTCAAATTAAATTTGATAGGAACTTTAGAGGGCCTAAAAGTGGTTCCCAAGTGTCATTTTGGTGAAAATAAGTTACCCACATGGTAGTAGTATAGGTTGGAGGTCTAAATATAACCATAAGTTGGCCTAGGGGACTTAGGAGATCCTCTAAACTAGTCATTTTCAAGCCAATTCGAAAATCAAAGCATCACGTGACTTTTATCCTCATCCCTCCACTTCGGTAAGTTCCTATTGGTAGAAATGTACAAGGGTGTAAGAGGGGTAGGTGGGGATGGAAGTGGAGGTCCTTTTAGGGATCTTGTGCCAAATTCAGTGTTTTTTTCACCCACTCTCTAATTGTAGAGACAGATAGGGATTTGGAGGAAGAAACATGGTAGCTAAGGGATGGAAGCTCTTCATCACCACTTCATAGCCATTAGCTTGGAGGGAGGTTAATGCTTTATGCCATGAGTTTTATTAGCTATTGAAAGTTGAATAATGGAGATTATAAGAGTGTTCTTGTAAGGTTTATTTGTTGCATTTGATGTATGTAGTAGTTGTTGTGTATGTAAATGAGCATGCTGGATTTTCTTGTAATTGATCTTGTTTCTTGAATTTTTTGTGGTGGATTGAATGTTGTGTTGGGTGTAAGGCTTCACTCACCCTTGGGAGGGAAGAGGAACCTTGGGGTGAAGGGGTTAGTTGGGCTTTGCATTGGAATTGAGAAATCCTTCTCTTGGAGAGGGGATAGTTTTCAGGGACTATGGGATCCATTGAAGCCATATGCCTTACTATTGTTCTATGGGACGTATAAGTGAGGATATGTGAAGAGAAGTAAGTGGTGATAGCCTTTTTGAGGCATGTGTTATTGATAGCCTTGTTGTGGCATGTTTCTTGGAAGCCTTATTGGAATAGTGCAAATGCAAGATTTGTTGTTTCACAAGGATATGGCATTCTCCTCTATGAATATCCCACCTTCACCTAATGTTTATGATCCCACCTATGAATCATTGTGCAAGCCTTGTTTTTGGATTGTAAATATGTTGTTTAACTATGGTATTCATGGTTGTTTTTGTTATTGTGATGTTGTTTGAATGTATCCCAGGTTAGCCTTGTTTCTCCTAGTGCGGGAGTGGCCTCTTTGAGGCCTAGGTTGGGAGGTAAGCCTCCATGGTTCTATATTATTTTAAAATTTTCAAGTTTTTGGATGAAATTGGGCTTTTGGAAGTCATAAGAATTTCATTGTATAAGAGGAGGGAATACCATTGTAATTGGATTGATAATCGAGATACAATTCCATCTTGATGTGTGTTCTATTGTGATTTTAGAAGCATGGGGTTGTTCATATTCATTTGACAATAGAGAGATTGAGAAGCATTTGTGTATGGTAAAAGGTGTTTCCATTTTTGTAACCCTATTATGGTGATTTCACCACCTTTTTTGTATCTTGAGAGTTATTGAAGGAAGTATGTGTTGGTGTAGGAGGACAAGATTTATAAGTTGACAAGAACTTTTGTTTAAAAGTTCTTGTTAACTTTCCATATTTATGTAGATTTTCCAAATAGAATTAATATCATGGTAGAATTTTATAAATGAAGGAAGATTACTCTCAATGAACCTTGTTATTATTTCAACTTCCTTGCATAATAGATGTATAGTTATATTCAATTTAAATAGGTATAGGAGGTGGTTGTAAAATTATGTCTATTGTTTTAGATTGAATAGAAATCATGTATTGGGATACAATAAAGAATTAGAATTTAAATGCTTGACATTTATATATGTGTTATACAATTAGTTCTTAAGGATTTTTCAACAACTACACTCGTGATATTATGGATGAGGATAGCTTTAAAGTTGATCTTAAACCTTATAGTCTGTAAATCAAATACTAGTTGTTGCCTATTTTAAGCATATACATAGTTAAATATACACATAGATGGACTTGATAATGGCAAGATAACATATAAAGGTAGTAGATATTAGTTAAACTCAACAAAAAAAAACAGCCTATAGGTGCATATTTATCATTCTGGAAAATGTACGGTAGCACCCAAAAGGCCTAATTCCAAATATAGTCTAATATAAAAATCAGCCCTCAATAAAATATTAATATCCTTAAATAAGACCTATACATCAAATGGGCACCCATCATACCAAAGGTGAGGAGGGCAGCAATAAATATTATTTTGTAAGGGGAAATGGACCCTACAACTCTTATGGCGCCTCCCCTAATTTAACTTCCCATGTCTTGGCGCATGTGAGAGGGAAAGAATGCTAACAAAGTCAGCAAGTAAAATCATTGGAGTGCCTCCCCAAATAAAATTTAGGTGCCACATTTCTTGTAGGAGAAGGTAAGTTTCATGTTATATGAATAAACAAGCTACCTTTTCTTACCTTTTTTCCTTAAATCTGACATGGGGTCAGGTTTCCCAATCCTTGGCACCCAAGTTGGGAATAAAGGAAGGCATCCAACTTGATGGCATAGCCTTGGAAAGGGTACAGGTTGCTAGGGAAAGAAGGGAGTAGGTGTCTAGGGGAAGTTGGAAAATTATGGTTGTTATATTTTATTTATTTATTTTTATATTTGAAGGGAGAGGAGTTTGCTAAGATCTTAAGTAAGAATAATATCTTGTGTGGATTAGAATTAGTGCATTGGATAAGAAAATGTAGGGTGTTAGGGTGAGATTAGATGTACTAGATGCTAGATTAAGAATATGTAGATGTTAGCAGTTACTATAATACATAAATACACACACACACACACACACACACACACACACACACACACATGTTTCATCTACAGTGTTATGCAAAGCAAAAGACATATATACTTATCAATTATTATTTACCATACAAATTAAAAATAAAACAAGTAAATGTACATACATAATATTTTAATAAATAAGATATGTTGATAATATATGAACCTTCCATGGCTAATAGAACTTGGGTTAAATTTGTAGATGGAAGTGGTAAAGATTATGAGACATATGTAGGCTTAGTTTAGCACTCTAGGAGGGTTACTACATACAATATTAATTATTTCTTAAAATAATTAAAATATAAATATAAAATAAAATAATAATAATAATGATTTACTATTAAATGAATTTATAAATGTGTATTCATATTATGTAGAGCATAAGTCACACATCTAACTGTACAGGTTAAGGAGCTACATGATCAAGTATATGAAACTTAGCTTTTAAATAATCATTCTATAAATAATAATGACCAAAATAATAATAATAATATAATTAAATAAATAATTGGAAATAGATAAATTTAAGTAAATGTGTATATATATGTATATCACGAATAACTTAGTTAAATGACCCATCAGAGAGGATAAGGATGGGACAAAGGTACAATTTAGAAAATGTATGGATAATTAGGTAAAATCTACTAGGTGGGGAAATAGTCAGTGGATGTATTGTGTAGAAGGAATTCAAATATAATTGTTAGCGATCAAGCTAGCAAGCATGAAAAGTTTAGAAAAGGATGAGTATTTAAAATTTGAGGTTGTTATGAACTAAGGATTCGTATAAGTTATATCCTTAATAATATGAAGTAAGAGTCGTGGGCTAGTAAAGGTTGATAAGGATACATTAAGAAGTTGATAGATGAATATCATGAAGTAATCTTAGGAATCAGCAATAGATTATAGAATTAAATTGATTGAAGGGTAGTTAATATTAATAATCCTAGAAGTAGAGATAGTTAGGATAAAGTAGACTTTGATACATGTATAAAGTCTATATTTTAGTGGACCCTAGTCATTACTATCCAAAAATCTTACTCAAGCTCCTCATATTGATATGTGAATATCATCTAAGATAAATCTGAATATGTCTAGGGGGTCATGGTTGCACGTGTACAGTTAGAAATTACGTTGTTAAAATACTCGATTAAGGATTTAGATACGTACCTAGATGTAATCCTTCTTAAGTTAGATATCCTTAGTCATCTACAATGTTCCACAAGTAGTATTATGGTGTACGATCTTAAGTAGATTAGGGCTAAGAACTTTAATTTGTGAAGCATTAGAAAATAGATGATAAAACTACCATTACCTTGCTGAAGTTGGAAAAATTAGTAAGTTAGTAGAATGATTGTCAATGTATGAATTTTTCCTCTCTAGGAATAGATTTGAAGGTACCATATGAGACTTACCCCATTGTCATGATCATATTCAATGTAAGAATCAAATTATTTAGTGATGTGTTGACAAGTTCCTTGCCATCTTGATTGATATATATATGATGATTGCGATTCTTGAAAGGTGATCAATTAGTGGCCATTGAGTCTTCGAAACTCAATAGCTACACTCTTAGTCATAATAGTCAAACTTATGATAAAACCATAACCTAATGTAAGTATAAACTCCTTAACTAATTTTTATTGTTATTGGAAAATCTCTGATGTGTATTTAAATGTTGTCAAAAAAAACAATTATAGCTATGTTTTTGTCCTATAATTTTGGGCATGACATCTTGACCTCCAAATATGATATCATCAAAAAAAAATTCAAATGGTAAAATACCTTTTCCTTTCTTTGTTTTCAAGTATAGATTGTTGTTATCATGAATCCTTTCAAATCCAATCCTCATAACATAATTATGAGGCCTTGCATACCATGCTTTTGGTGCTTGTTTAAAACCATATAAAGCCTTTTGTAGTCTACATACCATGATTTTGCTATCAGCATCAACAAATCCTTTTGGCTATTCTATATAAACTTCTTCCTCTAATATACAATTTAGAAATGTAGACTTAACATCCATTTGGTAAGCTTTGAAACCTTTGTATGCAGAGTACGCAAGTAGAGTTCTTGCTCCTTCCAATCTAGCTATAGGGGAAAAAGTTCCTCCATAGTCTATCCCTTCTTCTTATGCATATCCTTTACAAAATAATCTTGTCTTGGTCCTTGTGACTTCACCATTTTCATCTAACTTCTTTCTATATACCCGCTTAGTGCCAATCATATTTTTATCTACTAGTATATGAACTAGACTCCATGTTTTATTTTTTTCAAATTGTTCAGTCTCTTCTTCCATGACTTTACTCTAGTCCACATCTCCTAAGGCATATTTCATTGTTTTAGGTTCTTTCATGCTCAAAATACATGTATCATTTCTCAACTTATTCCTTCTCATTGGTAAAACATATTTATCTCCAATGATTTGTGTAGCAGGGTGATGTCTCTTGACATACCTAGACAATCTTGGTTGTGCTCTAGTTTCTTCACTTGGTCTCTCAACTAATGAATCAATATGTACATCTTTTTTAGGTAGTTTAACATCTCTTTCATGTACACTAATCTCAGAATTAGAATGTGCCTCAACTTCATTTGTAACTCAACACCTGAATGTAGCTTAGTTCTTTAATGGAACTTAACATTTATAGTATGTGACTCGATAGTCATTGAAAATTGTTGATTTGTAACTTAGTCTATAACATCTTCATCAACAGGCATACCTTCATAAAGGTATACAAATGATTTGTATTCTTTTGGTATTTAATATAACACTTTCTTCCAAATACCTTAAAATATTTTACATTTGGTGAGTATCCATACCATAGTTCAAAAGGTATTGAATGAGTACTTCTCTCTAGTATTTCAAAGCAACATTTTTCTCCATCATGAGTGTCCTAGCATAGTCCATTACAATTTACATACATGTTCCTCCTTTTAGCAATTCTGTTTTGTGGAGGGGTCCTAGGAGTAGATGTCTATCTTTTGATTCCTCTGTCATTACAAAACATCTCAAAATCATTTAATGTAAATTCTTCTCCTCTATCATATCTCAAACATTTCAAAATTTTACCCATTTCCTTCTCAATTCTTGCTAAGTATCACTTAAACATTTGGAAAGCATGAGATTTTTTTTTAGAAACATAAGTGCCATCATTTTAAAATAATCATCAAAAAATAGCATAATGTAATTATCTCCTTTGTAGCTTTGCACTTCAATTGGTCCACATAAGTTAGTATAAAAATCTCTAATATTCTTTAAGAGGTACAAGTCTTACTCTTAAAACTTGACTTTATCATTTGTCTTAACTGACATTGTTTGCAAATTATATTGTTGGGCTTCTTTAACTTCGTAAAATATTTGACTCTTCTCATGTTACTGATACTAACCAAGTTATCAAAATTAACATGACATAAGCTCTTGTGTCATAGCCACACATCATTAAATTCTACAATTAACAAGTAGAATCCTCTATATTGAGGTAGAATAGATTGCCTCTAGTTTGATCACCTTTTCCAATTAGTTTTCCAAAAGTATCATATATCTTAGAAATATTGTTTTCAAAATTAATCTTACAAGCTAAATTATTCTTTTATAACACACTCAACAAAATATATTTAAGTCCTTCAACATAATAAGCATTTTCACATAAAATCTTTTATGTGAGTTTGATAGAACATTTTCCTTTTATTAAACATGCTGCATCATTTCCAAACTTTACACTATTTCCATCATAATAATTCAGGGTAATGAATTTACTTTTATCTCCAGTCATGTGATATAACCATCTATTGTCAATGATCCATCTATCACTCTCATACACACAAGACACTAGTGTTGTTGCCTCATCCTCATAAGATTCATCCTTCATTATAACATACACCACTTCATCATCATGATCATCAGATCCATCTTTTGTTTCCTCTTTAACAATGTAGCAAGACTTCTTGCATTTTTCTTTGTAATCTTTGAGGTCTTCATCTCTTTTAGTTTTGTACTTTTCTCCAACTCTATAATTCTTCTTCTCTAGGCATCTAGTAGCAATATGACCAACCTCATTGAAATTGAAACACATTATAGGTAACTTACCATTGAACTTGCCTTTACTTTTGTGAAATCTCCTTACTAGTAGTGCTTCAAGTTGATGTACATCTTCCTCATCTATATCATTGTAACTATAAACATATTTTACCTTTTTCTTCTTCTTCTTCTTCTTCTTTTGATTAGGTTCCTTTAATGATAACTTGGCTTTGAAAGAAGATTCAACATTGTTAGGTTTGTAATTATCAAAATTATATAGCTCAAAAGAAGTGAGCCTACCAACTAGACCTTCAAGAGTCAGATCATTCCTTGGCATACATCTATGTTCTTGTATTGTAGAAACTCTAATAGCATAGAAGGGTAGTAGTGTTCTAAAAAAAATTCTTAATATAGTATCATCATCTATTTTAATAGTATCTCTTCTTATTACATTAACAACATCATTTTTCCTAGAGCAATATTGAGCAATATTCTCACCTTCTTGCTTTCACATATTATCGAACTTACCTCTAAGAATTTCAGCTTTGGCTCCTAGAACATTTTTGTCACCTTTTTAGATAGTGTATAGATCATCCCAAATTTTTGTTTCACTATCACAACCCTTGATATCATCAAACTCATCATAACTTAGGGTAAAGGCAATCTCCAACATTGCCTAGTTGTGTTCTTTCTTCTTTTTCAGATCTTTAGCAATTAGGACTCCAATAGGATCAACATGCTAAAAAACAATGGTAGATTATACATGATCTCCAAGACCTCCTAGGTGTAGCTTCTTCAAACTTTTCCATGTAGGAATGTTATCTCTATTAATCTTGGGTACCTCTCTTTTTGACATCTTGATCTTTTTGCTTCTTGTACCTTCAAAGTAGTCCTCTCAAGTAGACATCTCTGATACAAATTTTTTGAATTCTTTAGAATAACTGAGATGGAGGGAGGGTGAATTAGTTATCCAAGGTCTAGTTGTAAAATTAAAACTTTTCACATATTAGTAAACCCATATCCGTAAAACATTTTCATCATGCATGCATCCATTAGATCACACATTCACTTACACTTGTAGGTTACTATTAAATCAACTTTGTAGAAATGTAAACATGAAACATAGCATATTCAATAACACATTTGACATAATGATTTAATGTGGAAACTCAATTTGAGAAAAACCACTAGTAACATGCTACTCATTTTCACTCTTTTGAAGTAATGCCCTATGAAAGGAAAACCCTATTAAAGGTTATGATGCAAACTATTAAATGTGACCTAGTTAAAGGATTTCAATCACCCTATTAGGAGTGAGCCTTGTTAGAGGACTTTAGATCATTCACTTGGAATGTCACCTAGTTAAAGGATTTACAAATGACTATTAGGTCAATCTTAATCCAAAGGATTTACCCTAGATTGGTACAATGATTAGAAAGTAATGTTAGGAATAAGGTGTCTCAACCCTGTATAATTCCTATTCTTATTATTTGTTTTGTAAAATGTATTTCTTGCAAATAATCTTGACGTGTTGACATCTTGAATTATGTGTAAGGAGATCATGACTAAAACAATTATGACGGATTCCTATGACACGTAAGAGGTATGTTAGGAAGATTCAATGACAAGTGAAGACATGTGGCAACTAAGATATTTGAGTACTGTACACTCTACCCCAATAGTGAAAATATTTTTGGGGTTCCTATTTTCTTGAAAAATAGTAAAACCCTAATACGGTTTACCTTTTGGGAGTCACCCTAAATTGAAGTGCATGTTATAAGAATTTTTAGGGTTGTGAAGAGATGAAATGTAAAAAAGGTGTATTGTTGGTACTGTGAGTAGCTACTGGAGTCTTCTATTGTTGATTTTGAACTTGCATTGCAAGTGTATTGTAACCTTGTGTTGAAGATAATACATTGTGTAGGTTCTGAAGGGGTGGGGTTGTTTTACCGAAAGGTTTTTCCCCACTGAAAAATCCTTGTGTTATGTGTTCCTTTCTCTATCTATTTTCTGTATGCATGGTTGGCTGCAATATTGTTGTTTACATGGTATTGAATCTATAAGTGTAGAAGATTTTAATAGGATTTGCATCATACTTTCCTTATGAGATTAGTGTAGGAAGTTGTTTCCGCACCTGAGTTTCCTTACAATTGGTATCAGAGCTTGATCAAATTTTGATCCTAGTTGTTGGGTAGGGTTTTTTGAGCTAATCTCAAGTTGGGTGGGAGTCTTGTGCAGAGCATCCTGAATCTTATTTGCAGATTGAGATGGCGAGTTCATCATATGGAAGAATGGAGGTGGAGAAATTTAATGGCACTAATTTCGAGTTGTGGAAACTTAAGATGGAAGACATGTTGGAAGATCATGACCTATGGGAAGTGACTACAAGCACTACAGGACCAGCAACTATAGCTCAAGCAGATTGGAATATCAAAGACCGTAAAGCTAAGGGTCTCATAAGACTCTATTTAACCGATGCAGTCCTTCTGAATGTTCTAGATGAGAAAACCGCATATAGTTTGTGGGAGAGACTTGGGGTCATGTATCAGGCCAAATCTTTGGTGAACAAGTTGTTCCTAAGGAAGAAGTTGTATTCTCTATGAATGGATGAAGGTGGATCCTTAACAGATCAATTAAATGCATTTAATCTGCTAGTTTCACAGTTGACATCAGCTGGTGTCAAGTTAGAGGAGGAGGATCGTTGCTACACACTTTTGTGTTCTTTACTGGATTCATGGGACCATCTTGTGATGGCTCTCGAAAGCACATTAGTCACCTTCAAAATGGATGATGTGGTGTCTTCGCTGCTATCAGAGGAGATGCAAAGAAAGGCTTCTATTTTAGAAAAGGAAGCCCTTGCTGTTCGTGGGAGATCCACATAAAGAGGGAAGAAAAATGACAATAAGTCTGACAATAAGGGTAGATCCAAATCCCATGGGAAGTCAAAAGACTTCCAATAAGTCCAAGGCAAAATGATGGAACTGTGATAAGATTGGGCACTTTCGTAAAGACTGTAAAGAGCCTAAGAAGAAGAAGAAAGCCTCAGATTCTGGTTCTGAAAAATCTCAAGAAGATGGCGATGCATTCATTGTAGCTTTGGAAGCCCATGCATCTGATGATGTGTGGTTGGTTGACTCGGGTGCATCTTTTCACATGACCTCTCATCGAAACTGGTTCTCAAGATATGAAGAGTTCAATGGTGGAAAGGTGTACTTGGGTGATGATTCTCACCTAAAGATAGTTGGATGCAGAAGGGTCACTATCAAATTTCCTGATGAACGAGTAAAGGGAATCAATGGAGTTATGCACATTCTAGGTTTGCCATGAAACCTATTATCTGTAAGTATGCTTAATGATGTAGGTGTGCAAGTTGTTATTTCTAAAGATGGATGTAAGATGATGAGAGGAGTTATGGTGCTTGCTAAGGGTACTAGGAGAGGTACTTTGTTTCAGCTTGATGCACACATTTCTCAGTGTAATAGTTCTTCTATTTCAAAGAAGAGAGTAGCTATCACTTCATCCCCACCATTTGAACGAGCAGTAAAGAAGACTGTGGTTAATGGTTCTGATGGTAGTGCAACAAGTGTACCTAAGGGTGCAAACACTTTGGAAGGAAAGATTCCTATAGAAAAGACAATGTTGTGGCATTTGAGATTTGTTCACATTGGTGAGAAATGTCTGAGAACCCTAAAAAATAAAAATCTCGTTGAGGGGTTAAATGATTGCAATCTCGAGTTTGACTTCTATGAACATTGTGTATATGGTAAACAAAATCATATTTAGTTTTACTCTAGTTCTCACAAATATTTTGATGTTTTGGATCTTATTCATTCTGATGTATTTGGTCCTGTAAAAGCTCCTTCAATCTCCAAGTCTGTATTTTTTGTATCTTTCATAGATGATTATAGTAGAAGGACATGGATTTATTTCCTTAAAAGTAAGACACAAGTCTTTAGTCGATTCAAGGAATTTAAAGCCCTTGTAGAGAATCAGACTAGTAAGAAGATTAAGTGTGTGAGAACTGACAATGGTGGTGAGTTTTGCTCAATAGAGTTTAAATATTTCTATAAAGAACAAGGTATCAAGAGGCGTAAGAAAACTCCGTATACCCCACAACAAAATGGAGTTGTAGAGAGAATGAACAGGACACTGATGGAGAAGGCTAGGAGTATGCTTAGTGGAGCTAGTTTAGAACAAAGGTTTTGGGCCGAAGCTATGGCCACTGCTTACTATCTGGTTAATAGATCTCCTACATCAGCTCTTGTTGGTAAGACACCCATGGAGGTGTGGTCTAGTAAGAAGCCTTCAGTTAGACATCTTTGTGTTTTTGGTTGTGAAGCTTATGCACATGTTCCAATGGAGAAAAGATCTAAGTTGGAAAACAAAGCTGTTAAATGTATTTTCATTGGGTACAGTGCTGGTGTGAAAGTATACAAGCCTTGGGATCCTATGACTAGTAAGGTTTTGTATAGTAGAAATGTTATTTTTAGAGAGCTAACATCTTCTCCTATTATGCTACAACTAGATGAAAAAGAAAAAGAAAAAGATGTTGTTCAGTTGCCTCCTACCCCTGAGAAGACTGAACAAAGAGACCATGTTGGGTCTAATGATGAGGAGAGCTCTTGCAGCTTTGATAGTTCAGAAGAAGAGGAAGAAAAACCTCAAACTCAGATCTTGAGGAGATCCACGAGAGAAAGAAAGCAACCAAAAAGGTTTGGTTATTCTATGTTAGATTCCAATTGTGCTTTTGCTTTGATTACTAACACTGATGAGCCTAGATCTGTGAAACAGGCATTGGGCATGGAAGATGTAGGTTCCTGGATTGAGGCTATGGATGATGAGATGGCTTCATTAGAGAAAAAAAAAACATGGGACCTTGTACCTTTTCCTAAAGGGAGAAAATCTGTTGGCTGTAAATGGGTGTTGAAGAAGAAATTCTATGCAGATGGCAGTGTTGAAAGGTACAAAGCTAGATTGGTTGCAAAGGAGTATTCACAAGCAGAGGGAATAGATTATGGTGAAATATTCTCTCCTATTGCAAAGTTGACATCCATTAGATTTTTGTTATCTCTTGCTGCATCATATGATTTAGAGATAGAATAGATGGATGTGAAGACAACTTTCCTTCATGGTGTTTTGGAGGAAGAGATTTATATGTCACAACCTGAGCACTACATTGTTAAAGGTAAAGAATCCTTAGTTTGCAGATTAAAGAAATCTCTATATGGTTTGAAGAAATCTCCTAGGATGTGGTACCTTAAGTTTGATACCTTTGTGTTGTCAATTCGATTCGTAAGATCAAAATCAGATCATTGTGTTTATTTCAGAATTGAAAATGATCACCTTCTTATTGTTGCATTATATGTTGATGATATGTTGCTATTTGGGAAGGTTAAGTGTATGATTTCTGATTTTAAATCTCAGTTTTCAGCACAGTTTGAGATGAAAGATCTTAGGGCAGCTAGGTACATCTTGGGTATGGAAATCAATAGAGACAGATCTAATAGAAAACTTTGATTGAGTCAGAGTAAGTATGTGAAGTCTATGTTGGACAGGTTTAGCATGGTAGATTGTAGACCACTATGTGTTCCTATTCCTGTGGGAACAAAGTTATCTGTAGATGATTGTCCAAAATCTCCTAGTGAGGTGGAGGACATGAGTAGAGTACCTTATGCTAGTGCAGTTGGCAGTCTTATGTATGCTATGGTCTGTACTAGACTAGACATTGCCCAAGCAGTGGGAGTCCTGACTCGATTTATGGCTAATCTTGGATGGATACATTGGCATGCAGTTAAGCGAGTACTCAAATATTTGAGGGGTACATCAGATTACTCCATATGTTATCATGGTAACTCTTCTAGATGTCAGCATTCAGTTTGTATTCATGGGTTTGTGGATTCAGATTGGGCAGGTGATATTGACCGCAGGAGATCCACCAGTGCTTATGTGTTCACTATGTTTGGTGGTGCCATCAATTGGATGAGCAAGTGAAAACCTGTGGTTTCTTTGTCCACTACAAAAGCTGAGTACATGGCTGCTACTCATGCTTGTAAGGAAGCAATTTGGCTTAAGAGATTGTGTTCTGATGTTGGTGTTGATGCAAAATAGATTACTATTTGGTGTGACGGTCAGAGTGCTATTTGCCTTGCGAAGAATCTAACTTTCCATGCCAAAACGAAGCACATTGATGTGCAGTATCACTTTGTGAGAGATATGGTGGAAGATGGAAAGGTAAATTTGGAAAAGGTAGATACTGTGAAGAATGTTGCAGATGCATTAACAAAACTAGTGGGCACTGAGAAGTTTAGATGGTGTTCAGAGTCTATGGGCCTTTCGGCCTATAGCGGTTAGTTCCTGTTATGTTCCTATTGCTCTTACAAGGTGTTTGACAAGTGGGAGAATGTTAGGAATAAGGTGTCTCAACCTTGTATAATTTATATTTTTATTATTTGTTTTGTAAAATGTATTTCTTGCAAATAATGTTGATGTGTCAACATCTTGAATTGTGTGTAAGGAGATCATGACTAAAATGGTTATGACAGATTCCTATGACACGTAAGAGGTATGTTAGGAAGATTCAATGACAGGTGAAGACATGTGGAAACTAAGATATTTGAGTACTGTACACTCTACCCCAAAATTTTTTTGGGGTTCCTATTTTCTCGAAGAATAGTAAAACCCTAATATGGTTTACCTTTTGGGAATTTCCCTAAAGTGAAGTGCATGTTATAAGCATTTTTAGGGTTGCGAAGAGATGCGATTCAAAAAAGGTGTATTGTTGGTACTGCAAGTAGCTACAAGAGTCTTATGTTGTTGATGTTGAACTTGCATTGCAATTGTATTGTAACCTTGTGTTGAAGATAATACATTGTGTAGATTCTGAAGGGGTGGGGTTGTCTTACCAAAAGGTTTTTCCCCACCGAAAAATCCTTGTGTTATGTGTTCCTTTCTCTATCTATTTTCTATATGCATGGTTGGCTACAATATTGTTGTTTACATGATATTGAATCTATAAGTGTAGAAGATTTTAATAGGATTTGCATCATACTTTCCTTATGAGATTAGTGTAGGAAGCTATTTCTGCACCTGAGTTTCCTTACAAATAATAGTAAGGCTTTACCTGATAATAGCTTACAACACTCTTGTAGATTACATATCTCTATTTTAGTCCTCCATTCTTCTTAGATTTCACACACTTCAGCTCTGATAACTTGTTCACCCTTCAAGCATTGAAACCCTTAAGCCTTCTTTCCTTGCTTGCCAATGTAGACTATTCTCTTAGGCTACTGAATGAAGCAATACCCTATACTCCTTATCTTCCTTAGGTTCTCGTACATGAAAACCTTCGCTTCTGATTAGACATCTCTACAAATAGAGAATTAAGATCTTTTTTCCATTCATCCTCCATCACCCATTTTAGGGTTAGTTTGGATTAGGTAGGATTCAATGAATCTAATCATTGTTTCATTTCATTCCCTTCTAGAAACTTCTCTTTCAATTCTCTTTGAATTCACCTCAAAATGGTTCACCATGAATTCTGTGCAACTAGCTCATCAAACTTATCTTCCACATGGTTTAGACAATCCAAGAAATCAAACTTTTCAACTCAGATTCATCAAATTCTTGATCTTTCTTATAATGCTAAAACTTGACATTAATTAGTTTTTGGTGCTCATCACATACTACATTGCTCAGAATCCACTATCAAATCAATCAGCATAAACTAAAGTTTGTTGGTGCTCAACATCAACTAAACTTTACTCATCTTACACTATATCACTTAGCTTACACTGAAATAGACTTTTCTCAGCTCCAACTAATTTTTTTCTCATCTTACACTAACTTTTCTTCACACCTACTATGCATATTATTAAGCTTAGTACACATACTTTGTTTAACTTGTTCTTTTGAACTTAATCAGTGTAAGCATCCTTTGTAACCTTAAGTTGATTATCAATAAACTATAATTTTACTATTTTAATTGATCCTTTTACTCCTTTCTCATATCATAACTCAACCTTTCCTCTAGGTTCTATTTTTATCTCATTTGATCAAATCCTCTTCATCAATCAAACAAATGACAGTACTCAAGTCATATAAAGCAATTGTCTTACCAAGAAGTAGCAGGTTTGACATTAGTCACAAAACAATAATTGAAACCCATTTATCATACTTGTATCAATTTGTATTCAACATTTATGATGTGGTTATGTGTGTAGTATGGTATGATAAGTATGACAACAGATATATTTATTTGACCAATAAAGGCAATGAACAAAGAGAAACATAGCACATTAGTAAAAGATGAATAATAAGTTAAGGAATTATTTTGGTTACAAAATAATTTCTTAATTATTTAGGGATGAAAATCTAGATGTAAACCCTAAGCTAGCATGAGCTAATTTTTATTTAGTCAAACATGTGAGAGCATTAAGGCTAACTAGACAAAGTTTTGTAAAAAGGAAAGGTATAAGTAAGAAATAATTACTTATGAAGTATGTGATGGGAGTGTGAACTATAAATGTGATATGAGAGCTTATGTGAAGGTTATGTGATACAATTTTTTCTGAAAGATCAAATATATCTAAATTACATCAGTCATCAGTAAAAAGGTTTTTATATATTTCTCTTTCTGTATAAAGGCACTATATTTTAGAATTGCATGTTTGGGCAGTGTTCTTCTTGCATGCATTTATAATTGTATTACCAATTCCTAACAGGTTTTAGGGTTTTAACAGGGCCTAGCCCTATAACAAGGACTGACACACTATATTTACTTCATAGACTCTTAACAGGGTCAATATCCTTAACAAGATTCTTTTGTTTAGTGGATCATCTTGTGGGTACCATCCCCACTGGGGTTTTCCCTTGGCCACAGTTTCCCTAGTTAACAAAATATGGTGTTATGAATTCCCTTTGTGTATGGATCTATTTAATGTTCAATACCATTGGTTTACTTTCATATGCATGTTGTAAAGTAATTAACAATATTTAGTTGTGGGAAAAAGTTTGTAGAATACTGATTCAACCCCCATTTTAGTATTATATATTTCTAACAACATCTAGCTTAGGCTATACCAAGAACTCTACAACTAAACAAGGTGAATCATCAAAGAAATAAGAGAAAATAAATGTGTATACCAATCCAAAGCCTAAGAAACCAACATGTTATCATTATGGAAAACCTATACACCCAAAAAATGTACAAAGGAACAAAAATGGTAAGATAAATGTTACTTCCAAATTTGATGGTTATTTTTATTATTATTATAAGTATGGACATAAATCATTTGAGTGTAGATCCAAGTTTATCCAAACAACTAAGAAGTATGCATTTAATGGTTACTATTATACTTGAAATAAGTTTGGACATAGGTCACAAGAATGTAGATCACTGGTGAAGACCAAATGGAAACCAAGAAAGAAAGGTAATACAATCAATTAGGATTATAATGCATGGTATTCATGTACTAAATGTGGGAAGCATGGTCATATTGATAAAAATTGCATCAGATTACATTTTTGAGGAACATATGGTAATTGAAGAAATTATGGCATGGCATGTCATTGTTGTCACAAGGTTAGTCATCTAAGAAAGAACTATAGAAATTGGGTGTCAACACCAAATGAAGAAGATCTAAGAGGCAAAGGCAAGGTATGTATAGATGAGATTCATGAGTAGATGAATAAGATATAGAGAAGAAAGTTTAAAGAAAATGATACATCAAGTACAACTAATGGGGACACCTCATCTAATGAATTATGTTTAACCAATGACTCCAACTAAGCCTAAGAAGAAGGAAAGGAACTACACTACTAAAGATTTATCTTACACTAGTTCCTAGAGTGAAATAGAAGAAAGTCCACATATGCATAATATTTGATGCACAAGGAAAATATACGGAGCATGGAAATATTAAAATTAGTTAGCTTTACCGAGCGTATGGGTAACTATGTACTAGTAGAGTAAATCAAGTTAGTAATGTCGAAAGTATGGTAATGTTTTACCTAAGCACCTGAGCATGAGTCAAGTTTATGAGTGTACCTTGTTACCTAAGCATTGATGGAAGTGTGAAGCACCCAAGGGTAATCGAGTTCATTAAAGAAGTGAGAATGTAAGTATAATGCATTTAATGTATCCTAATGGTCAAAAAATGTAGCTTTATTGTATATATATTGGGTTTTCAATTTTTATTGTTTAACTTGCATTTTGAAAAGCGAAGAGTGAAATTGACTGACTTGAGTGAAGAATATTTTTTTGAAGCTTTTGAAGTGAGATTTTATTAGTGAATTTGAGAGAAAAGTGAGTTGGAATAAAACCAAGCTATCAATCAAATATTCTCCAAAACCCTATCACTTGAAATGACTTCAACCTCTACCAGTGTAAAGAGAAAGACCAAGAGAAAGATGAATCTTGTGAAATTGATTTGAAATATTGGTTATGCTGAGAGGCATTCTATACAATGACAACACAAATGCCTAGCACGAGAATATGCTAAGGTTCCTTGTCAATAAAAAAGAAAAGGGAACAATTACAAACCTTTAAATTCTAAAATAGAAATTATTCCTAAAATAATAGCTGGTTGAAATAAAAGGAGGCCAAATGGAGGGTGAAATAATAGGGTCTAAAAAATAGGACCAAGCAACTATATATATATATATATATATATATATATATATATATATATATATATATATATATATATATATATATATATATATATATATATATATATATATATATATATATATATATATCCAATTCTAGCAACACATAATTGACGATTCATTTGATTTATTAAATTGAATTGCAATATAGGTAAGCCATACATTTTAAGTAAAATTATACAAAAATTTGTTGTACATTATTAATCAAAACTTAACCCAAAATAATATATTTATCTTATGGCATTTCGTTTGTTCTAGAGCCCACAACTTCCAATGATAGTGCTTTTAAGAAGTCATTTAAATGCCTGACTATCTTAAGAAGGCACAACTCAACACTCAAAATGACATATGAGAAGGCATGACCCCATGTTTAATAGTGCTTGACGAATGCCAATAATATCATATAGCACGACCATGCAATGAAATACAACATACATGGTAAGTTTTGTGTTTTAAAAATATATTTATTTTAATATTAATTCCTTATGTGTTTAATAAAATTGAAGGTGAAACATCACACATCTATCTTATAAAAACCAAAATTGATGTCTATTGAGCACAATATTAAACAATTTCTTCAAAATTCTAGAGTAAAAGTAAGTATCTTTGCATACGATCTTCTTTTCACTTTATTGAATTCAATTTGATTGGCCTTCTCTATCTGAAATCATCTTTGTTGTGCATTTTGTAAATCAAAATATGAAGTACTTGAAACTTTCCTCAGTTGAAGAAGGGGTAACAAAAATAGCTTGAACCAACCTACACAATCACACTAGCGCTCATCATCAAAAACAACTTGAACTAGGTAACCCAAACCAACCTCATTCTTTGTTTTTAAGTGGTTGATCTAAGTTAATCTATTTTGTCATGAATTAAAAAGGTATATTAAACTTACAAGATCTTTTTAAATAGAACTTTACTCAGAACGTTTTAAAAAAGAGTATGTTTTAGCTAGACTGTTCAAAATAAGTTATTTTTTCATGAATTTAGAAAGAAATATTAAATTTAAAAGATATGGTTTTCAATAGAATGTTTCACATATCATGTTTTAATAAATAGAATGTTTTAATAGAATGATGTAAAATATAATGTTTGAGTTTAAAGGATCTATTTTCCAATAAAATATTTTAAACAAAATGAAGCAAAAAAAATATTTAGCATTTATTTGGTTGAAATAAATAGAATGTTTTCAAATATAATAAAAGAATGCTAAAAATCACAATAAGATGCTTTAAATCAAGGTTTAAATGATACATTAAAAGATTTTTTTAAATAAAATGTTTCATTGAAAATATTTTCATGAATAGAATGTTTTGATCACAATAGAATGTTCTAGCTAGATTGTTTTAAATAAGTTATTTTCTCATGAATTTAGAAAGGAATATCAAATCTAAAAGATCTATTTTTCAATAGAATATCTAAAATAGAATGTTTCACATATAATGTTTTAATAAATAGAATGTTGTAATAGAATGAAATAAAGTAGAATGTATGGATTTAAAATCTATTTTTTCAATAAAATATTTTAAATAGAATGAAGTAAAATATTTCTCATTTATTTGGTTGAAATTAATAGAATATTTTAAAATATAATAAAACAATGTTAAAAATCATGATAAAATGTTTTAAATCAGAGCTTAAATGATACAGTAAAGTAAATAGAATGTTTCTAGGCATTTCTCTTATTTCACGTTCATTAGATTTATTCGATTGATGTAAATAAAAAGTTTAACATATAAAGTAAATAGAATGTTTCTAAGCATGTCCCTTATTTCACATTTAATTGTTGAAGTAAATACAATATTTTAAAATATAGTAATGAATGCTTAAAATTGTAATAAATTATAGTAATGATTACTATTTTGATTTACAAAAGTAATTTTATTTAAAATAGTATTTTGATTAAGATTAGTATATTCATTTAGATTACTAATTCTGAATTAGATTACTATTTCGATTATTACATTTTTAATTTATGGTTAGATTAAATTAATCTTTACCTACTAATATTTGAAAAGTGGATGGCAATACTACCATTTTCCAAATATTTTATTAAAGTACCACTCCATTTGTTTCTAAATTAAAAAATTAAAATTATAGCTTTAATTTTGTTGTTTGAAAATTAGAGTAATGATATATTTATTTTAATTTATGTTTATTTTTTAAATATAAATTTAAAAGAATAAATATTAACTTTTAGGTATGAATCTTTGAAAAGTGGAAGGCAATGCCACCACTTTTAAAATATTAGAATACTAAGAAATTTATTATAATGTTAGCTATAACTAAAAATATTTATAATGTTTCAAAAGTGGATGGTAGTGCCATATATTTTATTACAGCATGAATTTATTTGTTTCTAAATTAAAAAATCAAATTTATACTTTTAATTTTGTTGTTTGAACATTAGACTAACCATATTTTTATTTTTATTTTTGTTTTTTTATATGCAATTTTAAAATAATAAATATTAACTTTTAGACATCAATCTTTGAAAAGTGGAAAACAATGCTGCCATTTTTAAAATATTATAATAGCAAACAATTTATTATAATGTTAGCTATAATTAAAAATATTTGTAATGTTTCCAAAGTGGATGACAATGCCACCATTTTGAAACATTAGAATGAAAATATTTCATAGAATAATAAATATTACTTTGTGTACATATAGTTGCAACCATATTAATATGATTATAATGAAATAATGAAACACTTTTTTTTATTTTGTTATTGCTAAAGGTGTAAAAAATGAACTTCAATTATGGGATGAAAGTTGAAGTTCCTTCTGATAAGGATGGTTTCCAGGGAGAACAGTTCCTTGGCACTATTAATAGACATGTGGCCAACGTTCTTAGGACTAAGTTTTTCATTCAATATGATAATTTTATAACTAATGAGTTCACACAAGAACCTCTTGTATAGGAGCTTTTTCTAGAGGATATTAGACCTAGACCTCCAATTGTTTCTCTTCCACAATACATCCCATTGGATTTGGAAATAGACATCTTCCAGAATGATTTTTGGTGGTCAGGCATTTTTGTTGATGAATTTAAGTCTCCACTTAGTCGACGATAATTTTATGAAGTTTACTTTTCACATACTCAAACTCTTCAGCCTTATTCTTGAGTGGAGTTATATTGATCTCATGAATGAATTAATGGAAGGTGGATACTAATACAATGGTACTAAATATGTTATTGGGTTTGTTTGAATAGAGGTCCACATCTTTTTTGGGTATTAGTCTATTGTATTGGAATATGGGAATTCACTGTCTCATAAAGTGGATTGCTTATTATTTTTTATCATCATCATGAACTATTATGTTGTTATCCTTATTATGTACATTAATAGTTTATATTCCACAATTAATGACAACTATAATTGGATATGCTCAATGCAACATGATAACCTTATTATTTGCACATTTTAGTGGTTGCAAGTACCATTAGGCTGAAATTTCATTATACTAATTCTCTAATTTATAAATTTAGCTATGATCATCAATTGGGTCCTCAAATTAATGTAGCTATAACACTAATTCAAATTATAACAATCTTCTTCAATTGAAATAAATCTTAATGATTGTGCTTCGTGACTATCAACAATTACTTGCTACTCAACATTTGAAAAATATGTTTGTCTATTCTTCACTATCCATGAATGTTCATAATATTACCATGTTTATATACCCAAAATTTCATTATAAATTTTAATACAATATGGATTTTATATTCATTTTCTCCAGACTTGATCATACTAAGTGACCTATTATATTTTTTCAAAACCATTATTGATTTAAAATTTATATCCCTCTAGTTAAGTATACATTTGTTCTTCTTTTTTATTGGTGCCAATGCTTTCTAAATTATTTTCCATGAATTGTTTTAGGAATGGCAACCTCTGATAGACAATCAAGCATTTTTGATAGGAGCCCAACTTCTTCTGTAGGATCAAGTCATTTTGTTGAGATAGAGTTTCAAAAGTGTGCACGAATAATTAAACAATGTTGTAAATATATGGTAAAAGCACTTGAGAATGCAACTTTATCAATTGGTCATGTACAAGAGATAGAGATTATTGAGATGGAAGATGTTTCCAAATACATACGCAACACATCTGCAAAACTAGATGTGTTTCCACCCATGATGAAAGAGGTCTATGATCACATTACAAACAAAGGTTGTAGTACAATTTTAATCTCTGAAGAATATGTGATGTAATTACATCATTATGGAGAACTATACACATGGTCCATATGATGATTTCACATCTTTCAATACTTCACTTATTACTTCATCTAAATAATTGTACTAGGAGATATAGCTCTCCTTTCATCTATGTGTCAGAATAATAAATAAATTATTTAACTTTTTAGCTCAAATTCTTCTCAACCATACTTGCAAATATTTGAAACATTTAAGCTTGGCCTTTGTGTTTGTAATATTAGAACTTTTAGATGACATATATCATTAATATATGTTAATCACTAAATTATGTATAAAATTGATGTCCTATTTCTAACTATTAACATACTCTAAAGCATAATATTCATTTTATACTTATTTTAAGTGTAATCATTACCTCAATAATATTTAGTAGTCCTTCATTATACACTATTCATGTTAAGCATAATTAACATTAACCAATGGTCTATTTATAAATGTAACTAATAAAATTATAAAACTACTTAAGGAATATTACAATCCTTATATTGTTCTATTATGCTAAGAGGCATGTGTAATGAGAACAAGGTGCCCTCCTAAATGTAACTCTAAACATAACTCTAATCATAACTCTAACCATGGTCCTAATTTTTCCGCTAACCTTATCCATGATCATGAGAATATACTTATTATTATAGAGGCCACCTTATATTAAATATATTCTAAAATCATTTTTGCTAGAAGGTTTGAGTTTAACAAAGCATTTGTCTTTTTCTTATTTCCTCTGCTATTATTAAAGAATGTATTCATAGGAATATCATTAATTGGCATTTGGAATATATTTTTTAGTGTATTTGGGATCTCATTGACTCTTTGGATAGCTACTTGTCATCGCATGTGTATAGGGAAGGTAATGCTCTAGCAGATAGTTTAGCCAATATTGGTTGTGATGGTACTATTCTGGATTCTCACTCTTCAACTCGGATACTAGAACTGTTTCCTTGTATTATTTCTATAATTAAGAGTGAGTCTTAATTTTCCTACTAGATGTGAGCTGCTAGGTTTGTGTTATGATTATTAATATCATTATATGTGTTTTATTTATGCGTATCTTAATTAGTAGATATGGTTTTAAATGGTCCGACATAATGCTTGTATTATTCATGATAACATTGGGTTATCCACTGACATCTAGTGGGGAAATTTTAATGATTTATAGATGGGATTTGTGATCTTAGTAGTTATTATGACTTGGCATGAGGATCTTTCATTTGTACTTAGCATGACATCCTTGCGAGGTGATTTTGTGGTGTTCTTTGATGATGGTGGTTACTCAGTCTATCATATCACATGGTGGCTTTAATTCTTAATAGATGGTAGCATTTTTCATTTTTCTTGGAGTTTGGTCTTTCAAATGCCTTATATTTTATTCTTTTTTTATTCATTAGGCATCATCTAATTGATTTTAAATATCTTATTCTGCATTGGATCTAAGTACTCATTTCGTGTGTTTTGACTTACAATTTTAATGTGATGGATTTCAAATCTTTTGGCACATTGGTTGTCATTGTTTATGGTTATTTTATCATGCTATTTTTTGAATTCTTTCTAATTTTTTGGGTTTTTGGGTGTTCATTTTTATCTCTATATTTTGTGGGAGTTGTTCTTCATTGCTATCAATAGCATCAATATGTCAAGTCACCATAGTTCATTGGTTGGAGTAAGTTATCTAGTTGATGTTTTCTCAACTTGTTCTTTACTGCACATGGATTATTATCCAAGGAATTATAGGGGGTTCTTGGAGCCTAAAGATTTGGAGATGCCTTTTCTTGGCTACATCAAGGATGAGATACTAGCAACCATTTTCTTCTGTGAACATCCTCATATTCAAAGAGGAATCAAGAGGATTATTGGGCATGAGATTCTCTTTCCTCTTGGAAAAATACTGATATATCCCTCTCAACTTCTATCAATTTTTTTTTCAAATGCTCTTGATTTATTGCAATCTCTATTTCATTTGGAGCTAATAGTTTGTAGATTTATCATACTTGGATTCTTGTAAGGTAGTAAGCTTGTTAAAGCCTGTAAGAAGTACAATCTTTACAGTGGTTCTGCCCTCATTGGGAGTTTGTTTCATCATCATGCCTTCCTTAGTAATCATGGTGTTTATGTGGTTTTTGAGAGCATCAAGAAAGCTCTAGAGAGGTATTCTTTTTATCCTATTAAGGCTGCATTGCAACAATATGGTGGTTGTTTTCTTAAAAGTTATATTAACAATGTGCATCAAATTGTCTTTATCATCTTAGATCTTTTGGATCATGACTCTTCTTAGGAACCTACTCCACTTGTGATATCTCCTCCCACTACCACTCCTAATATAACTCTTAAGCTTGGTAATTTTGTCTCTATGGTAGGTGACATGGAGGAATAAGACTACTTGGTATCATGTTTTTTGGCTTTGTGTTTTTTCCTTTTTGCTATGAGTAGGTTGTTGCATGCAGATACCTCACCAATTTGGTTAAAAGTTGATCTGGTTGAAAGGGTTTGTTTATTGCGGCATCCTCCTGACATTTTTTGGTTTCATTTAAAAGATGCCATTCAGCTAAAAGTTTTTATCAAAAATTTCTTATGTAAATATTTGTACATATTAGTTAGATCTTTACTTCTTCTTCTTCTTCCACATAAATATATTGTAAGTTGGAGGTTTCATTTTTGGGCTATTATAACCGGGTTTGTTTACCCACTTTTTTCTTCCTTCTTTTCTTACTTCTTCTTTCTCCTTCTTCTTCTCAACGGGGTTATGAACAATTTTTTTCTTCCTAGTTCTTTTCTATAGGAGCTCCTTATGTTAGAATCAAAGTAATGTAATATATATATATATATATATATATATATCAAGTGGTTCTATCACAATGTTTTCAAAAAAAAAAATTCTAAAATCCCAACCCTTACTCCCCTCCTAACTATAACTGTGGCCCTAAGTAAACTCTTAAACATAACCCTTTCTCTAACTCTAACCCTAACTATAATTGTAATCCTACCCCCACACCTAACTATAACCCTAAATCTAACTCTACCATAATTGTACCCTGATCATAACCATAACTATAATCCTTATTCTAACCTTAAACCTTAATCAAAATTATAACCCTAACCCTAACTCAAACTCAAACCCTAAACCTAACCATAATTTTGATGCTTTGTCTACCCCTAACTCAAACTATAACCATAATTGTAACTTAAACTCTAACCCTAACCCATATTCTAACCCTAACCCTAACCCTTTCTCTACCCCTATCTCTAACCCTAACTATAGTCCTAACCTTAACCTTGACCTTATCTCTAACCCTAACCCTAACCCTAACCCTAAAAATAACTCTAATTCTAACATTAACCCTAACCCTAATTATATCCCTACTCCTAACTCTAACCCTAAATCTAACTCTAACTCTACCATAATTAGACTCTAACCTTAACCCTAACCCTAAATTTAATGCTAACTAAAACCCTAAGCCTAACCTTAACACTAACCTTAACCCTGACTCAAACCCTTATCCTACTCTTAACCTTGATGTAACTCTATATATAACCCTAACTCAAAATATAAATCTAACCCTAACCATAACCCTAAATCTAACCCTTTCTTTACCCCTTTGTCTAACTCCAACCATAATCATAACCACAACCCTACCCTACCATTAACTCTAATTATTTATCTAACTCTACCATAATTGAACTTTAATATTAACCCTAACCCTAACTCCAACCTTAAACTTGACTCAAAACTCTAACCTTAACCTTAACTCTAATACTAACCCTAACTCAAATCCTAACCATAATATTAAATCTATTTGTGTCTCTACCCCTGACCCTAACCCTAATTCTAACCCTAACTCTAACTCTAACTCTAACTCTCACTCAACTCCTAAACCTAACCCTAATTCTAATATTATGTCTACCCCTAACTCAAACCCTAACCCTAACCCTAACCCTAATTCAAACTATAACCCTAAACCTTATCCTAGCCTTGACCCTAACCCTAACCCTAATCCTAACCCTTTCTCTACCCCTATATATAACCCTAACTCTAATCCTAACCTTAACACTAACTCTAATCCTAACACTAATCTTAACCCTACTCCCACCCCTAACTCTAACCATAAATCTAAGTCTACCATAATTAGACTCTAACCATAATCTTCCAAATTTGGTAAATTGAGAGGAAATTAGAGTGAAGGTTTGGAACATAGAGAAAGTCTTTGAATTTCCCATTTTCGATCTCCACTTTTCCTTTCCCTTCAACTTCCATTTTTGTATCATCTCCTACAAAGATGTATGGTACTTGTGACTACATCAATGAAGAAAAGTCTCCCTTTGAAGAACCCATATGATATGAGGCACCTGAGTCAAGAATCCATTCCAATGAAGAACTTGTATTTGCCATAAGTGCTTGCCCTTTTCCCTTTGAAGTGGGTGGAGTTGAATCCTTGGAAGCATTTGATACATTGATTTTTTTGTTCTTGAGTAAGTTTTCTAACTCATCAATTCTCTTAGTCCTACGATGATGTTCATCATGATTTGGTTTCTTGCAATATACACAAAATTGTTTTTCCTTCTTATCATTATTTCCCTTCTCGTTGGAAGATTTATTGCCTTGTTGTGAGGAGGAAGTTTGTTGTGTCTCAGATTGTGATTTTTGCTTCCACTACTTTTTCTTGTTGTTGTTAGAACCTTTTCCACTTTGACTTGATTGGTTCTCATTACTAGCCACCAATGCTTTGGTCTTTGATGATGTGAGAAGTCCCATATCTATCAACTTGGTTTGTTCAAAAATCAACATTTTTGCAAATGCATTAAATATAGGCTTTTGGAAAGCACTTCCCATGGTCAACATGTGAGTGTTATAACTCAAAACAAAGGAAGCATACTCTGAAGGTAGCCTCTTCAGGATGTGATGAATCAACCTATCATCCTTCATGAGATTACCACAATCTTTAAGTAGTGTTCTAAACTCATTGGCTCTATTGATATAATCATGAATTGTGTCAAAATTCTTTGGATCCAATAGAAGTAGATCATCCTTAATCTGGAATCATTTTTCCTCATTCACCTTACCATAAAATGCTTCAAGTTTGTCCCAAGTAGGTTTGGCTTCCTTGAAACTAGAAATGTGGAAGATGAGATCTCTATGTACACAAATCCTAATAATTCCTAAAGTTCGTTGGTCTTTAATTTTCCAATCAAAGAGTGTTGTAGCATCAATGGGTTTGGGGATTGTACCATCAACATAAAGATTTAGACCTTTTTTCCATTAATCTACTCCATACAATATCTTTCCATGTAGAATAATTGTGTGAAGTTAGAAGTGGACCTTTAGGTGAACCCATGATGTAGAAAATGAAAAGAGCACAAAAGAGAGACACAAGAACACAATACACATCCCCCCATTCACTCAATCAAAGAACCCCCCAAAAAAGATGCTTTTGGCACTTTATATGTAGTGCATGTACAATAGGGCACTAGTCAAAATGTACAAAGTGGACTTCTAATTTTTTTTGTTTACAATTTCCTTTTGAGGCTCAAATTTGTCATTAAGCACTATAGCTCAGATGTACAATAATTTTGAAAAGTAATCAAAGCAATACAATGGAGAAAAGACCCTAAGTCTAAAAGTGATATTTTTGTCCACCCTACCCTATAATCTAATTATAGATCTGAAAAGTAGAAAAAAAATTATGCACTTTCAAAAAAAAATGGAACCTATTTTTGAGTTTAGATGAGCTTGTATGGAGTGTTTCAAGTTGTAAAATGTAGGATTAGATAGGTACAATCACAAAAAAAATGCAATTTCTAACAAATTTGTGCACCAAAACTAGAAAAGAATAGCACCACTAAAAAGTTCAAAAAATTCTACCCAAAATCAAAAAAATCACACCTGATTTGGAGTTTGGATGACTGAGTTATGGCCTCCCAAAGTTAGACTGTCAAATTAGAATTGCATCTAGAAAGGGGTCTAGGTAGAAAACTAAGAGGTTAAATTTGATGGTCAAATGACCATCATAGCAGTTCAAAATTGTCTAGAAATAATGGTCAAATGACTATCAAATTTAGTGTCGTGTCTAGCTGACGTTAGTGAAAAATGGGTCCCTCTGGCTGACGTGGAAAATTTGTACAATATATACTGGTATAGAATGTATAGAAAATGCATGTGTCTATTGACTGAGTCATTACATGTAGTGATTTGCATGTCAGCATGCATGGAGGGTGATCATACATGTGGTAGTCCACGTGTCCTCAAACTAGGTGTTGGGTTGGCAATGTTGATGTGTGCAGGGTGTTCAGGTGGAATGAAAGTGATGTCATTGTGTGTCCCTATAGGAAGTGCCATGTGGCACTATGGATGATGTAGGTGGGGTGCATAGAAGGTGTTGTGCGGTATAATAGAACTACCAAAAATTGATTACGAGTGCCACGAAAATGTTCATGTTGGCTGCCGAGAAAGATGCAGACGAGAAATCTTGCCACTACCAGAGAATCCACTGCACCAGGCGAGATTGGGCTGCACTAGGCTATAAAAGGTTTAATGATGGATGATATTTTTTCCCACATGCATAACAAAAATAGTTTTGGTAGTGAATAAAAGGTGTAGGCTGTAGAGGCTAAAATGAAGCAAAGACTGCCAGATGCTTGGTTATGCACCAGAATATCTGTCGGGCTAGTTAGAATGAACTTGCTAGAATATTTAAATAATTTTCCTATACTACTATATGTGTAGACTATTTATGAAATGAGAATATTCTGTAACGCATAGTGAATATTACTTATGGGGGCCGAGGTTTCACCACTTGGTTCCTGCAAAAAAAAATTCTCTGCAGGCCCAAAGGGTAAAAATTTTCCAAAAATTTCTATGAACAACTAGCTAGAAATTAAAGAGAAAAATAAATTTGATTTGAAAATAAAGTTCATAGATCTAATAAAAGATCATACCATACTTAAAAATTGGACCTTCGAGTGCCGATTTACAAAAAAAATTGCCTCAAAATTGATTTTGGCCTAATATAGGTGAATATAGTCAATTCTCAACAAATCGACATTCAGATGCAATGACAAGGTCCTCTTTGGCTCTAGATGCTCCCAATGACTATGATACTTTGGATCTAGGTCGAGGTGCTAAAGCAAGAATGGTCTTGAATGACTATGTGAAGAGAAATTCTCCAAGCTCTGATACTAGGTAAGAATTTTCTTTAGGGAAAATTTCACCCAAGATCAAGGAACTCAAGCACAAGCACAACAGTAGACCAGAAAGAGTATGATAAGAATAAAAATATAGTATTTAATTCAATATGAAATTACACTAGGAGTGCCTATATGTAAAGGCCTTTAAAATGCATCTAGAATGCCTAGGAATCAACATACTGATAAGTCCTATAACTAGGCACATGTCCACTAGAAGTGGATTATCCTCCATTAAGCACAGGAGTAAGTGCTATGATGAGAGGATAAGCCTACAAAGGTGTAGCATACAAAATTATTTTGTAGACACCATGTGCTAAAATAGGAGTGTGAATAACTATGTTGTCTATAATACAACTCAGTTAATTATGTAATCTCCAGTGTTGTAGACACCATGTGCTGAATTAGAGTTGCTTACTTCTGTGTTGTCAACATGACAACTTATAAAAGTACATAAACTCCTAAGTGTCTCACTAATAAATAATAAAATAATGCATTGACCTAAGTAAACTTAGGTAACATGTAATAAGTAAATACTTATCTACACCAACACTAACCCTAACTCTAACCTTAACCCTAACGCAAACCTTTATGCTATCCTTAACCTTGATGCTAACTCTATATACAAATATAACCCTAACAATAACCTTAACCCTAACCCTTTCTCTAACTCTAACCCTAACCTTAACTGTAATTGTAACCCTACCCCTACCTCTAACTGTAGCCCTAAATAAATCTACCATAATTGGACAAATAACCCTAATTGTAATGGCAACCTTAATCCTAACTCTAACCTTAACCCTAACTCAAAACTCTAACTCTAACCCTGAATCAAATCCTAACTCAAACTCAAACCCTAAACCTAACCCTAATCCTAACCGTAATTCTTATGCTCTATCTACCCCTAACTCAAACTATAACCCTAACCCTAACTCAAACTCTAAACTTGGCTAGTATTTTAACCCTAAACCTAATCCTAACCCTTTCTCTACCCCTAATCCTAACTCAACTCCTAACCTTAACCCTAATTCTAATCCTAATACTAATCCTAAACCTAACCATAATGCTACCCCTAACTCTAACCCTAAATCTAACTCTAACTATAAATCTAACTCTACCATCATTAGACTCTAATCATAACCCTGACCCTAAGCCTAACTCTAACCTTAACCCTAACTCAGAACTCTAACCCTAACCCTAATTCTAACCTTAACCTTGACTCAAATCCTTACCCTAACCTTAACCCTGATGTAACTCTATATACAAACCTAACCCTAAATATTAATCTAACCTTAACAATAACCCTAAATCTAACCCTTTCCCTACCCATTTCTCTAACTCTAATTGTAAATCTAATTTTAACCCTTACCCTAATCCTAATTTTAACCCTAATATAACCCTAACTATAACCCTAACTTCAACTCTAACTCTAACCCTTATTGTAGCTCTAATTCTAATTCTATCTCTAACTCAAACTCAAACTCTAATTCTAAACCTAACCCTAACTATATTTGTAACTTGAACCCTAATTCTTACCATTGTCCTTACCCTAACCCTAACCCTATTTCTAATTCAAACACTAACTATATTTGTAACCCAAACACTAACCCTAATCCTAACCTTAACCCTATCGCTAACCCTAACCCTAAACCTAACAATAGCCCTAACCCTAACCCTAGCCCTAATCCCAACTCTACTCTCGAATATAACATTTTATGTAACAATATCCTTAAAATAAAAATAATTTAAAGTGATACAAATAAGCACAATATATAGAATTAAAAAATAAAATGTTGAAGAATAATTTTATAGTAAGTTTATACAAGTATATTTAAAAAGAAATAAATAAATTGACACTAACCTTATCAAAAATAGAAAAATTAAAAATACTTTTCCTGTTGCACCGCGATTTCCACTAGCCTATCTATCTATCTATCTATCTATATATAATAGAAAGAGGAATCATTCTTGAGGCACCTGTTTTCATAAATCCCAACTACAATTAAAATAACCTTGGGATTAAATGAAAATAGGAGCCTTGAGTATATATAACACCGAGAGTAATCATTCTTGAGGTTGTTGTATACAATTGTTCAATCATGTGTTGTCTTTGATGTTACACAAATGTCATATTAGTTATCAGTCAAATTATACTGACCTCACTTGGTCAGTAAAGAAAAAGATAGAGTTTACCGAGCTCAGAAGGTTAGCAAAAAGAATTGCAAAGTCTACCAAACATTTATGTAAGTTACACTGTGAAGATAGTTTCTATCAAGCTCACTCATGCGTCAAAGGATTTTGAGACATGGATTAGTATTAACTGAGCTCCCAAGGTTAACAAAGGAAAGTTAGTCTCTACTGAGCTCACAAGATCAGTGAAGGAAAATTAGTTCTTACCAAGTTCACTCAATCTACAAAGGATTCTATAGAGTTCACAGTGTTTACCAAGCTTCACTTGGTTAACGCTGGAAATTATTTTTGGAGCAATATTTACTAAGAAAGGTCGGCCAATGAAGAATTTCATTATTTTGGGAAATAAAGTTTATTTGTTTCATGTAATGTTTATAGCCGATTGATATATTGTTTACTAGTAAATGTAACTTTTAATTGAGTCGACTTGACAATCTATAATGTATAAATAAAAGGTCAAGTTGTGGATTCTAATTGTAATGAACAAGCATGCAAATGAGTTGATTGTGTGAAGAGGAAGTGTAAGTAAATTTTGAAGAAGGATAAGGTATCCTCGAGGAGAAGCAAAGTTGTATTCGATTAGCGAGGATCTATTGAAGCAGAGTAGAGATCTATACCAGCAAAGTTCAATTGCATATCATTCAAGTCGCTTATTCTTACTTTCTCACTGTTGTAACAATAATTTCTAAATCTCTTAATAGAGTTGTTCTAATAGCCATTTTGTAAATCCTCTAACAAGGTGGGTAGTTCTACTTAATTTTTCTAAAGTCCTCTAGCAAGGCCACTCCTAATAGGGTGATTAAATCCTCTAACCAGGTTGCACCTAACAGTGTGTTTTGTAACCTTTAACAGGGTTGGCTCCTAATAGAGCTCACTTCAGAAGAGTGAAAATTGGTAGTTAGTTACTTGGTGGTTTTTCCCATATTGGATTTCCACATTAAATCTGGTGTCTCTTGTATTCATGTTTTTTTCTTGCATGCATTTTAATAATTGTGAATGCTTAAATATCAATAACAAGTTAATCTACCAAATTACATCATTTTTCTCTATGGCTACCGATTAATAGTAGTAAGTAAGTTTGAAGACATCTAAGGGATCTTTGGATTTATTTTTGTGGTAACTGATTCACTCCCCCTCAGTTACTCCATCTATAATTCCAACAATTGGTATCAAAGCTTTTTGGTGCTTGTAGGAAGGATTTCAAGGATCTAAGCTAAAGATTAGAATGTCTTACAAGAGGGAAATTCCAAGGCTTAACAGGGATAACTTTTTGGCATGGAAAGGTCTCATGAGACTCAATCTAGTTTCCATTAGAGGCACATGATTGAAATATTTGGATGAAGCATATTTAACTCCTTCTAGCACATTATCTACAAATGATATTGTTGAGAAGAAGAATCATAACACCATGATGATAAACATTGCATCTACCCTAAGCTATGAAGAATTTGATGATGTCAAGGACTGCAAGACTCCCTTTGAAATGTGGAACAAGCTAAAAGATATATATGGAGGAGATGATAATGTAAGAAGAGCCAAATTAGAAAGTCAAAGAGGACAATTTGATCAAATGAGGATGAGAGAGGATGAAAACATTGCAAAATATGTTGAAAGAGTCAAAGCAAGTATTAGTGCAATCAAAGCCTCTAGAGGAGATATCAAGAAGGAAATAGTTATAAGTAAAGTTCTTAGAACATTACTTCCTATTTATGCAATTAGAGTTTCTGCAATTCAAGAAAGAAGATGTGTAGCAAATCACAAGATAAATTTAGAGGCCATAGTTGGAAGATTGACTGCATTTGAGCTAGACAACTATGATAACTATGTTCTAGCTACCAAGAACATTGAATTAGCATTTGAAGCCAAGTTTTCACTCAAGGAGAAAGACAAGAAGATAAAGGATTCTCAGTCAGAAAGTGAAGAAGAATCATAACATAGTTCTGACAATGATGTTGAGGTAGTTGAAGCTCTACTAGCAAGTAAATATTCAAGAGGCAAAGGGAAATACAAAGGTAAGGTTCCTCTAATATGTTTTTCTTGTGAAAAATTTGGACATATTGCTACTAGGTGCCAAAATAAGAAAAACAAGGATGAGAAGAAAGGTCACAAGTGCAATGGCAAGAAAGACTTCAAATCATTCAAGGAGAAAGGTAAGAAAACATATTTCATGGCTAAGGATTCTAATGATTTTGATAATAAAGAAGATGAAATTGTTTACATTGTTGTGAAAGATGAGTCTAATAATGATGAGGAAATGACACTTATTTCTCAAGTGAGCAAAAATGATACATGGATCATATATAGTGGTTGCTCTCATCATATGATTGGTGATAAAACTAAGTTTGAACATTTTGAAAACTATGATGGTGGTAGTGTGAGGTTTGGTAATAATGAACCTTGTTGAATAAAAGGAAGAGGAATAATCTCACTAACCAAAGAGCTTGTATGTGATAATGCATATTGGGTAGAAGGACCAAAATACAATCTGTTGAGTGTGGCACAACTACTCAATAATGGATTCAAAGTAGAATTCATGCATGGAAAAGCAAGACTATTGAATGACAAAGGAAAGCTAATTAGATCAGGCACATAGACAAAAGGTAACGTGTTGTATCTTGAACTTGGTGAATGTTCATGTTTTATTGCTCAAGTTGAAGAAATTTGGTTATGGCATAGGAGGTTGTGTCATGTGAACTTTGATAACTTAGTGAAAATAAGTAAATTCAGGAAAGTAAGAGGCATTCCTAATATAAAGAAACCTAAGGTTGGTCTATGCAAGAATTGTGAAATTGGTAAGATGGGGAAGACTAGATTTAAAAGTAAGAACTATCAGTCTAAAGAAGTCTTAGAAATTGTGTATACTAATTTGTGTGGACCTATTGGAATTGAAAGCTACACTGGTGAAAAGTTCTTTATTATTTTTGTTGATGACTACTCAAGAATGATGACTATCATGTACTTGAGAGAGAAATCATAAGAATTTAAGAAGTTCAAATGGTATTTGGCTAGAGTAGAGAAGGAAACAGGGAAAAAATTGAAATGTTTGAGGTCAGACAGAGGTGGTGAATTCATTTCCCATGAGTTCAATAACTTTTTCACTGAAAGAGGGATCAAAAGATAGGTATTAGTACCTAGAACTCCTGAGAAAAATGGAATAGCTGAAAGGAGGAATAGATCTATCATGGAATATGTAAGAACCTTAATGATTGAAAAGAGCATTGCTATCAAATACTGGAAGGAAGCTATTAGCACTGCAATTCATAGCTTGAACTAAGTACAATTGAAAAAGGACTCAGTCAAAACCCCCTATGAGCTATGGTATGGCTATAAACACAATGTAAGTTACCTAAAAGTATTTGGAAGAAAGTGTTACATTTTGAAAGAATTTAGAAAAGGTAAATTTGATGTGAAGGGTGATGAAAGAATATTTTTGGGTTATTCATACAAAAGTAAAGCATATAGATGTTTGAACTTGTCTACTCACAAAGTCATGGAAAGTGCACATGTGAAAGTTGATGAGTTTGCAGAAAGAACTGAAGAAGAAAGAAAAAGGGAACCAGAAGACTATAGGAGGTTTGTTTTCATTGAACCTGATATAGTGCCAAATACACCTGTCAATCACAAATCTTCTACTCCCGAGTCTTCAGTAACCTAGTTGCAAGAAGTTCAAACTGAGCTATAGGAACTCAAGTTACATTCTAATGCTATTGAGCCACTACCTATCGAGTCTAAAGAACCTAAGTATTAGATAGAATAGGTAGAACCTAAAGCTAAAATGCAAGAGGATGAGAATGCAAAACATTCAAAAGGCAAAGAACCTATATTAGCTAAGTATGTTAGGAGACATCATGCACTAGATTAGATCATTGGAGAAAAATCTAAAGGAACTATGACAAGAAGCAAGTTGAAAGGTACTTTTTTACTTGCCGATTTTGAACCTAGAAGTGTCAAAGATGCATTAGAAAATGAAAGTTGGATTAAGGCTATGAATGAAGAGATAGAGAAGATACAGAAAAACAAAACATAGACTCTTGTACTTAGGCCTAAAGATAAGAATGTGATTGGAACTAAGGGGGTATTTAGAAATAAGTTGAATGAATATGGTAAGGTATCAAGGAACAAAGCTAGATTGGTATGCAAAAGATACTCTCAAGAAGAAGGAATAGACTATGGAGAGACTTTTGC
This sequence comes from Cupressus sempervirens, assembly GCA_028749045.1. NCBI lineage: Eukaryota > Viridiplantae > Streptophyta > Pinopsida > Cupressales > Cupressaceae > Cupressus > Cupressus sempervirens. The sequence continues at coordinate 221,687,282 of CM053788.1, forward strand.
TCCTATTGCAAGATTAGAAGGTGTGAGGACCTTACTTGCATATGCTACATACAAAGGGTTTAAAATTTATCAAATGGATGTCAAGTCAGAATTTCTCAATGGTATACTGGATGAGGAGGTGTACATTAAGCAGCTTGAAAGTTTTGTTGATCCAGATAAGAAGGACATGGCTTGCAAATTACACAAAGTATTGTATGGTCTGAAACAAGCCCCTAGAGCATGGTATGAAAGATTGCATAACTATCTTATTCAAATTGGTTTTCAGAGAACTAATGATAATAGTAGCTTGTATAACAAGGACTAGATAATAAGATTGTCTTGGCAAAAATATTTTTGGATGATGCTTTGTTAATAGGAAATGATGATCTTTGCACAGAATTTTCAAAGCAAATGAACAAGGAATTTGAAATGTCAATGTTTGGTGAGATCAGATTCTTTGTTGGTCTTCAAATTTAGTAGATCAAGAATGACATCTACATCACTCAATCTAAATACATCAAGGAGATACTAAAAAAGTTTGGTATGAAAGAATGCAAACCAGTTGGGACTCCTATGTTTATTGGATTGAAAATTGCATTATGTAGTGTGTACAAGGCTAGATATTGCCCTTGCAATTGGTATTGTAGTAAGATTTTCAGAAAAACCAAGAGAAAATAACATGATGGCAATAAAAAGAATCATGAGATATTTGAAAGGCTCTAAAGATTATGGTTTATGGTTCAAATTTGGAGGTAATATGGATTTAAAAGTATTTACTGATGCAAATTGGGCAGAAAACGTTGATGAAAAAAAAAGTAAAAGTGGATGAGCTTTCTTTCTTAGAAAGAGGTTTGTTTCTTGGACAAGTAAAAAGTAAAATTGTACATCCCATTCCACAATAGAAGTAGAGTATGTTGCAGCAGTAGTAAAATCTTCTAAATAGTTATTGGAAGGTATGGAGGAAGAAATCAAAGAACTTTTTGTTATGCTTTGTGACAATACAAGTGCAATTAACATATCTAAAAATCTAGTGATGCATTCAAAAACCAAACACATTGCAATAAAGTATCACTTTGTCAGAGAATTGATGTAGGATAAGGAGGTCGGATTGGAATATGTCCATACAAAGGAACAAATTGTTGACACATTCAAAGAGCCTTTACCTAAGGATGCATTTTTCTATCTAAGAGATAAGTTAGGGGTCATTCCCCAACTAAAGCTCACTAAAATGAAGTTTTAGTGATGCATCAATAGGTATCAAGTTGAAGATCTTTTAGTTGATGTAGAATAATCATGGAAACATTGCATATGAATCAGTACTTAAGGTACATTGCTATTCATTTGGTTTGTGTTGTCTTTGGCATGTGTTGTCAAAGAGGGAGAGTATACTGTAATTCCTTCACAGAGGGAGATTACTATATTTAAGAAGCTTGTGGAATGAGATGTAAGAGGAAGAAACATTCTATCAAAAAAGTCTTATTTTCAATTTTCATTCTGCTATGACATGTTGTGTTCCCATCAATGCCAAAGAGGGAGATTGTTGGATACAATTGTGCAATTGTGTGCTGTCTTTGATGTTACACAAATTTCATATCAGTTATCAATCAACGTCTACTGAGCTCAATTGGTTAGCAAGGCAAAAGATAGAGTCTACCAAGCTTAGAAGGTTGGCAAAGAGAATTACAGAGTCTATTGAACATTTCTGGAGGTTACATTGTGAAGACAGTTTCTACTGAGCTCACTCAAGTGTCAAAGGATTTTGAGATAGAGTTTAGTGTTAACTAAGCTCCCAAGGTTAACAAAGGAAAGTTAGCTTCTACCGAGCTCACAAGATCAGTGAAGGAAAATTAGTTCTTATCAAGTTCACTCAGTCTACAAAGGATTCTGTAGAGTTCACAATGTTTATCGAGCTTCACTTGGTTAACACTAGAAATCATTTCTAGAGTAGTATTTACCAAGTAAGGTTAGCCAATGAAGGATTTCATTATTTTGGGAAATAAAATTTATTTGTTTCATGTAATGTTTGTAGCCAACTGATGTATTGTTTATTGGTAAATATAACTTGTAATTGAGCTGACTTGACAATCTGTAATGTATAAATAAAAGGTCAAGTTGTGGATTCTAATTGTAATGAATGAGCATGAAAATGAGTTGATTGTGTGAAGAGGAAGTGTAAGAAAATTTTGAAGAAGGATCAGGTACCCTCGAGGAGAAGTAGAGTTGTGTTCAATCAATGAGGAACTATTGAAGCAGAGTAGAGATCTATACTAGCAAAGTTCAGTTGCATCTCATTCATGTCACTTATTGTTACTTTCTCACCATTGTAGTAGTAATTCCTAAATCTCTTAATAGAGTTGGTCTAATAGCCATTTTTTAAAGTCCTCTAGCAAGGCCACTCCTAACAGGGTGATTAAATCCTCTAACTAGGTCACATGTAATAGTGTCTTTTGTAATCTTTAATGGGGTTGGCTCCTAACAGAGCTCACTTCAGAAGAGTGAAAATTGGTGGCTAGTTACTTGGTGGTTTTTCCTATATTGGGTTTCCGCATTAAATCTGGTGCCTCTTGTGTTTATGTTATTTTATTTTGCATGCATGTTAATAATTGTGAATCCTCACAGATCAGTAACAAGTTAATCTACCGAATTACAACATTTTTTTGTGTGGCTATCGAGTAACAATAGTAATTAAGTTTGAAGACATCTAAAGGATCTGTGGATTTTTTTTGTGGTAACTGATTCACCCCCCCTCTCTTAGTTACTCCATCTATAATTCCAACAGAGGCACCTATTTTCATAAATCCCAACTGCAATTAAAATAACCTTGGGATTAAATGAAAATAGGAGCCTCAAGAATGATTACTCTCAGTGTAATATATACATATATATGTGCGTGTGTGTACATATGTATATTTATGTATATATATATATATATATATATATATAGATATGTATTTATACATAGATATATGTATATATACATATATGTATGCATATATACATACATATATGTGTGTGTGTGTGTATAAGCTAGTTACAAAGAGCCAAAGTAAAAACTATATCCCAAAATCACAACACAAACTGACAAGGTAGGTGTCCTATCTATAATTCCACCTAGGATTTTGCTAGTTAATGATACTCATTTGTTTTTCCAATGTAAAATTGGAGAAGTTGGCTATCATGAACTTTGTGAGGTATATGGTCAAATGCACATTGATGGAAAGTTATGAGATGAATTCAAACATTTGGAGGCATTTGTTGGATAGAATTGTTCAATTATGTGTTGTCTTTGATGTCACACAAATGTCATATCAGTCATCAAATAAAGTCCATTGAGCTCAGATGGTTAGTAAGGCAAAGAACAGTGTCTACCAAGCTTAGAAGGTTAGCAAGGCAAAGGACAGAGTCTACCAAGCTCAGATGGTCAGTGAGGCAAAGGGAAAAATCTACTGAGCCCAAAAGGTTAGTAAAAGAAACTTGCAGTATCTACTGAGTAAATAGTTGTTACTAAGCTTTCAAGGTAATCAAAGAAATTTAGTTCTTATCGAGCTCACTCAATCATCAAAGGAAATGTGGCAGAAGCAGTTCTTACCGAGCTCACTCGATCATCAAAGGAAATGTGGCAGAAGCAGTTCTTACCAAGCTCTCATGAAGGAATTTAGTTCCTACTGAGTAAACTTGGCAGCCAAAGGATTTTATAGATATTGCAATGTTAACCGAGTCAAGAAGGTTAACTCAGGAAATTTTTGGAAGCAGTATTTACTGAGCTGAGTTGGCCAACAAAGGATTTCATTATTTTATGAAATAACATTTATTTGTTTAGAGTGATATTTGTAGCCAACTAATGTATGGTTTATTGGTAAATGTAACATGTAATTGGGCTGACTTGGCAATCCGAATGGTATAATTAAGAGGTCAAGTTGCGAATTCTAAGTGTGAGTGAGATGGAAATGGAATTAATGTGATATGAGGACTGATTATTGTGGAAGCCAATTTGAAGGATGATCAAAGATCATTGAGGAGTAGCAGAGCCATATTTTATCAATGAGGATCTAATGATGCAAAATAGAGACCTGTAATCAACAAATTTAGTTGCATATTGTTCAGGTTAATTCATTGTTGCTTTCTAACAATTGTAGTAGTGATTTCAAATCTCTTAACAAATTTGGTTTAACAACCATTTTGTAAATCCTCTAACAAGGTGAAAATTTAGTTGAATTGTTCTAAAGACCTCTGGCAAGGCCACTCCTAATAGGGTGATCAAAATCCTCTAACATGGTCACACCTAAGAGTGTGTATTGTAACCTTTAACAGGGTTGGCTCCTAACAGGGCTCACTTGAAAAGAGTGAAAAATTAGTAACTAGTTACTTGGTGGTTTTTTTCATATTGGGTTTCCATGTTAAATCTGGTGTCTCTTGTGTTTATATTGTTTTCAGTTACATGCATGAATACTTGAATATAAGTAATAGTTTAATTTATCGAGTTACAACATTTATTTATCGAGTATCAACAGTAACTAGATCTTTAAAGACATCTAAGGGATCTGTGGATTATTTTTTGTTAGTAACTGATTCACCCCCCCCTCTCAGTTACTCTATCTTTAATCCCAATAGCATATAGTCTCATACACACCCTAAATTTCTCAGAGTTCAAAGTGAACTGGGTTAGGGTAGTTTTGAGATGAATGCATAATATGCATGTGGTTGAATAGTTTAATTTACCGAGTTACAACATTTGTTTACCGAGTATCAGCAGTAACTAGATCTTTAAAGACATCTAAGGGATCTGTGAATTATTTTTTGTTAGTAACTGATTCACCCCCCCCCCCCCCCCCCCACTTAGTTACTCTATCTTTAATCCCAATAGCATCTAGTCTCATACACACCCTTCATTTCTTAGAGTTCAAAGTGAACTGGGTTAGGGTAGTTTTGAGATGAATGCATAATATGCATGTGGTTGGATTCACTGGTGACAATCAAAAAGGATTTTATACATATGTTAATCAAATATCTTATCACACAAAAAGTCAAAACCATCCAAATGACTCCAAGAACAAAATTAGGAATAGTACACAAGCACAATGAGACAAAAGAGGTTTGAAGGTAGATAACATTATAAATTTATAGATTAAATTTGTTGTGTATGTGGTGACATATAAGATATTTAGAATTGAGAAGATTAAATAGTGTTCCATGCATGGCTATTGATATTGGTTACAAAATTGTTTAGAAAGTTCACAAATCTAATATTGTCAAGCTTTAGCTTAAGCAATTAGAAGATAATATGAATACCATTGAGTTTCAAGAACAAATACTTGCAAGTTTGGATCACTTTTGGTATGTATTTTCTTTTACATGAAAAACTATTTCTCATCAATTGGTCAAGTCATTTGAAAATCAGATACTCCAATCATTTACCAAATCAGTGAATATATTCAAGCACTAAGAAATAATTTTTTAGAGTGTTATGGATGAGTATTTTGAGAATTTCAAGATTAGAATAAACCAAAGGTTGACAATACCACCGACTCTAGTTGAGAAGTATCATAACGATGTCTATTTTCTTGTTGATATTGACAATATGCTTGTCAAATTTATTTTACTAAGAGTTGTATGGTTAGATCCAATGAGTGATGAAGTAAATATTGACCAAGAAATAAAGGCCATCAAAGCATTGCTGAATGAACCAGTGAACAAAGACGTTCCAAGATTCAATACTTATGAGAAGGCCAAGGACATGATCAAAACTACTATTATTGTGCCTAAAGTTGAGAAGAAATCCAAGAAAATGATGAGCACATTAGAGAGTACATTTGATGGTGATGAAACTAATAAACCACTAATGATAACCAAGAGTAAAGGAGAAGATGAAGTAAGAACAAAGGAGAAGAAAAAAGAAATAGTCATTGTTGAGCCAAAATCATCAAAAGGAAAGAAAAGAAAAACAACTACCCCTTCAAGCCCTATAACTACAAGATCAAGAACTTGAGTAGTATAAGAAGTTACACAATTAGAAAAGTGTATTGTGAATATTACAAATCCTCTTGCACCAAAGTGAAAACATATTAGAAAAGAAAGTAAGTTACAGAGTCATCTAGAAAAGAGACCAAGATGTTAGAGTAAATAATTAATTAATTATTAATTATTTATTCTATTTACTTAAGCTTACTTAGGTTAATGCATTTATTTAATATTTAGTATTTAATGCATGTAATTATGAGTTGTTGATAACATGAGAATTTGTTCCCTTCTAGCATGTTCCACCTTTTTGTGGAAGTGTGCTTGGTTGTTAACCTTATCTTCTACCACCTTCTAGCTTGTTCTACAAGCTTCCATGAGGCTTTTATATTTGGGTTCTCTCTTTGTATTTTCTCATTCCATTTTCATTGTAAATAAAATTTCATTGTTTTGCAATATGTTCTCTCTCATGTTCATTTAGGGTTTTTTCCAAGCTCCACATCTTCCTTCTTGGTTTCCCTTCGATAGGATATTTGCATGTAGGTGATCTTGGTGACTATGGAGTTGGATTTCATCAACTCTTAAATGGTATCAGAGCCTCCCTGTTGCTGCTTCGTTGAAGGTTTTTTGAAGCGACAATTTGGAGACATAAATCCTAGTTTGTTTGTGCATTTTTCTTCAATCTGGGGGAAGAGCATTTTTTCAGAGCACTTTGGACCCAAATGGACACTGCCATTAGATTTAGAAGGTGCTTTTTAGTTAGGATACATATAAAATTTGTCAATTTTGGAGATAGGGCTCTGGGAGGCAAAAAAAATTTAGCCCTAGTTGTGGCCGTATAGACTATACAGATTTTTTGAGCAAAAAAATTAAAAAACAAAGGGGGTCATATAGCGAGCCACCACAACACTACCTAGTGACCACTGTGGGGCTGCCCACACCTCTCCAATGTTGGTGGCTCTACTCAGTCCCTCTTGTAGATCTACCTCAAACTCCCTCTAGTGGCTCAACCTCTATTTTGACACTCTGCCAACCCTTTCTCAACCCAGTCTTTGCCTATTGACACATATCTTACCACTTAGGCCTAGTTGCACCGCTCTCCTTCTGACTCTACAACACATGTGAATAGTCTACCCATGAGGACGTCCATATTTTTGACACGTGGACACCATTCTACCTAGTCTACAATGACAAGTCTGCACAATTTTTAGCATAGTGAGCACTTTGGTGGACATTTCTATGCCCATCCAGAGTTTGACACATGGTAGGGCTACCACGTGGCCCCTTCCACATCAGCATACTTTCCATGTGGCATCCTTTTGTTGTGATAAGACATAGGCTATTTATTTTAACCTAACATTTTGTTGATGTCATCATGACATTAGCACTATGTCATGTGCCTTTTGCACCTCTCCAAAGTCCTTTTTGACCTACCTTCTATTTTTTGCCCATAAGTTTAGCATATAGAGGTATTTTCTGATCCAAAAGAAGCATTGGAAAGCTAGTTTTGAGATGGAGACATTGGTATAAGTATTTTTAGGTTTTGATGCAATTTTTTTGCCTTTTTTTAGTTGAAGTTTGAAGTTCTATTTTTGGCTCTCTCATGCATATCTTTTGCATCCCATGTCAGTTTTTTTAAAAAGTTATACTTTTGGAAAGCTGGTTTTGTCATCTTTTTAGAAATGTAGTCTTTTTCCTTAGATTCTGAATCATGCTCTTTCTATCATGTTTTTGGCATTTTTTCTCTATGGTGGATATCTTGGGTGTTTTAGCTCCAAGGATCGTTTTCCTAGCATGGTTTCTTTTGTTTTGGGTTGTCCTATCTTTTGTGTTAGTTTTTTTCTTGTTTTGATCATTGTAGACATCATTTGTAAGCTCTTTCTTATACGCACTAAGATAAAGTACCACTTTTGCATTTGAGATTCATGAACATTGTTTTTTAGATTGTTGTATATGTACTATTTTTATAAAGCACCATGGGGGGGATAGTTATTTTTTGTTTTAGGTCTTCTCCCTTTGTCAAGTATGTGTCCCTTCCATGACATTAGCCCCATGCAACATCAATGTGACCATGTCTTTATAGGTTTTTGTACATCTTCCTCTCTCATCATTCTTGGTTCTGTTTGCGGGGGATTTTGGCTGAACTTCTCAGTTCCCTATCATCTCATAGTCTCTACATTAAGTGGGGGGTTATGTTGTTGTTCTAATACATCTGTGGTCTAATGGTTCAATAGTGTGAACTATCTATTCAGTGGTTGGCTACCTATGCATTTCAGTGAGATGGATTATCTACCATATAGACATGCTTGGTTCATGCCTTCTTCTTCCATGGAAGTTCTTCAAATCAGTAGTTTTTTTTTAGATGATAGACTTTGTGGTTTATTCATGCTTCAATGATGCTCTTCATGATCACTTTTTGTTCTTATTTTAGGGGACATTCTCCTAGTTGGAGGCTTCTTCAGTTCTTCACTAGGTTCTTAACTCTTTTTGGGGGAGGGTTTTTCCCAAGTGGTTTTCTCTCTTTCCCCATTTATAGAGGTTGCATTTCTTTGCATTGTACATGGGTATCTAACATGGCCTCATTGTTGGGACCCATTTTGTATTTTCATCTTAGTTTTGCAAGGTTAAGGCATTCCCCTGAGTTGCACTTAAGGGGGGGTGTTAGAGTAAATAATTAATTAATTATTCTATTTATTTAAGGTTACTTAGGTTAATGCATTTATTTAATATTTAGTATTTAATGCATGTAGTGATGAGTTGTTGATAACACAAGAGTTTGTTCCCTTCTAGCATGTTCCACCTTTTTTGTGGAAGTGTTCTTGGTTGTCAACCTTATCTTCTACCACCTTAGAACTTGTTCTACAAGCTTCTAATAGGCCTTTATATTTAAGCTCTCTCTTTGTATTTTCTCATTCCATTTTCATTGTAAATACAATTTCATTGTTTTGCAATATGTTCTCTCTCATTTTCATTTAGGGTTTTTCCCAAGCTCCACCTCTTCCTTCTTGGTTTCCCTTCGACAAGATATTTGCATGTAGGTGATCTTGGTGACTGCGGAGTTGGATTCCATCAACTCCTACACAAGACACCTACAACGAGGAAAATAATTATCAAAGTCAAAGATGATGATGATGAAGTTGATGATAGTGAATGGATCAAACCTGATAAGACAAGTCATACTCAAGCCATTTCATACAAAAGGCCAAAAATTATTGATGAGAATTATTACCTAATAATTTGAAACCCTAAGTATCCCCCCTCCCCAAAACCAAAAATATAAAAGAGATGCTTCCAAGAATATTTATAAATTATTTTGCATAGTATTTAATTATTTGAAGAATTAAATTATTTTTTTGATCGATAAATGGCCAAAGCCTTGATAAATTTTATTAAATTAAATTGAAATTACAATAGCTATCCTCTATTCAAATGGGCACTGGTAGGAAAGAACGGGGAAGAAAACCTCCAATCTAGCCTAGGACATCAGTCCTATATTATTACATTTTAAAAGGGGCATACCCTAGTGAAATCTTTATAGATATTAAATTACAAAGCTTATGGAAACATTCCCTACTATATTACATCGATATCAAATAAAGGATCTTTGTTAAGCCTACTTAATTCCACCTTTGAGCTATCCAAGCCTTTTGTGCTAAAAATATACTTCATCTACTAAACTTATCAATCAAACCCATTAGATATCAAAAAGCAATAGGGAAAAAATCAATTGTTAGCATAGGGATCATCACCCCTAAAATATCTTAAGTTCATAATTTCAACATCAAAGGAACATAAATCTAATGTTACATAGCTAATAATTCCAAAATAGCCTTTATTGTACTGCTACCAAAAAAAGGAGTTTGTAGACAAAATTCTCTAGAGTCCTCAATGAAAATTAAATAATTAGGACACCATACCACCTTTTATCAAAGGTAAAAAATCATAAATCTTAAAATCCATAACACATAGATAAAATCATAGCTATAAACTATAAAGCACATTCATTCTATCATATTTGAAACACTTACAAATAGAGGAGCCAAGATAATCTACTTTACCAAATAAACAAAGATGTTAACTTAGAACGTCGAGCTGATCTGTTGACAAACAAGATTTAACTAATTATAGACTAACAACAACCGAATACAAATTCCATCCATTATATTCATCAACTAGAAAGATTAAACCTTACTAAGCTATAAATTATAAGGAAAGAAAACCAATCATTCACATTTCTTAATCAACCTATTGAATTTGCACTGGAGAGAGCCCATAAAACTCATCTTAATTTAACCAGTATTATATTATCTATAAATTGCATAACTTTTTTACAGAGAGTTGATCCTATATAAAACCAGGAGTTATACAAAATATTAATCAAAATTTCTAAGCCCTGTCCAGCCTATCTATACAAAAAGATACACTGGGGGATGCTATTAAAACATCCAATACTGATACTGATATCTTCCATAAACATGATATTTTGACACATTTAAGCCTAAAATTATACTACAAGGTTGTACATATAAAATATACACAGAAAAAAATAGCCCTCAAACCATTTGTGCTTCATTAAACTATAATGACTAAGACAAAAAAAATGGCCAACCGCATTGTAGCCTCCATTACTTTTTCCAATATATCATCATCACTTCTGCCACATCACTTGGATTTTTTGCCTTAAAAAATGGAAGGAACTCGAATGAAGTCTTTTACCTACTGGTCTTCTCAATGTTTGGAGTACAAAAGTTTACTTTGTCAAGGTCTTCAAAGGACACCCCTAGATGGATATATGCCTTTTGAATTTTAAGATAATTTACTAGCCACCCGTGCCCTAACACCAGAGTTATCTTCCTCCACCCCATTAGAAAATGGAAATAGGGCTCCATTTTTTGCCATGCTAATTCAAAAGCTACCCTATCTCTAATAACTAAAGCAAGACACCGTAGAATATTGGCAATGATCAAACTCCCTATGGAGTGCTTCATATACATTTCAAGGAGTGGAAGACACAGATTTTCATCAATACTCATTATCACCTCCTCTATGCCTTTACACCAAGTGGATTGAAATAAATTTAGACACACATGAATTATAACACTTTCTAAATCCAATCCTTGCCATATAGCCTATAAAAGTTTCAATAACATCACTGTTTGTCCTCCAGGTATGGTCATATTTGAACACTCCTATTGCATAGTTGACTATAATTCTAGCCATTCCATCCACTAGTCTAAGAATGTTATTCCATCATTCTAGCTTCACATTGTCCATAAAGGCCATCATTCTTGCTTCATAAGTACAAAATACACATATGTTGATATCCATGATCTTACTACAAACCCTACCCTCCATAAACAATTTGAAGAAATAGAACCCCAAATCCTAAAATGAAGACTCTCAAATATACTGAAAACCAAATTTAGGAAAACACCACCTAATGATTAAAATAGGTTGTCATGTACTTAAGCTATACTCCATCTTATCTAATGAGTTCATTGTCCTTAAGACATGAAATACCATTATACCGCACTTAAACCTACACTTAAAATGTACTGATGACCCCTTATAGCAAGGCAACCTTAAAACTAATAAAAGAAAGCATTACTAGAGAGATATTAGGGATTAATAAAGAATTCTCTTTTAGTAATGTAAATGTAGATATGAAAGAATATCCTAACTAAAAGGGGCCTCAAATCTAGACATGACTAACTACTTACCATCAAACCCTATATTAGCTAATTAATTCGCCTTTACATTACCTTCTCTGTATATATGGAAAATTCTAATCTCTTCAAATTTTTCAAGCAAGAGGATGAATTATTGTAGTATTGAGTTAAGAATCTAGTTAGGATTTGATCTCTTCCTAATAGCATTTAATAGAATTTGAGAATTTCCCTCAATAATCATCTTAGCAACCCCTAGTTGAAGGCAAATTTTCAAACCTTCTTCCAAGGCTGAGAATTTTGCTAAGTTATTTGAGGTCAAGTTTAGGGGTTTAGCTATTTTAGCTATCCAATTTCTTGAATCATTATTGACAATGCATCTTATACTAGCCTTCCCTGGATTGCATCTGACCACACTGTCAAAATTGAGCTTGGTCCAACCCTTCGACGGGGGTGACCACTTACAATTTTTCCTAGCCTCCTTATCTACCTTAGAGTATACCAAAGGGGGGTTAATCAATTTGGGCCACCACTTCTTAATAGTACCATCCCATATGGAAAAGGAGCCTTCTAAAATTCTAAATTTTTTAAGATAGGAATTCATATTCTTGAATATACTAGCTTCTATCTTAAGAGACAATTCTTTTACTGTCATTTCTTCATTGTAAAAGATCCTCCTATTTCTTTCTTTCCAAATTTCCCACATGAAGATAGACAAACTCATGTTCTAGAGCTTACTATATACACCTTTGCAAGTGTTAGTTGGCCAACCCTTGAGAAAATCTTTAAAATTTTAGGGGAGCATTGTGGACCAACCTAAATTTTGAAAGAGCCATTCCCAACAATTTTGAGAAAAGGAACAATTATAGAACAAATGATCGACGTCTTCATAGTTTCTTTTATAGAGATAGCATCTAGATGGGCCTACCAAGCCAATTCTCTTGAGTCTATCCACCATCAAAATCCTATTCTAAAAAGCAAGCCAAAAGAAAAAGCCTACTTTAGGTAAACAAGCTAGATCCCAACATAACTAAATAGGCATCTCCACTTCTTCCCATCTTTTGGAATTAATAAGGGAATTATACCCATTCTTGACATTATATTTGTCATCATTAGAAGCTACCCAAATTTAACTCTCCTTCCTATCAACTTGTTTGATTTCCCTAGTGGAGATGATCTCTTTATATGCCCTAACCTCCTTGGGATTTAGATCTAATCCTTTCACTAATTTCCAATTCCCACTAGAGTTGTTATCAGTGGTGAACCTAGATTTGTAATCCTTAACTCTTCTACCCCAGTAATCAATTAACTTTTGTTTAAGACTGACTAAATTGATACCTTTATCTATCAGAGGGTGTCCATCCCATGAGTGTTCCCAGAAAAGAGCTTCTTCATCATTTTTGACATCCTAGGTCAGGAATTTTCTAATTAAGCATCTACACTTGCTCATGAAATTCCAACTTTCTGAACCCTTTGGGAGAGACTTCATTATGAAGATAGAGCTAGAATCCTCTGGATTAAGGTATTTATTGTACATAATCTTAGCCCATTTATGATCTTTACTAGAATAAAGATGCCACACCAATTTAGCTCCTAGCACTTCATTTTTCCATAAAAGGTTTTTGATACCTAAACCTCCAAGCTCTTTTAGTTTACATACTTTATCTCACTTAATGAGTGCTAGCTTTTTGGATTCTTCACCATCTTTCCACAAAAAATCTCTCAGTTTAGCTTCAAACTTATGGAACAATTGTTTCAGTAGAGGAAGGAAAGAGAGGGGATAGGTCAGAATAGCTAATAGGACTGATCTTATCTTAACACTCTTACCTACTTTTGTAAACCATGTTTCTTTCCAATTTTCAATCCTTGCTACCATTTTACCCAAGGTATTGTACCATACCTTCCCTGATTTTGAACTTTTTCCCAAATCGATGTTGAGATATTTACATGGAAAGATTCCTTTTTTGTAACCCATTATTTGACAAATTTGATTTTCCACTTTTTCCTCCATGTTAAGGAAATTTTTTTTTTATTTTGCTTCATTAACTTTTTGTCCTGATGCTTCCACGTAACTATCTATGATTGATTTGTAGTTACCTGCCTCCTTCAGTGAACTTTCTCCTGGAAGGATTGTGTCATCTGCATATTGTTGATGGGTGATATTAGGAATGTTCCTAGTTACCATAACCCCTTATATATCTTTATTTGAAGAATTAAATATTACTATTAAATGTAAAATATTTAAATATCAAACTATTTAAGGTGACATTTATTTTTCACATAATTAATTCTATAAAGAATTAATTATTATTATTGTAATGTGATCATGAAAGTAAAAATGGTAAGTTAGGAAAGTTGGTGAGGGGTAAGATAATTTTGAAGAAGACTTTGAAATAATTCTTTTTTTTGAAAAGAATTAATTATTAATATATTTTGAGACATTCATGGGAAGATTTGTATGGGAAGAATTATAAAAAAATTTTTAGAGGAAGTTACAGGTAGTTGGGAACTACTTGGGTACTAACTCATTAGAAGGGAAAATCCTATTGTAGAGGGATTATTCTCCTTTTTCACATGCCTATGCATTTTTGAAGGAAAGTGAAGACACTTCTAGGTTTCAAGTTTGTAAAAAAGAAGCAAAGTTCCAGGTGATTTTTTTTTTTTTTTGGCAAACTTATTTATGGTACAAAGTGTTGCAGGAGTAGACTAGAAAAATTATGCTATAGGAACTAACATAGTTAAAGATGCTACATGAAGTGCATAAACTATGAAGAAAGTTAATGCCATGTTTTAACTACATTTTAAATTTTAATGTTTGTAATAATTCTTATGATGTGGTAGCATAAATGGAGTAGTGATTGGATAAAATCTCTAAGTATAGCTACTTAGGACAATGATGATTTTTTTTTAAGTTGACGTAGTTTTCTTTAAGTGTGTTTGAAATAATTAGGCCAACTATTGTTGGAATTATTTAGAATAACTAAGAGGGGGGACAAGTGAATTAGTTATCCAAGGTCTAGTTGTACAATTAAAAATTTTCATAGCTTAGTGAACCCATATCCATTAAAAAATTTCATCATGCATACATCCATTAGATTATGCAATCACTTAAACTTGTGGGTTTTTATCAAATCAATTTGCAAAAATGTAAGTATGAAACATAAAATATTCAATAACACATTTGACACAATGATTTAACATGGAAACCAAATTTCGGGAAAACTACCAGTAACATGTTGCTCATTCTCACTCTTCTGAAGTGATGCCCTATGAAAGGTCAACCTTGTTTAAGGTTACAATGCACACTATTAAATGTGACCCGAATAAAGGATTTCAATCACCCTGTTAGGAGTGAACCTTGTTAGAGGAATTTAGATCATTCACTTAGAATGTCACCTTGTTAAAGGATTTAGAAATGACTATTAGGTCAACCTTAATCCAAAGGATTTATCCTAGATTAATACAATGATTAGAGAGTAATAGTAAAGCTTGATCTGATAACAACTTACAACTTCATTTGCAGGTTACATATCTCTATTTTAGTTCTCCATTTTTCTTGTCTTTCACACTCTTTAGCTTTGATAGCTTGTTCACCCTTCAAGCATCCATACCCTTAAGCCTTGTTTCTTTTTTTTCCAATGCAGTCTCTTCTCTTAGGTCACTAAATGAAGTAAATACCTTAGACTCCTTATCTCCTTAGATTATTGCACATCAACTCTTGCTTCTAACTAGTCATCTCTATAAATAGAGAATTAAGATATTTTTTCATTCATCCTCCATCATCAATCTTAGTTTTGGTTGGATTAGGTAGGATTCAATGAATCTACCCCTTATTTCATTGCATTCCCTCTTAGAAACTTCTCCTTTAATCCTCTTTGAATTTAGCTCAAACTAGTTTATCTTGAATTCTATACCAACAACTCATTAATCTTATGTTCCACACAGTTCACACAATACAAGAAAACAAAATTATCAGCTCATATTCATTGAATTCTCAATCTTTCTCATAATGTTGATGGTCAACATTAACTAACCTGATATGCTTAACACATACATCATTTCTCGGCATCCACAGTAAAAACACTTGGAATGAACTAAAGTTTACTAGTTCTTGGCATCAACTAAACTTTACTCGACTTACACTAAAATTGACTTTTCTTAGCTCCAACTAATTTTTTTCTCAGGTTGCACTAACTTTGCTCAACACCTATTATCCACTCGGTCAAGCTTGGTAGATAAACTTTTTTTAACTTGTTCTTCTAAACTTATTTAGTGTAACCAACCTTTCCAACCTTAAGTAGATTATCAATTCACTATAAAATCACTATCTTAACTGATTCTTGTACTCCTTTACATATCATAACTCAACCTTTCCTCTAGGTGCTATTGTTTCCTCATTGGATCAAATCCTCTTCATCAATCAAACAAATTATAGTACTTAAATTACATAAAAAATTGTCTTACTAGCAAGTAGTAGGTTTGACATTAGTGACAAAACAATGATTGAAACATATTTATCATACTTATATAAATCTATTTTCAATAATCTCCCTCTTTGGAATTGATGGAAAACCAAATTGACCAGGCTTAATCAGTAAGACCAACAAAATACCAAAAAGAAAATAATTCCTTGTATTTAAATCTCTCCCTCTATCAGCAACTTTCATCTTTTGAATAGGTTAGAAAAAAATTGTTATGATCAACAAATAATCAACTCATCTTTATGACTCCCTCTTGATCACTTCTTATATCTTCCTCAACATTATCTCCCTCTTACCAGGAAGATGTAATTAGTACAAACACTTGTACTCTTTAATCTTATTTCAATTCCTTTATCTCTTATTTCAAATCCTTTATCTCTCTCTTTCTTTTTTTTTATTTCAATTCCTTTATCTCCCTCTTTGAAAAGAATGCCAAAGATGTGTCATCTTAATATGCAGATATGAATATTTTTAGTTTATCCCTCTGTCACCTTGCTTTTGATTGATTTGTAGTTCTAGCTCTTTGATTACTTTAGGTAGCTCCTAAATTAAGATCTGCTACATCAATGTGTAACATATGTCAATCGACTTATTTCATGCAAGGCACTCCTCATTCTTCTTAGATAGCCTTTGATAGGGGTATCACCCCTATTTTATGTCTTAGATACTCATGAGGATCCTTAGGTAATGCTTTTGTGAAGATATCATCAATTTTTTCTTTAGTGTCGACATATTCCATTTTTTCCTCTTTATCTTGAACTAATTCTCTCAAGTAATGATACTTGATTGCAATATACTTAGTCTTTGTATGCATCACAAGATTCTTTGATATATTTATAACACTTATATTATCACAATAAAGTATCATAGGTTCAATGATTTCCTCCATACCTTTTAGTAGCTATTTGATCCATACAATGTTTGTACAATTTATCACAACATCAACATATTCAGCTTCAACAGTAGATTGAGAAATATAGTTTTGTTTCTTGCTAGTCCATGTAACTAGCGTTTTGCCTAAGAAAAATGTTCCTCCATTGGTGCTCTATTTTTCATCAATATTTCCAGCCCAATCAGCATTACTATAGGCTCTCAATTCAAATTTCTCATTTTTCTTGTAGTATAGACCATAATTTTATGTTCCTTTTAGATATCTCATTATTCTCTTTACTTCCATCAAATTATTCTCTCTGGGATTAGTAGAGAATCTTGTAACTATCCTTACAAATAATGTAATATCATGTCTGTTATGTACCTCATATTGTAATTTACCAATCACAAACATGTATAATGTTTGATTTGCCTTAGCTAAATCATCATTCTTTAACAATTTATGTCTTGTCACCATAGGTGTACTTATGAGCTTGGAATCTTCCAATCCAAAAGTTTTAAGTATCTCGTTAACATATTTTGAATGAGTGATGTGTATACCATATTTCATTTGATGTACTTGCAAACCTATAAAGAACTTGATATCTCCAAACATAGACATCTCAAATTCTTGTTCCATTTCTTTCGCAAAAGAATAACACAAAGTATCTTGATTTCCAAATATGATATCATCAAAATAAATTTAGATTAAAAAATGCCTTTTCCTTTCTTTGTTTTCAAGTACAAATTATTTTTATCATCAGTCCTCTCAAATCCAATCTTTACAAGATAATTCTGTAGTCTCTCAAACCATGCTCTTGGTGCTTTCTTCAAACCATTTAGAGCTTTGTGTAGTCTACATACCTAGCATCAAAAAATCCTATTGATTTTTCTATGTAAGATTCTTCCTCTAATAGACCATTTAGAAATGCAGACTTAACATCCATTTGATAAACTTTAAAACCTTTGTATATAAAGTAAGAAAGAAAAGGTCTTCCTCCTTCCAATCTTGCAATAGGATAAAATATTACTCCATAGTCTATCACTTCTTCTTGCATATCCTTTACAAACTAATCTTTTCTTTTTCCTTGTGTCTTCGCTATTTTCATCTAACTTGTTTCTATATACCCACTTGGTACCAATCACATTTTTGTCTTCTAGTCCAAGAACTAGAGTTCATGTCTTATTTTTTCTCAATTTGGTCAATATCTTCTTCCATGTCTTTACTCTAGTCCACATCTTCTAAGGCATCTTTCACTATTTTGGGTTCTTTCATGCTCAACAAACATGTATAATTTCTCAATTTTTTCCTTGCTATTGGTCTAACATCTTTATCACCAATGATTTGTGTAGCAGGGTAATGTCTCTTGGCATACTTAGACAATCTTGGTTATGTTCTATTTTCTTCATTTGGTCTCTAAATTTTTGAATCACTATGTAGCTCTTTATCAGGTAGTTCAACATGTCTTTCATGTACACTAATTTTAGAATCAAAATGTTTCTCAACTTCATTCTATAACTTGGCACCTAAATGTACCTCAGTTCTTGAATGTAACTCAGCATACATAGTGCATGATTCAATAGTCACTGAAACTTGCTATTGGTTTGGAACATGATTTACAACATCTTCTTCATCAAGCATTCCTTCATAAAAGGATACAACTGATTTTTATTTTTTTGGTTCCTTTATATGTTCAACCTCATATAATTCTGTATATTTATCAAATTTCACATTTGTACTTTCAACAACTTTGTTAATGTTAGTATTTAAACACTTACAAGCTTTACTTCTTGTGGAATAACCAAGAAATATACCTTCCTCATTTTTTGCATCTAGTTTACCATTCTTGAAATCTTGAAGAATATAACACTTGCTTCTAAATACCTAAAAATATTTTACATTAGGGGAGTATCCATACCATAGTTCAAAATGTGTTGAATGGGTACCTTTATTGACTTGTACATGATTCAAGGTATAGACAGTTGTACCTACAGCTTCTCTCTAGTATTTCAAAGCAACATTTTTCTCCATCATGAGTGTCCTAGCATAATTTATTATGGACCTTTTCCTCCATTCAACAATTCCATTTTGTAGAGGGGTTCTAGGAGCATATTTCTATCTTTTGATTCCTTTTGTTATTACAAAAATTATCAAACTCATTTGATGTAAATTCTCCTACTCTGTTAGAACTCAAACATTTCAAACTTTTATCTATTTCTTTCTTAACTCTTGCTAAGTACCACTTAAACATTTGAAAAGCATCAAATTTCTATTTCAAAAACATAACTATCATCATTCTAGAATAACCATCAACAAGAAACATAATGTACTTATCTCTTTTGTAGCTTTGTACTTCAATTGGTCCACACAAGTCAATATGAACAATCTCTAATATTCCTTTAGAGGTATGAGTCTTACTCTTAAAACTTGACTTTGTCATTTTTCCTAACTAACATTATTTACAAATTATATTGTCAGGCTTTTTCAACTTATGCAAACATTTGACTCTTCTCATGTTACTAATACTAACCAAGTTATCAAAATTAACGTGACATAACCTCTTGTGCCATAGCCACACATAATCAAATTCTACAACTAAACAAGTAGCATCCTCTATATCAAGGTAGAATAGATTACCTCTAGTTTGACCACATTTTCCAATTAGTTTTCCATCAATATCATATATCTTAGTAATTTTGTTCCCAAACTCAACCTTACAACCCAAATTATTTAGTTGTGACACACTCAACAAGTTATAGTTAATTCCTTCAACATAATAAGAACTATCACATAAAATATTTTCTATGAGCTTGATAGAACATTTTTCTTTTATCAGACATGGTGCATCATTACCAAACCTTACACTATTTCCATCATAACAATTTAAGGTAATGAACTTACTTTTATCTCCAGTCATGTGATATGAATACCCACTATATTTGATGTTAGAAATTCTTTAGAATAACTGGGGGATGGGGGGTGAATTAGTTATTCAAGGTCCAAATGTCCTAATAAAACTTTTTCACCAAGTAAAGTGAGCCTATTAAACTATTCATGCATCCAAGATTAAACTTTCCTACTTAGCAAGTTACTAAAAATTAACATGCAAGAATAACACATGAAGAACCAACACATAACATGGTGATTTACGTGGAAACTCAATTTAGGAAAAACCACTAGTAACATGCTACTGAATTCTCACTCTTTTGAAGTGATGCCTTGTGAAAGGCCTGCCTTGTTAAAGGCTACAACACACTGTTAAATCTGACCTGGTTAAAGGATTTCAACCACCCTATTAGAAGTGGGCCTAGTTAGAGGACTTTAGAACATTCACTTGGAATGCCACCCTGTTAAAGGGTTTACAAATGGTTGTTAAACCAACCTAAGTCCATAGGATTTTACCCTAACTAGTATAATTGTTAGAGATTAACAACAAGGGCTTTTGACCTAATACAAATCACAACTTAACTTGCAAATTTCAGATCTCAGTTTAGCTCTTAAATTTTCCTGGCTTGTAGTCTTTGTAGCTTTGACAACTTTCCCTCCTTTCAAGCTTTGTCTCCTTAAGTCTCCATTCTCAATGTACTAGTACAATCTCCTCTATGTCCACTTATCAAAGAAAAGTCTATGTACTCTATTCCTTCCTCCTTGATGCCTTCTCCTTGACACCCTTCAACAACTTTTCAATTTGACAACCCAACTACTCTTTCTTCTTGGCCTGTGACTCCTTAAATAGAAGTTTGGAATACTTTTTCCTCTTGAATCTTCCCACTTTTAATTTTAGTTTGAATGGATTAGGTAGGATTTAATGAATCTAACCCATATCTTGTTTTTTCTAGAAACATCATGAAGAATCCTCCTAAATTCACCCAAAAATGGTTAATCTAAAATTTTGTGCCACCAGCTCATCATCCTTATCCTCCATCTAGTTCAAAAAATTCAAGGTAACAAACTTGTTGGCTCAAATCTGGCTAATCTTTGACTTTTCAAATAATGCAGCAACTCGATACTATTGAAATTTTGGTGCTCGGCACATACTATGTTACTTGGCACCAACTACATTTTACTGATGCTCGACACCTACTATGGATTCTCTTAGCATCCACTGAGTTTTTTTGATGCTTGACACCTATTACTTTGCTCGGCACCTAAACTTGCTCGGCTCCTTCTATTTCAATTGACACACACTAGATTTTTCATTTGCTCAACACTAATTGAAAATATGCTCAGCATGAACTAGCTTGCTTGACACCCACTAATGAACCTAGTCAAGCTTTGTAGACAACTTTGTTACAATTTATCCTTTTAAAATTTCTAACTGTGGCCAACCTCTATATCTTCAAGTATACTATCAATATATCATTTCATCATCGTCTTAACTGATCCTTGTACTTCATTACAATATCATAACTCAACCTCTTCCTTAGGTGCTTTTGTTACATCTTGTTGATTAAATCCTCTTCATCAATCAACTAAGTGATAGTACTTGGATCTTATAAGAAATTGTTATTCTAGCAAATAGCAAGTTTAACATCAATGACAAAACAATGATTGAAAGCATTCTTTATCAACAATTTCCTTCTTGCAAACAATCTTTTTTCTTCAATAATGATCTTTTCAATTAGATTTCCAACAATCTCCCTCTTTGGCATTGATGGCAAATCAAATTGATTAAATAAGTTCAAAATGCTAACTAAGTTAGAATAGTAAATTAAATGCCAAAAAGAGATTGTGTTACCATTGCTATTTTCATCGTTTTCACATCTCCTTCTTTACTAATACATTGCTCATTATCTTCTCCCCCTTTTTTTTTCTACTCCCTTTCTAATCTACTATCCTGATTTCTTTGCTTATGCTTCTCCTTGTTGTTTCCTTTCTCTTTCCTTTCTTCTATTTCTTCTCCCTTTGCATGTCTGATCAATTCTTGTATGACTTCCTCTTTTATGTAGCTTACCACTTTAATCAATCTTGCTCTCCCTTGCCTCTTAGCTTCTTTTTCTCCATCTGCACATTAATCAGTTTTTTCTATTTTGGTAATAGCTACTTCTCCCTTTTTTCATTTGCTTTGGTCAATTTGATCAGTTTCTTTGATATTTCTCCCTTTTTGACAACAATGCCAAAGATACATTATTTCAACATCTCATCATGCAAGTATAGCATCTTCTAGAACTTCCAATTTCTCCCTCTGTCACCTTGCTTGCAACTGATTTGGAACTTCTATACTTTAGTTACTTTAGGTAAAAACCTAAAGTAAGTATTCTCTACATCAATAGGTGACATTTCATCATTCAACTCATTTGATGCATAACAGTCTTGTTGTTGCTCAAATAGCCTTGGATAGGGGTATCACCCCTAACTTATCTCTTAGATACTCAAATGCATCTTTAGGTAATGCTTTTGTGAAAATGTCAGCAATTTTTTCCTTTGAATTGACATATTCCATTCTCACTTGCTTGTCTTCCACCAACTCTCTCACATAGTGATACTTAATTGTAATATGCTTTGTTTTTGGATGCATCACATGATTCTTTGATATGTTGATGGCACTAGTGTTATAACAATAAAGTATCATAGGTTTAGTTACTTCTTCCTTCATATCTTGAAACAAATGTTTGATCCATACAATATTGGTGTAGTTAATGGTAGCAACAATATACTTAGTTTTTGCTATAGGCTGTGATGTACAACTTTTCTTTTTGCTAGTCCAAGTGACTAATCTTTTACCTAAGAAAAGTGCTCCTCCAATGGGTTTTTTTCTATCATCAATATTACCTCCCCAATCTACATTAGTGTAAGCTTTCCACTCAAAATTTTCAATCCTCTTGTAATATAAGCCAAAGTCATCTATTCCTTTTAGGTACTTCAGTATTCTTTTTACTACCATAAGATGATTTTCTCTTGGATTTGTAGATAATCTTGACACTATTCCAACAACTAATGCAATGTATGGTCTACTATGCACAACATATTGTAACTTTTCAATCATTGATCTATATAATGTCTGATTCACCTTAGCTGATTCATCATTCTTTGATAGCTTATGTCCTGTTACCATTGGTGTACTGACTAGTTTTGAATCTTATAAACCAAATGTCTTGAGTATCTCCTTGATGTATTTTGATTGGGTCACAAATATACCATGTTTCAATTGATGTACTTGCAATCCAACAAAGAATTTGATTTCTCCAAACATTGTCATCTCAAACTCATGTTTTATCTGATCATCTAAATCTTTGCATAGGGCATCTTTTCATCCAAATGTTATGTCATCAATAAAGATCTTAGATATCAAAATGTCTTTTCCTTTTTCTACCTTGATATATAGGTTGTTTTTGTCATCTTTTCACTCAAATCCTATCCTCACAAGATCTTTGTGTAGTCTCTTATACCATTCTCTAAGTGCTTGATTCAAATCATAGAGTGCTTTGTGTAGTTTATAAATCATATCCTTGTTGTTGTCATCAACAAATCCCTCTAGTTGTTCTATGTAGACTTCCTCTTCCAGTATACCATTCAGAAAAGTAGAATTTACATTCATTTGGTAGACTTTAATACCTTTGTAAGCAGCATATGCAAGTATTGTTCTTACTCCTTCCATCCTTGCAATAGGGGCAAATGTTTCCCTATAATCTTGTCCTTCTTCTTGTCCATAACCTTTGCAACCTAATCTAGTTTTATTTCTTGTGATCTCACCATTCTCATCAAGCTTGTTCCTAAATACCCATTTGGTACCAATCACATTCTTATCATCTGGTCTTGGAATTAAGGTCCAAGTTTTGTTCTTCTCTATCTACTCAATATATTCTTCCATAGCTTTATACTAGTCATCATCTTGTAGTGCATCTTTCACTATTTTAGGTTCAATCTTTCTCAGCAGACATGATTCATACCTTAGTTCCTTGTCATTGGTCTAGCTTCCTTGTCACCAATGATTTGTTCTATAGGGTGATGTCTTCCCACATACTTGGATAGTCTTTTTTCTGTCCTTCTTTCCATGTTTGATGTTTCAGCTTTAGAGTCACTGTGCACATCTCTTTTTGGTATTTCATCATCTCTCTCAAGTGTAGTGATTTTAGAGTCAGAATGTGCATTATCTTCATTCTACAACTTGACTTCTAAATGCAGCTTGACCTTCACTAGCTATGAATCGACTGATACTAAAACTTTTTGTTGATTCTCAACCTAATTGGTAGCTTCTTCTTTAGTAGGAATTACTTTATAGAAATATACAAAGGATCTATACTCTTTTGGTTTCTTAGTTTCATCATCCTGAGCTTCTACATGCTCATCAAAATTTACATTTGTACTCTCCACAATCTTGTTAGTGTTAGTATTCAAACACTTATATGCTTTTCTTCTAGTGGAGTAGCCAAGGAATATACTTTCATCACTCTTTGAATCAAACTTGCCATTCCTAGAATCTTTAAGAATATAGCATTTACAACCAAACACTTTGAAATGTTATACATTGGGTGAGTGACCATACCATAATTCAAAAGGTGTTTAATTTTTACCTTTCTTGACTTGAACTTGATTCAGAGTGTAGACAACAGTACTAACAACTTCTCTCCAGTACTTTAGTGTAACATTCTTCTTCATCATTAATGTTCTGGCATAGTCTATCACTAATCTATTCCTTCTCTCTACAATGTCATTCTATGGGGGAGTTCTCGGTGTTGATGTTTGTCTTTTAATTCCTTTTGTCATCACAAAATGTCTCAAACTCTTTTGATGTGAACTCTCCTTTGTTAGATTGTGGTGACTAATCAGGAAAGTATTGTACATACTTCATAAATTCTTTGGGGTTTGTGGCATCACCCTAAAAAATAAAATTTTGAGCCCTATTTCATGGAATTTTGGGTTGACATGTAATTATTAATTATAACCCTAAAGCAATTAAAATACTTTTATAAAAGGGCTTAGGGTTAGGGACTATTTCATAAGGTGTGATACAGAATTGTCTTATTATGGTATTGAGCTATAAGGGATTAAAAATTATAATTAGGTTGTAATCACTGAATCATAAAAATATTGGACTTGCTATTTGGTGGACGTAGCCAAGGGATTGGGTGAACCACATTAAATCTTAGTGTCTTGTGTTCTTTTCTATGTGATCTATTGTTTACTATTATTGGTTATATTTGCATGTAATTTTTATTTTTATCTATGATTTAATCCTAACAAGTGGTATCAGAGCCTAGTTGTTTTTTAGTTATCTTTTGCAAAAAAGTTTCGCGATTGAGTGGGAGTCTCATGGTTGGGTGGGAGCAATGGTAGATGAGAGTAAGCTGAGGGTTGATAGGTTTAGTGGATAGAACTTCCAGTTATGGAAGATGCAAATGGAAGACTATGTATATTAGAAGGATTTATGAAAGTCGTTGGAAGGCAAAGCCAAGAATCAAGGATCTATGTCAAATGATGAATGGGATCTCTTGGACAGAAAGGTACTTGGAAGCATTCGATTATGCCTGGCACCATTAGTGGCATTTAATATTATAAAAGAAAAGATGACAGAAGAATTGATGAAAACCCTAGCGACACTATATGAAAAGCCCTCCACTTCAAACAAGGTATTTCTCATGAAGCATTTATTTAATATGAAAATGGTTGAAGGTGGATCTAGTTCAAATCATTTAAATGAGTTTAATACTATTACTAGTCAATTATCTTTTGTGGGTATCAATTTTGAAGAAGAAATTAGGGCTCTCTTGATTTTGTGTTCTTTGCTTGAAAGCTAGAATGGCTTGGTAATGGTTGTGAGTAATTCTATTCCTAGATCTAGTACCCTAAAATATGATAATGTGATCGGTGTTATTTTGAGTGAGGAAAATCATAGGAAAACCTTAGGTGGATGTACATCATGAAGTTCTTTGAATGCAAAAATCAAGGGCATAATGACTTAGAGAGGAAGTAATTCTAGAAATCATGGGAAATCAAGAGGAAAGTCAAAGGGGAGGAGGTCTCAATCAAGAGGATTGAATGACTGCTAGTACTTTGGTAAATCAGGGCACAAAAAGAAGGATTGCTAGAATCGAAAGAAAAATAAAGGAAATAAATTAGATGGAGACAAGGAGGAAAATGTGGTAAGTAACAAATCCAAACATGATGCTTTGCTTCTATCTTTAGAAAGTGTTGATGATTCATGGGTTTTAGATTTTGGTGCTTCATTTCATGCTACACCTCATAGAGGTTATTTCATTGATTATGTCCAAGGGGATTTTGAGCTTGTTTATTTGGGGGATAATGAACCCTGTCAGATTGTTGGAAAGGGAAAAATTAAGATTAAGTTGCAGAATGGGAATCATTGGCTACTACATGAGGTAAGACATGTTCCAAGGCTGGGTAGGAATTTAATTTTAGTAGGGCAACTCAGTGATGAGGGTTGTGTAGTTACTTTTAATGATTAAAAATGGAAGGTTTCAAAAGGTTCCCTTGTAGTAGAAAAAGATGTGAAAGTAGACACCTTATATCTTTGTACAGGTCATATTGTTCCTTCTACTTTAATTGTTTCTAAGAAAAATGAATGTTCAAGAACAATTGCTACAATTGAGTAGGGAGAACAAATAGTTTCTATAGATTCTAACACAATGTTGTAGCACAACAGACTTGGGCACATGAGTGAGAAAGGTATGAAAGTACTTCATTCAAAAAAAGTTTTACCAGGTCTTAAATGTGTTAATATGAATTTTTTTGAAAGTTGTGTGTATAGAAAACAAAAGAGAGTGAGTTTTGCAAAGACTGGGAAGGAAAATAAAAGGGAGAAATTAGAGCTTGTGCATATTGATATGTGGGGACTAGCTCAGGTATCTTCCCTTGGTGGCTCTCATTACTGTTACATTTATTGATGACACAACTAGAAAAGTATGGGTTTATTTTCTTAAATAGAAATCTAATGTATTTCAAACTTTTAAGAAATGGAAATGCTTGGTTGAAAATGAGACTGGTAAAAAATTAAAATGTCTCAGATCTGATAATGGTGGTGAGAATTGTAGTCATGAATTTGAAGATTATTACTCCACTAATAGTATTTGTAGATAGAAAACTATTCCAAAGACTCTAAAGGAAAATGGAGTGGTTGAACATATGAAGAGGACTATAATGGAACATGCAAGGAGCATGAGGTTGCATGCTAGGTTGCCCTTACACATGTGGGAAAAGGCTGTCAATACTATTGTATATTTGATTAATAGAGGTCCCTCTACTCCTTTGGGCTATGGTATTCTAGAGGAGGCATGGAATGATAAGAAGGTGAGTTATTCTTTTCTCAAAACCTTCAGTTGTGAAGCATTTGCTCACATAGATTCTAAAAATGGAACCAAGCTAGAAGCTAAGTCAAAGAAATGTGTATTTTTTGGATATGGCATAAATGAGTTTGGTTATAGGCTTTGGGATTTTGAAAATCATAGAATTGTAAGAAGCAGAGGTGTCATATTCAATGAGAAAGTGTTGTACAAAGATCTGTTGCAACAACATGATAAGAAAGAAGATGATTATGTAGTGTTGGATGATACTCCAAAAACTAATATTCCAACCATTCCTCATGATGTGCAACAACTACAACAACAAATACCACACACACCAGTGAATGTTAGATGGTCAACAAGAAAAATTAGACCTCCACAAAGATTTTCTCCATCTTTGTATTCTATTTTACTTATTGATGCTGGTGAAACTGAAAGTTATGATGAAGCTATGCACATGGATACTAAGATTCAGTGGGAGTTTGCAATGAAAGATGAAATGGACTCTTTGCTGATGAATAAGACATGGGATTTGTGCAAGTTTCCTATAGGTAAAAAGGCTTTACAAAATAAGTGAGTTTATAGGTTAAAAGAAGAGGATGGAAGTAAGAAAAGATTTAAAGCCAGGTTAGTTGTAAAAGGATTTACATAGAAAAAAAGAATTGATTTTGATGAGATATCTTTTCCTATTGTTAAAATGACTTCTATCCATACTATTTTAAGTCTAGTGGTTACTGAAAATTTACATTTAGAGCAGTTGGATGTTAAAACAACCTTCCTTCATGGTGATTTGCATGAAGAGATATATATGGCTCAACCATAGGGATTTGCAGTCAAAGGTAAGGAGAACTTAGTGTGCAAATTGAAAAAAAGTTTATATGGCTTGAAGTAGGCACCTCGGCAATGGTATATGAAATTGGACAATTGTATGCATGAGAATGGTTATAGTAGGTGTCATGCAAATCATTGTGTCTACTTTAAGAGGTTGGATGATGATAGCTACATTATTTTATGTTTATATGTTGATGATATGCTTGTAGCTGGGTCTAACATGGATTATATTAAGGGGCTAAAAAGTCAATTAGCACATGCATTTGCTATGGAGGATTTGGGGGCAGAAAAACAAATCTTTGGTATGAAGATTTGTAGAGATAAGAAAAACATAACACTGAGGCTATCTCAGGCTGATTATGTTGAGAAGGTGTTGCAATGTTTCTCTATGAAGAATGCTAAAGTTGTCAGCACACATTTACCTACTCATTTAAAATTGACTAAGGAGATGTGTCCCAAGACACAAGAAGAGGAGGATAAGATGTCCAAGGTACCCTATGCTTTAGCTGTAGGAATCTTGATGTATGCTATGGTATGTACTAGGCCAGATATTGCACATGCAGTGGGAGTTGTTAGCCGGTATATGAGTCATCTAGGAATTGAGCATTAGAATATAATCAAATGGATTCTCATATATTTGAAAGGAACATCCACTAAGTGTTTACACTTTGGGGGATCTACTACTAATTTACTGGGCTATGTTGACTCATATTTAGCAAAGAATATTCATACTTGGTGGAATACTACAAGTTACGTCTTTACTATTGGTGGGGCAACCATGAGCTGGGTTTCTAGGTTACAAAAAGGTTAATGGTTTATCCACTACAAAGGTAGAGTATGTAGTTGCTACAGAGTCATTCAAGGAGATGATATGGCTTTAGTTCTTCTTGCAAAAATTGGAACATCCTCAGAAGGATAATTATTTGTTCATAGATAGTCAAAGTGCCATTCATCTTGCAAAGAATTCAGCTCTACATTCAAAGACCAAACACATATAGTTGTGGTACCATTTCATTTGGTCAGTTTTTGGAGGATGGAAAATTAAATTTGGAGAAGATACATAACAATGAAAATCTAGTAGATATGTTGACAAAGGTAGTAACAAGGAAGAAGATGAACTCCTCTTCAACTTCAGTTGGTCTTCTAGACTGAATATAAATAAAATAGTAGTAGAGTATAGGGTTGTTTGATCCAATGGGAGCCCCATGTGGTAGTGGTATTGCTACAAGATCAATCTCCAAGTGGGAGATTATTGTTTAGTGTGGAGCTTGATCATTTCCCAAGTGGGAGATTGTTAGATTGTGGTGACTAATTAGGAAAGTACTGTACATACTTCATGAATTCTTTGAGGTTTGGGTCATCACTTTGAATTTTATTTTTTGTGCCCTATTTTATCAAGATTTTGGGCTGACATGTAATTATTAATTATAACCTTAAAGTAGTTAAAATACTTGTATAAAAGGGCTAAGGGTAAGGGATTGTTTCATAAGGTGTGATATAAAATTGATTCTTGCAGCGGTATTGAGCTGTAAGGGATTATAGATTGTAATCAGGTTATAATCACTGGATCATAAAAATATTGGACTTGCTATTTGGTGGGCGTAGCCCAAGAATTGGGTGAACCACATTAAATCTTGGTGTCTTGTGTTCTTTTATGTGTGATCTATTATTTTCTATTATTGGTTATATTTGCATGTAATGTTATTTCTATCTGTGGTTTAATCCTAACATCCTCCTCTATTTGATCTTAGGCACTTCAGACTCTTTCCTATTTCTTTTTCAACCCTAGCCAAATACCACTTAAACATTTGAACTGTATCATATTTCTACTTTAAGAACATAGTAGTCATCATTCTAGAGTAGTCATCCACAAAAAACATTATATATATGTCTCCTTTGTAGCTCTGCACTTCTATTGGGCCACATAAATCTGTATGAACTAACTCTATCACTTCTTTAGAGGTGTAGGTTTTTCTTTTGAAACTTGACTTGGTCATCTTTCTTAGTTGACATTGTTTGCACATTGTATTTTCAGGCTTCTTCAGTTTAGGCAATCCTCTGACTTCCTTCATTTTTTTGATACTAATTAGATTATCAAAGTTGACATGAAATAGCCATTTATGCCATAGCCACACATCATCAAATTTTACAATAAGGCAGGTTGTATCTTCCATATCTACGTCAAATAGATTACTCCTAGTTTGGTCTTCTTTTCCTATCAGATTTTCATCAATGTCATAGATTTTGGCAATTTTGTTCTCAAATTCTACTTTGCAACCTATATTGCCTAATTGTGACACACTCAACAGATCATAGTTCAATCCTTCAACTTAATATGCATTATCCCATGAAATTTTCTCTATAAGTTTAATAGAACTTTTTCCTTTGATTTGACATGGAGGGTATGTGTAGGATCATGGTGTACCAAACTATGGCCTTAAGTGGTAGTGAAAAATCAGCAAATCAGGGTTATGTCAACTTGACACATAATTTTAAAGTGGTTCTGGACTTTATATCAAAAAGTTGTAAGAAAATAATCTGTAGGAAATTGAATCTAGTTTCTAAACTACAAGGCCTTATCTGGAGAAAAAATTATTTTATTGGTCAAAAGTTTGGATTTTAATGCAGTACTGCAAAAATTTTAGGGCAAAAATAGAAAGTAGGTGTATGTCTGACCACCTTAATCATAATCAAATGATAATATTTTTAAATATAATTTTAGATATAAAAGGTAGACTCATGCCTAGATGTGATGCATATTTTTGGCAATTTTTATTCCAAACAAATAATTAATTATGAATTTTCTACTATACTATTTTCAGAATTAAAAAACTCTCGTGTCTGACCACCTTAACTAGTTCAAAAAAAATCAAAATTAAGTTTTTCTTTTTTTTTCTTATACTATTCAAAGCATAGAATGTGACGCATCTTTTGGATTTCACAAATCTTATATGGTTTGAAAGTTATAGCTATTTTTCAACCAGTATGTCAATCAACACTTTGTAGCTAACTCCATTAGAAAATAAGTAATAATTACTTACTGAACTCGTAATTTGACAAAACTTACATTTATAAAAAGCTAAGAACATTCTTAAGAAACCCTTTTCATTACATCAAATTTTGGTTAAAAAAAAGTCATCAGCTACATGCTTGAAGTAAAAAACACATAAGAACATGTCAAAAACACATTTTCAGGATGTTTTAAAGATGACCATATAAGGTTGGTATTGAAAGATATAGTAGGAATTATAAAGGTATTAATTGTTTTCATTTAGTATCAGGATGGGTGGGAAAAAAGTGGGAATAGATTTTGAAATTCTTTGAGGCATTTCAAAACTTCATATTTTTTAAATCGCCACTTTTTGGCACACCATGATCTTGCACATAACCTGGAGCATCATTTCCAAATCTAACACTATTTCTATCATATTGAATAAAGGTAATAAACTTACTTTTGTCTCCTATCATATGATGTAAGAATCCACTATCTATGATCCACTTGTCATTTTTGTTCATACAGTTTACCAATGGTGTTGCCTCATTTTCATTTGACTCATCTTTCATGCATACATAGACTACCTCATCATCATTTTCATCAAAATCCTCTTCTTCAACAATGTAGTACTTTTTGCTTTTGTCTTTGTAATCTCTAAAATCATCTTCTCTTTTGTTCTTATTCTTTTTGAATTCTCTGTAATTCTTTTTTTTGTGTGCATCTTGTAGCAATATGTCCTACTTCATTGAAATTAAAACATATGATAGGAAACTTACCTTTGAATTTACCTTTGCCTCTATGAAATATGTTGGCCATTAGTTCTTCCAATTGTTCCACATCTTCTTCATCTATGCTATTGTCATTGGATCCATACTTTGTCTTTTTCTTCTTCTGCTTTGGTTTCACCTCCTTAGTGTCTTTTAATGAAAACTTGGCCTTAAAAGTAGATTCAAGATTCTTAGGTCTGTAGTTATCAAAGTTGGACAACTCAAGTGCAGTAAGTCTTCCTACTATTCCTTCCAAAGTTAGTGTAATTCTTGGTACACATCTTAACTCCTGGATGGCTGAAACTCTAATAGCATAGATGGGGAGCAAGGTTCTTAAGAATTTGTTATTGGTAGTATCATCTTCTAAATGACCACCCAAACTTCTTATTGCACTTACTACTTCTTTCATTCTAGAGGCATATTGATTAATGTTCTCACCTTCCTCCATTTTCATGTCATCAAACTTTCCTCTGAGGCTTTCTCTTTTTACTCTGTGAACATTTTGATCTACTCCATAAATATCAATCAAGGCTTTCCACATTTTGAATGTAGAGTCACATCCCTTGATGTCATCAAATTTAGCATAGTTGAGGGTAGAGGCAATCTTCAACATTGCTTGATTGTGCTCCCTCTTTTTCTTCATATCTTTTGTAGTAGGTACAGCTAAATCAACATGTTCTACTTCAATTGAGGTTTGTACATGATCACTTATTGATCCAAGGTGCAACTTAATTAGACCTTACCATCCAGTGAAGTTATCTCTATTGAGCTTGGGAACTTCTCTTGGAAGATGTGCCATTTTTGAAAACTTGTCAACCACCATAAATATAGAATCATGCTTGCATTGTTTCCTTGGTAATCCAAGAACAAAATCCATGTTGATACCCTCCCATGGCTTCTCTAGTATAGGTAATGGTTGATACAACCCTATATTTTGTTTCACTCCTTTTGCCATCTGACATACTCTGCAACTTGTACAAACTTCACCACATCTTGCTACAACTGTGGCCAGTAGTAATTTTTAGAAACCAAAGCTATATTTTTATCTCTACCAAAATGTCTAGCCAATCCTCCACTATGCTTCTCCTTAATGAGATTCCCTCTCATTGAACTTCTGGGAATGCACAACTAGCTTCCTTTGAAAAAATTATTATCTGGATCATGAAATCCATCCACTTTGTCCTATCAAGTGTAACAAGTTCTGTATAAGCCTTCCATGCTTTACCAAAATTAGGATCATCTATATATAATATATTGAGTTCCTTGAACCCAACCACCTTTATCTGCATTTTTGTTAGCAAAAGTCATCTTCTACTAAGAGCATTTGCAACTTTGTTTGACTTCCCACTCCTGTGTTTCAAAACAAATGTATAACTTTGCAAAAACTCAACCCACTTTAAATGCCTTTGTTTCAATTTTTCTTGACTATTCAAATATTGCAAAGCTTGATGATTAGTATACAATACAAAGTCCTTAGGAAAAAGATAGTGTCTCGACTTCTTCAATGCTTGAACTGTAGCATAAGATTCTTGATCATAAACTAAATATTTTCTTTTTGCATCATTAAACTATTCACTGAAATAAGAAATAGGTCCACCTTCCTAGCTCAAAATAGCTCCTATCATAGTACCACTAGCATCACAATCTACTTGAAACACCTCGTTAAAATCAGGAAGTTTTAAAATGGGTTTCTCATTAACTTTCTATTTCAACAGATTAAAACTCCTATCTGATCCTACAATCCACTTAATCTCTTTCCTATCCTCTCTCATTGTTTTAGTCAAGGGTCCACAAATACTGCTAAAATTTCTTATGAACTTTCTGTAAGATGTAGCTAGTCCATGAAAAGATCTTACCTCTGTCAAACTCCTTGGAGTAGGCCATTTAAGGATAGCCTTCACTTTCTTTTAGTCCATTTTTAGGCCTTCTCCTGAGACTACAAATCCTAGGTACACCAACTCTTTCTTTACAAAACTACACTTCTTCAGGTTTATTAGCAACTTTTCTTCCCTTAGCTTATCAAACACCTTGTGAATATGAATCAAATGCTCCTCTAATGTATCACCAAAGATCACTATATCATCTAGGTAAACAATGAAAAACTTACCTAGAAACTCCTTTCGTACCTCATTCATGAGCCTTATGAAAGTGCTTGGTGTATTGGTTAGCCAAAAAGGCATGACTAACCAGTCATATAGTCCTTTCCTTTTCTTTAAAGTAGTCTTCCACTCATCACCTTCTCTAATACGAATCTGATAGTACCTACTCTTCAGATCTATCTTTGTGAAATACTTAGCTCTACTCATATAGTCCATAATATCATCCATCCTTGGCAATGGAAATCTATACTTTATTGTGATCTTGTTGATAGTGTGAGAATCTATGGATATCCTCCATTCTCCATTC
This sequence comes from Cupressus sempervirens, assembly GCA_028749045.1. Classification (NCBI taxonomy): domain Eukaryota; kingdom Viridiplantae; phylum Streptophyta; class Pinopsida; order Cupressales; family Cupressaceae; genus Cupressus; species Cupressus sempervirens. The sequence goes on from CM053788.1 coordinate 221,721,474, forward strand.
TTCTTTTGTGCTAATACTGCTAGTACAACACATGGACTCAGACTCTCTTGAATCAACCCTTTTTTGCAACAACTCATGAAATCACATGTTCAACTCTTCACTTTTTATCAGTGTCATTCCATGCACTACCTTGTTTGGAAAATTGGCTCCTAGAACCAAATCAATCTAGTGACTATTCTTCCTCATTGGGGGAAATCCATCAGGTATATTATTTGATACAATATTAGAAAACTCTTCCAACATATCTACAACTTCTATAGGTACCTCCTCTACTTCTTCATTACTATCTTTAGGAATTATAGAAAAACACATGTACTCATGTTTCATATCTTTAAGAAACTTTTTTCCATCAACAAAACATATTTTGGCAGCACTACATACCTTTTTTTCTTTATCCTTCAATGGCTTCAACTTATGTTTCACTCCATCCTTAGAGTATAGGTATTTTCTTGCCCATCATGCATAACATGCTTGTCAAACTGCCATGGCATACCCAACAACATATGACATATGTCCATAGGTATGATATCACATAGTACCTCATTTTGATAGTTTCCAATCTTGAACTTCATGAGCACTGCTCATTAACCATGACCTTGTGGTCATCTTGTAGCCAAGCAATACAGTATGGACATGAGTGTTTCTACCTCTTCAACTTTGACTTGGTGACCATAATTTTTGACACTAGATTGTCAATACTTCTACCATCAATGATCACATCACAACACTTATCTTCACATCTACACCTTGTGTAAAATAAGCTCCTACTTTGCTCATGTTCATTCTCACCACCTAGTAGGACTCTTCATTTAACTAGGACTTCTCCTCTTTTAGCATCTTTAGAATGTGAGGATCTAACATCTTCATCAACATGTACAACTCTTGCTTGACCTTCTATTCTTTGATCTATCCTTCCTTGGTGATGCCCTTCTTCTTCGTAGTGAAAACATTTTTTGTGGAAGCCTCCTCTTCAAGATCCTTGTTCTCTACCTCTTCCTCTCTGATCTCTATTGTTCTGATCATGGAAATGATTGAAATTGTTTCCCCTCTAGTTTTGACTACTACTTCTAGCCTCATCCTTTTTCTTTTGATCATCATTATGACCACCATAATATTGTCCACCAAATCTTCCACCACAACCTCTTCCACTATTATTATTGTCAAACTTCTTGCTTAGTTTCTCCTCAACTCTTAGGGAAAACTAGTATGCCTCTTCAATACTACTCATTCAAACTAGACTTAACTCATCCTAAATTCTGGGCCTCAACCCATTCAGATAATGGGCAACATTCTCCTTATCAGCTTCTGCATGGTTGGTTCTAATGAGAACTCAGTAGAACACTTTGGTATACTCTTGAACAGATTTTCCTACTTATGTCAACCCTTGCATCTTCTTCAACAGATCAAGCTCATAATCCATGGGAATGAACTGTCACTTCAATTTATCTTTCATTCGATCCCATTTGGTGATTTTATCCTTTCCCTTTCTATTTTGCTCCAACTAAACCTCCTACCACCAGATCTTTGCATATCCCTTTAGTTTTTCCATCACAAACTTGACCCTATCAGGATCATTAATATCTTCATACTCAAAGTACTTCTCTAGTTCATTGATCCAATCAATTAGCTCTTCTAAGTTAAGATTTCTCAAAAATGTGGGAACCTCAAAATTAGGTCTTCTTCCAATTTTGGAATGGCCCTAAAAAGCCTCTCTTCCTCTGGATTTAGAACTGCCTCTATTTTGAAATTTTTTTCTACTTCATCCTCATCGTCACTTTCATTTCTTATGGGAAGATTCATTTATGTATGCATTTTTTCTTCCAATGCTTGCATTTTTCTTTGGAGGGCTTAGAAACCCTCAGATGTAACTCCTACAACTCTTCCACCACACTCTCTTTGTGGAGGCATTTTCACACTTCTGCTGAAACCCTAGTGCAAACTGCCTCACAATCAATAATCTATCTATATACTCAACCCAAACCATGGTCCTAGTGTGAACTACCTCACAGTCGGCAATCTTTCCACACACTCAAGAACTCTAGCTCTAATAACACTTGATGTAGGAATCTCCGCTTAATACCATTAACTCATAATAGAAACATAAAAACAATAGAAAATGCGAGAACAAAATATGGACTTCCTATTTCAAAATTACAAAATTCATAAGTACAATGTGCTAACCCACACAAGCACCTTTAGTACAATAATTTCTAAGACAAGCTACAAACTATCACCTAGACTTATCATAGACAATGTTTGAGTCTTTCTTAATTAGGTAGTTTTATGCTGCCTGGGAAGGTTCTAGATGCTCAAACTTAATACCTAGGGCTGATAGACCCTACCAATTCACATAGAGTCAGCCAAATACATCTTTGACAAATTATTTTAGAAATTTTGGTAGCCCAACTTTTGAAGACCATAACTCATGAATCGTTGATCCAATTGGCTATTATAACCACTTTTCAGAAATGCCAGCTCCTAATCTATAGCCTTGGAACCATGCTAGTACCCTTCCATCGAGTTTTTGGACCTCATCTAGGCACTCTAAGGCCTCTAATGGTGAGCCTAAAAAATTTTTTGCAAATATTTCACTGAAAATCTGCAATAACTTCTTTGATACTAATGCTTGAGCAATAAGAATTTTATGGTAGGCTTACAACTCTAAAATGAACCTTCCTATAGAAAATGAGAACATTCTGAGCTCATATGAAAAACTTACTAAAAATAGTAAGTTCTCATAAATAGCAACCACCCTATCTACTAGTCCTTATTAAAATGGAAAAGACTGAAAATAAAATATTTTTGGGTGATGCAAGATTGCCCTTGCACCTAGGATGCTCCTACATCACAATCACTTAAACTTGTAGGTTATTATCAAATCAATTTGCAGAAATGTAAACTTGAAACATAATAGATTTAATAATATATTTGACATAATGATTTAACATGGAAACCCAATTTGGGAAAAGCCACCAGTAATATGGTACTCATTCTCACTTTGCTGAAGTGATGCCCTATGAAAGGCCAACCCTATTAAAGGTTACAATGCACAATGTTAAAGGTGACCTAGTTAAAGGATTTCTATCACCCTATTAGGAGTGAGCCTTGGTAGAGGACTTTAGATCATTCACTTGGAATGTCACCCAGTTAAAGAATTTATAAATGACTATTAGGTCAACCTTAATCTAAAGGATTTACCCTAGACTGATACAATGATTATAGAGTAATAGTAAGGCTTGATCTGATAATAACTTACAATTTCATTTGCAAATTATAGATTTTTGTTTTAGTCTTCCATTGTGCTTTGTTTTCACACTCTTCAACTTTGATATCTTGGTCACCCTACAAGCATCCATACCCTTAAGCCTTCTTTTTTTTTTTTTCAATTTAGTCTCTTCTCTTAGGTCACTGAATGAAGCAAATACCCTAGACTTCTTGTCTTCCTTAGGTTCTTGCACATCAATTCTTGCTTCTAACTAGCCATCTCTATAAATAGAGAATTAAGATTTTTTTTGGTCATTCTTCATCATCCATTTCAGGGTTAGGTTAGATTAGGTAGGATTCAATGAATACACTCCTTATTTCATTTCATTCCCTCCTAGGAACTTCTCCTTCAATCCTCTTTGAATTCACCTTAAAATGGTTTATCTTGAATTTTGTGCAACCAGCTCATCAATCTTATCTTTCACAGAGTTCACACGATTCAAGAAAACAAACTTGTTACCTCATATTCATTGAATTCTCAATTTTTTCATAATGTTGAAACTCAACATTAACTGGCTTCTAATGCTTGGCACATACTGCATTGCTTGACATCCACTATGAAAATACTTAGCATGAACTAAAGTTTACCAGTGCTCGACTTCAACTGAACTTTACTTGACATACATTGTTTCTCTTGGCTTACACTAAAATTGTCTTTGCTCATCTCCAACTAATTATCTGCTTAGCTTGCACTAACTTTGCTCGACACCTATTGTCCACCTGGTCAATCTTGGCAGACAAAATTTGTTTAACTTATTCTTCTAAACTTATTTAGTCTAACCAACCTTTGCAACCTTAAGTAGATTATCAATGCACTATAATATCACTATCTTAACTGATTTGTGTACTCCTTTACATATCATAACTCAAACTTTCCTCTAGGTGCTATTTTTACCTCATTTGATCAAATATTCTTCATCAATCAAACACATTATAGTACTTAAATCATATAAGCAATTGTCTTACCAGCAAGTAGCATGTTTGACATTGGTGACAAAACAATGATTGAAACATATTTATAATACATATATAAATCTATTTTCAATAGCTATGTTATCAATGTCTATAAGAAGTTGACAACAGATTCTGACTTCTGACTAATTCCTTCATGATTCAAAAATGGTTTTCATTTTCTTATTTTTGTGTGACATTTCATCTTCCCAATCTTTGAAAATGGGAAAGTATTGAAAAGGCACATTATATAACAGAATAGGAATTGGATATAGTGGAAGAGAATAGAATGCTTTTTGGAGATTTTTTCTGGCTTTTGTGAAGTTTTCGTATTGAATGTATGATTTCTTGTTTTCTTTCACAAACTTTAAACCTAAACTTTGAGAATATGTAGATAACCTAATCATGACATAACAGAATACCAATCTTATTTTAAATTGAAACTAAACTTACGAATTTCATATTTATTTACAAAAAAATTCAAAATTTGTAATCATGAATGTAAGCATTTGTAGTTTTGAGAGACATGAAAATCAATGGGAGTCTTTTAGACTCTCTGTGATCTATTTTCTAGGATTGGGGAGGGGTTATTTATCATATTATTTTTGTTTTATTTTGTTTTACTATTTCTATTCTCTTTTCTTGTACCTATGCAAAGTGAAATTTATGAATTTGGTGAATATCTTCATGTATTCACCAATATGTTGAAATCACATAACTAATATGTGATGGTGGTAAAGTTTGGTTTGAACTATAAAATTGAAAATTTGGTTAAAGACAAAGAATTTCATCTTCAATGATATGGTTATTATTAAGTTCTAAATCCATGCATGCAGAAAGGTGGTGTAGCCATAAAAATAGATTAGTGTTGCTGGGTAGTTAGTATGTATGTGGTTTGGTATTCAATTTTTATATTCGAAGGTGACCAAGTTGTTTATGTATGTCAATTCTAATAAAGAAGTGGTCAGTTTAAGTTAAGTTCATGCAGGAAAGTCAATATTTCTATAGGAAATTGAAGAAGTTCTTGTCACATGCCAATCTATTAGTTGGTATTAAGAGTGTCTATTAGATAACAATCTGAGGTTAGCTAATAATCAATCCTAAAGGTGTATGAACCCCTTGATGTAGGCTTAGTTGAGTCATTTATTTCCTCCTAATTTTTCCAAGTTGAGGCTCTGCATGATTTTTGGTATTAGAGAAAGAGTCTTCAAATTGTTTGAAGTTACATGATGTATATTCCTAATCAAGAGTCCTAAGTAGGGTCAAGCAAGATGGTGACCAATGTAGAATTACCTAAGAAGGATGAGGAGTAAGAAGAGCCCTATTAGAAAGATAATAGAGAAGTGAAGGGGATATTAGTAGAATTAGTAAATAAGTTGGAACACATGGAAAATGTGGTTGAAAAGAAATAAATGAAAGAAGAAGAAGAAGTCCCAAATGATGATGAGGATGAGTTATCTTAAACTAAGAAACCATTCACTAAATCTTTGAAGGATTTGTGAGGAAAATCCACTGAGTTACCTATATTTATAGGAAAGATGGATATTGAAGAAATTTTGGAATTAGATAATTACTTTGAATGTGAAAAGATTTTAGAATAAAAACAAGTCAAGTTGGCTAAGTCTAGGATGAAGGGAGTTACATAGTAGAATTTTCTACAAGAAGAAAGAGTGAAGGAAGATAGGAAGATTATTTCTTCATAGAAGAAAATGGTGTCTATGGTGAAAGATGCTTATCTCCCTAAAGATTATGAAGTACAATTATAGCAAAAGAGGTAGAATCTTAGACAAAGAGATATATATGGATATCTAAACTTTATACAGAGGAATTCCAAAAGTTGAGTTTAAGATCAAAATTGGCTAAACTTGAGAGTGTTAAGGTAGAAAGAAACCTAAATGGTTTAATAATGAAAATTCAAGAGGAGTTGTAGTTGTTGATTCCAAACACAGTAGCTAATGTTACCAACTAGATTTGAAAGTGGAGGAGAAAATCAAGGGAAGACAAGAGAGTAGAAATAGAAGAAGAGGAAGACAATCATTTAGAGGAAGAGGCACATTTAGAGGAAGAAGACCAAATTTTCAGCCACAACCAAAGGCACATAATGAAATGACCAGGTTTGATAATTTCAAAGGAAGTTTCAAAGGTAGAAGACCAAATTTTAGAGGAAGATGACTAGAAAGAACAAATGGAATAATAAGATGTTATAATTGTAACCAAGAAGGTCACATACAAATGTCCAACAAAGGAAAGCTCTAGTAGTCATGGAGAAAGGAGAATACACCTTGTACAAGAAGGTGATTCACAAAATGGCTTAGACACTTATGGTTATCTAGAGAGAGGAGAAGCCCTTATGATGAGGAAAGCACTATCAAAGATGCCTATAAAAGTGGAACCGCCACAAAGGAAATCTGTTTTCAGAACTATTTGTAAGTCTAGAGGAAATGTTTGCAAGGTATTGGTAGACTCTAGTTCTATAGAAAATTTCATAGCTCTTGAAATGGTGAAGAATATAAAGTTACCAAGAACACCTCACACATATCCTTACAAAGTGTCTTGGCCAAATAAAGGACAACAAACTATAGTGGAAGAAAGCTTGGGTTGAATTTCAGCTTTGAACATACAAAGACATATTGTGGTTTGACATTGTTAATATGAATGCATGTCACTTATTTTTTGGTAGACCATGGCAATATGATCTCAAGACAATGTGTAATAGATTAAAGAACATATACACCATACAAAGAATGGAAAGATGATTGAACTAATACCTCTAACCAAACCAAGCCAGGAAGAAAAAAGGCTACAGAAGCTAAGATCATGTTAATGAGCAAGAAAGTTAAAGGAAAGAAGTGTCCACTTTTTTCATTGATTCCAATACTCAAAGATAAATTATAGGGGGATGCTGAAAATTAGATTGAGAAAGATAAATCAGATATGGGAAGTTTGAATTTGAAGGTGGAAGTGGTGGAAAAGAAGACACAAAATATAGTGGAAGAAGTTAAACCAATTCTAGATAAGTACAAGGATATCACAGCTGATGGAATGCCCAAAAGTCTCCCACCTATGCGAGAAATCAGTTATTGCATTGACCTCATACTAGGTTCAACATTACCCAACAAGGCTACATACAATATAACACCATAATAGAATGAAGCAATGACAAGGAAAATTGAAGAATTACTTGAAGCTGATTTAATTGGAAAGAGTCTAAGCCCTGGTGCAATACTTGTAGTTCTAGAATCAAAGAAAGAGGGAACATGGAATACTTGTAGTTCTTGATTTTAGAAAAGTTTTTCAAATAGAATGTGATGCAAGAAACATAACACTAAGAGGTGTACTTAGTCAAGAGGGTAGACCTATAGCCTTCTTTAGTGAGAATATACAAAAATATTCTTTATATGATTTGGAAATGTATGCCCTTGTCCAATCCCTGAAGAAATGGAGAAATTTTTTGTTTCCTAAAGTATTAATTGTATACATAGATAACCAAGCCCTTAGTTTCATAAAAAATCAAGAGAAACTTACTCATATACATATGAAATGAGTGAAGACATTACAAGATTTTAATTTTTCTATAAATCATAAAAAAGGAGTTGCAAATAAAGTTGTTGATACCTTAAGTAGAATAACTTTGACTACATCACAAATTCAGTTGGAAACTATAGGAGTTTCAAATTTGAAAGATACGTATACTAATAATGTCAATTTCAAAGAGATTTATCAAACATGTACTAATCTGGATGATAGGTATAATATGAGTACATGCAAATTTTCTAATTCAAGAAGGGGTACTATTCAAAGGACAATAACTTTGCATACCAAACTTCTCAATAAGAGATAACATCATACAAGAGAAACATAGTGGAACATTATCTGGCCACTTTGGACTAGATAAGACTTTAGAGCTAGTTTGTAGATATTACTTTTGGCCAAATTTATAGAAAGATGTGAGAGAATTTGTGAAAGAATTTACCATTTAACAAAAAAGAAAAGGAAAATGTACTAATGTTGGATTATATCAGAACCTACCCATTCCTTCAAGACCATGGGCAAGTATCAGTATGGATTTTGTTATGGGATTACCAAGAACTCAAAATGGGTATGATAGTTTTTTTTTCTGTTGTAGATAGATTTAGTAAAATGGCACATTTCTTATCATGCAAATCTACTAAAGATGCTTCATACATAGCAGATCTCTTCTTCAAAGAGATAGTTCAAATTTATGGATTAAAATTAAATATTGTATAAGATAGAGATGGTAGATTTGTAGGTCACTTTTGGAAGACCCTTTGGAAGAAACATAGCACAAACATATCTTTCTCATCAGCATATCATCCACAAACTAATGGCCAAATAGAAGTTGTCAATAGATCTTTGGAAAATTTGTTAAGATTCCTTACAAAACAACATGGAGAAAAAGGGGATTCTATACTTGCTCAAGATGAATTCTCATACAATGACACAATGAATATAAGTAAAGAAAATCCTCATTTTAGATTGTGTATCATACACACCCAAGAGGAATTATTGATCTTAGAGAACTTCCAAACACTTTTCCTAGTAGTTCACATGGTGAAGAATTTTGTGAAGCTATTAAAGAGATCCAAGATCAAATCAAGTTGTAGCTACAAAATTCAAATTAGAAATACAAAGAATTTTCTAATCAGAAAAGAAGTACAGTTTAAGGTAGGTGATTTAGTATGGGCATATCTAAAGAAAGAGAGACTACCTCAAACAAAGCATACTAAATTTTTACCTAAGAAGGTTGGTCCTTATCAAATCTTAAAAAAGTATGGACACAATGCATACAAGATTCAGTTACCTCTAGAAATTGAGATTTCACCCATATTTAATGTTTGTGATGTCACACCATAAAATGTCAAAAACACAACTAGCACATGAAGATTCAATAACAACATATTTGCAACAAGTACCCAAACCAGCCCCACCTCAACTAGAGAAGATACTAGATACAAAAATAAAGAAGACTCGAAGGAGATAATACACTTAGTATTTAGTCAAATAGAAGAATAGAACAAAAACATAAGCTATTTGGATGAATGAGAAACAAATCAAAAAATATGGTTCATCACTGTTGGAATACTTTAGAATAAATGGGGGGGGGGAGAGGGGGGGGTGAATTAGTTATCCAAGGTCTAGATGTATAAATAAAACTTTTCACAGCTGAGTGAACCCAGAAACACTTGTTATCATTGCATGTATCCATTTGATTTTCCAATCACTTAAAACTTGTAGGTTACTATTAAATCAACTTGCAAAAATGTAAACATGAAACATAATGGATTTAAAAACACACTTGACATAATGACTTATGTGGAAACCCAATTTGGGAAAACCCACCAGTAACATGCTACTCTTTGTCACTCTTTTGAAGTGATGCCCTATGAAAGGCCAACCTTGTTAAAGGTTATAGTACACACAATTAAATGTGACCCTATTGAAGGATTTCAATCAACCTATTAGGAGTGAGCCTTGTTAGAGGAATTTAGACCATTTGCTTGGAATGTCACCCATTTAAAATATTTACAAATGGCTATTAGGTCAACCTTAATCCAAAGGATTTACCCTAGACTGATACAATTATTAGAGAATAACACTAAGGCTTGATCTGATAACAACTTACAACTCCATTTATGGATTACAAATTACTATTCTAGCCCTCCAGTCTATTTGACCTTCACACATTTCAGCTCTAATAGCATGTTCACCCTTCAAGCATTCATACCCTTAAGCCTTCTTGCTTAACATGCCAATGCAGACTCTTCTCTTAGGTCACTTGATGAAGCAAAACCCTTGACTCCTTGTCTTCCTTAGGTTCTCACACATGAAAACCCTTGCTTCTAACTAGCCATTCCTATAAATAAGAAATTAAGATCTTTTGCCGCTCATTCTCCATTGTTCAATTCAAGGTTAGGATGGATTAGGTAGGATATAATGAATCTACCTCATATTTCATATCTCTTCTAGAGAATTCTCCATCAATTCTCTTTGAATTCATCTAAAAAATAGTTTACCTTGAATTTTGTGCCACTAGATCATAAGTCTTATCTTCCACCTAGTTCACACAATCTAAGAAAATAAACTTTTTAGCTTGGATCCATCATATTCACAATCTTGCAAATAATGCAGCCACTTAGCTTTATCATGCTTTTGATGCTCAACATATACTGCATTTCTTGACATCCTTTATAAAATCACTCAGAATGAACTAAAGTTTACTGGTGCTCGACATCAACTAAATTTCACTCAACATCCATCATTTTTCTTGGCATACACTAGAATAGACTTTAATTGGCTCAAATTAATTTTCTACTTAGCTTGCATTGACTTTGCTCGACACCTACTATCCACTTGGTCAAGTTTGGTAGACAAAATTTGTTTAACTTTTTCTTCTAAACTTTCTTAGTCTAACCAGCCTTTGTATTCCTAAGTAGATTATCAATACATCATGTTATCACTATCTTAACTAATTCTTGTACTCCTTTATATAATCATAACTCAACCTTTCCTCTAGGTGTTATTTAATCAAATAAGTGATAGTACTTAAATCATATAAGAAGTTGTCTTACCAGAAAATAGCATGTTTGAAATTAGTGACAAAATAATGATTGAAACATATTGATCATACTTCTTCAACAATCTTCTTCAATCTATTCTCAACAATCTCCCTCTTTAGCATTGATGGAAAACCAAACTGATCAACCAAACTAACTAGGTTAAAATAGTAAGACAATACCAAAAGAAAATAATTCTTTGTATTGAAATCTCTCCCTCTATTAGTAACTTCCATCTTCTAAATAGGTTACAAAACTCTTCCTTATAAATCCCTTTGAATTTATTGTTGTATCTCCCTCTTACCAGGTAGATGTTAGGATTTCTCTTTCTTTTTTCTCTTGATCAGTAACTATCTTCCTCTTTCTATTGCATACTAATTGATTAGCATTTATCTCCGTATATGTAATTATCTCCCTCTATTTCTCTTTCTTGTATTTCCCTTGATCAACAATTATCTCCCTCTTTGACAACAATGCTAAAGACTTGTCATCTTAAGATGAAGATATGAACTTCTTCAGTTTCTCCCTCTATCACCTTACTTGTGACTGATTTGTAGTTTTGGATCTTTGATTACTTTACAAAGCTCCTAAAGTAAGATCCACTACATCAATGTGCAACATATGAAATCAACTTATTTGATGTATGACACTCCTTTTATTAATTATATAGCCTTTGATAGGGGTATCAACCCTAGTTTACCTCTTAGATACTCATGATCATCCTTAGGTAATACTTTTGTGAAGATATCAAAACTTTTCTCTTTTGTGTTAACATATTCCATCTTCACCTCTTTATCATAATCTAATTCTCTCAAGTAATGATACTTGATTACAATGTGATTAGTCTCTGTGTGCATCATAGGATTCTTTGATATATTGATAGCACTTGTATTATCACAATAAAGTGTTACTAGTTGTATGATCTCTTCCTTCATACCTTTGAGTAACTTTTTGATCCATACAATGTTTGTATAATTTACAATAGTAGCAACATATTTAGCTTCAACAGTAGATTGTAATGTGCAGTTTTATTTCTTGTTGGTCCATGTAACTAACCCCTTTCTTAAGAAAAATGCTCCTCCACAAGTGTTCTTTCTATGATCAATGTTTCTAGCCTAATCAGCATTAGTATAGGCTCTTAATTCAAATTTCTCATTTTTCTTGTAGTATAGACCAAACTCCTTTGTTCCTTTAACATATCTCATTATTCTCTTTACAACCATCAAGTGATTCTCCTTGGGATTAGCATAGAATTTTGCAACTATCCCTTTAGATAATGCAATGTTAGGTCTACTATGTACTGCATATTGTAATTTTCCAATCATAAACCTATTTAGTGTTTGATTCACCTTAGCTGAATCATCATTCTTTGACAACTTTTTTCCTATCACCATAGGTGTACTTACTAGTTTGGAGTCCTCTAATCCAAAAGTTTTCATTATTTCCTTGACATATTTTGATTGAGTGATGTATATACCATATTTCATCTGATATACTTACAAACCCACAAAGAAACTAATCTCTCCAAACATAGAAATATCAAATTCTTACTTCATTTCATTTGCAAAAGCCTTACATAAAGCATCTTGACCTCCAAATATGATATCATCAAAAAAAAAAAATCAGATAACAAAATATCTTTTCCTTTCTCTATCTGTATGTACAAACTGTTGTTATCATCAGTCCTTTCAAATCCAATCTTCAAAAGATTGTTGTGAAGTCTCTCATACCATGCTCTTCGTGCTTGTTTCAAACCATATAGAGCTTTGTGTAGTTTACATATCATGTTCTTATTGTTAACATCAAAAAAACCTTCTAGCTATTCTATGTAAACTTCTTCCTCTAATATGCCATTCAGAAATGCAAATTTAACATCCATTTGATAAACTTTGAAACCTTTGTATATAGAATAAGAAAGTAAAGTTCTCACTCCTTCCAATCTAGCAATAGGAGAAAATATCTCTCCATAGTTAATTCATTCTTCTTATGCATATTCTTTGCAAACTAATCTTGCCTTGTTCCTTGTGACTTCACCATTTTCACCTAGCTTGTTTCTAAATACCCACTTGGTGTCAATCACATTTTTGTCTTCTAGTCTAGGAACTAGAATCTATGTTTTATTTTTCTCAATTTGTTCAATCTCTTCTTCCATGTCTTTACTTTAGTCTATATCTTCTAATGTATCTTTCACTAATTTAGGTTCATTCATGCTCAACAAACATGCATCATTTCTCAAGCTATTTCTTGTCATTAATCTAGCATCTATCTCTCCAATGATTTGTGTAGCAAGATGATGTCTCTTGACATATTTGGACAATCTTGGTTTAGCTCTAATTTCTTCATTTTGTCTTTCAACTTTAGAGTTACTATGTACATCTTTTTTAGGTAGCTCAACATCTCTTTCATGTACACTATTCTCAGAATCAGAATGTGCTTCTACTTCATTCTATAACTCGATCTGTAAATGTAGCTGTGTTCCTGAATGTAACTCAAAATTCATAGTATGTGACTCAACAGTCATTGAAACTTGCTATTGATTTGTAGCTTGATTTGTGAAATCATCTTCAACATGCATACCTTCATAAGAGTATACAAATGATTTGTATTCTTCTAGTTCTTTCATAGGTTCAGCCTCATATACGTCTGTATATTCATCAAAATTCACATTTTCACTTTCCACAACTTTGTTAGTGTTAGTATTTAAACACTTATAAGCTGTAATTCTTGTGGAATATCCTAGGAATATATCTTGTTCACTTTTTTCATCTAGTTTACTTTTCCTTAAGTCTTTAAGAATGTAACATTTTCTTCCATGCACCTTAAAGTATTTTACATTGGGTGAGTATCCATACCATAGTTCAAAAGGTGTTGAATGTGTAAGAATTTGGTATAATAACTCTAATACCATGTAAGAATTTTCCTTAGGGAAAAATTCATCCAAGACCAAGAAGCACAATAACTAGCACAAAATAGACCAATAGAGTATGACCAGAATAACAATATGATATTCAATTGATTGTATAGCACACTAGAGGTGCTTGTATATAAAGGCCTCTAAGATGCATCTAGAATACCTAGGAGTTAGCCATATGACAAAGATCACAACTAAGCACATGTCCACTAGGAGTGGATTATCCTCCATTAAGAACAAGAGTTAGTGCAATGATGAGAGGATAAGCCTACAAAGATGTTTTAGATAAAATTATGTTGTAGAAACAATGTGCTTAATTAAGAGTGCAAATAACTATGATATCAACATGACAACTCATATGAGTACGCAAACTCCTAGGTGTCTAACCTAAGAAATAATAAAATAATGCATTTATCCTAAGTAAACATAAGTGTAAATAATAATTATTTACACTAACACCACCCCCCCCCCTGTTAAGTGCATCTTAGGGGAATGCACTTAACCTCACAAAAGCTATGATGAAATGCATAATGGGTCTCAGCTACTAGGTCATGTTAGGTACCCAAGTACAAATGCAATGTTGAAATGCAATGAAATGTCTCTACAAATGAATAAAGAGGGAAAACCTCATAGGAAAAACCCTCCCTCAAAAGGAGAGATATGTACAATAAAGAAAGATGCATGTATGGATGGAGTAAGCAAGGACCCCCCCATTATGACAGACATCATGAATATACAATAGAGAATCCCTCGATGAAATCACCCCTTAGTGAAAGATCTCATAAAGATGAGTGCTTGAAGACAAAAGTAAATCCAATGCTGACAAATAGCATTTCCCCCTTTAGGAAGAAGATACACCAAGTATAGGTGCAAATATGCTTCCCATTGTGGATAGGAATATGGAGGAGGTATCAAGATGTAATATGTGGTGGATGCTACCTCTGAAGTCTACTCAAATATCAACAAGTTCTTGATGAATAAAAATGCCACAAACTAATCTAATTGATGCCCAAGAGAAGGTGGGAAACAAGGTAACATGTCTATGTATGGAGCTAAATCAACCTCCAAAGATGATGAAGCATCCTGATAGGAAGATAATAGAAGAGAAGAAACATTGCCTCCACTCAATGATGTATGCACACCCATGATGGAAGCTCCTTGATGAATAAAGAAGCTACACCATGAAAGTTGAATGATTGTACTCCTTGTAGGAAGAAATGGTTTCATAGGTGTAGTATAGAATGCTCCCCAACTAGTAGGAAGAATCCTCAAAAAATAAGTTTTCTAAGGAAACTAGCATACAATCTCAAAAGATTGATATGACTCCTTGTGAGTGAAAGAGTCCTCCTCCAACTACTGTAAAGAAGCCACAAACATGTTAGTCTTGAAAGAAAGCTCAAGTGGTTGAGGGTCAGAGTGTGTCCTCACAACAAGTGAAGAAGTCTCCTCAATAAAGAGAAGATTGATGTCATCAATGATGTCTCCCACATCTTCAATGTGAGACTCCACAAATAGCCCTGCAATGTCTGAAAGGAAGTCATCTCATGAAGCTGAAGTAGGAAGACATGTTAAATCCTATTGCAATGAATTAGGAGCATCTGAGGCTAGAACTAGATTAGTAGAAGCAACAGGAGTATCAGAATGTGTGATCTCATATAGAGTTGGAGGTACCATAACTAAAGTGACTAAAGATATAATGTGTTTTGGAAAGGGAGGAATATTTGAATCTTCATATGCTTCCCAAAAACCTATCCAAATATCATAAGGATAATTGTACTTGTCAATGACTTTAGAGCAAGAATGAGTGACTTAAATAAATGATGTCCAAAATTCTTGCAACAAGTGGTTGATCAATGGAAGAGATTAGTTCATTGAAATATAAATAAGGAAATACTTCCTTATGCTCTCTTCTTAGATGGTCAATGATTAAGGCACTCCATTTTGATAGTTCCTCTTTGTCAACCTCAGTTTAAGACCACCCCGACATATGAAACAAACCTCCATGAGATCAATGAATGTATGTATCCCCCAAAATGCAAAAATAATCAATCAACCCCCCCTAATGTATGATTTGGTAATTTATAGGTAGTGTGATTACAATGGGCCACTTTGTCAATTTTGACCTTAGTGGACTTATGATTTTTCTATTTCCAGCCTCCTTTTATTGTTCAAATCTGGAGCTTTACAATGTAGCTTAGAAATATAATAATTTTGAAACAATACAATGTAAAGAAAGGACATATTTCTAAAAGTTTTATTTCTATCCACATAAGCCTATAATCTGATTGCAGATCTAGAAAGTAGATGAAAAAATATGCACTTTCAAAAAAATAGAACCTGTTTATGTGTCCAGATGAACCCGTACTAAGCCTTTGAAGTTGTAAAAATTGAGATTTGTGATTTGCGAAAAATATAGAAACAAAGAGCTCAAACATACTACACCAATGTGTAGATCACATAATTCTACCCTAAAACAAAAAAAATTGTTCGAAAAAAGGAGTCCATATGAGGAAGATATCGTTGTTTGAAAATTACCTCTGTAATTATTTTTCCTGAATCATCATTGTCGTGCCTCCAAAAATCAAATAACTCTAAATTTCACCTCAAATGTCTAATTTTGGTGAAACAAAAGTCAATTTGGGGGTCTTTTGACCTTTTGAATATGATGTGAATATTTGATTTACACCAACAAGCTCCAATCTTGTCCTACAAAAAATCTCTCCTCTACAAGCCTGATGGCCAAAAAAATTCTGGACAAAATACATAGATCTAAAAAATAATGTAGAGAAATCACAAAGATTGAAATAATAAAATATATAGATATGAAAATTAAATTCAAAGATTTGAAATGATTATACCAAATTTGCAAATTGGGCCTTTGGATGTCAATTTACAAAAAAAATTGCCTCAATTTTGACTATGGCCTAGGGTAGGAAAATTTATAATCAAAATTCACTGAATCTATCCTCTGAATGTAATGGTGAGGTCCACTTTGGCTCTAGACACTCCCAATAGTTGCAAATACTCCAGATCTAAATCAAGGTGTCCTCAAAGAGGTGAAGCAAGAATGTTCTCTAATGACTATGAAATGACTCCTCTATGGCTCTGGTACCATGTACAAATTTGGTATAACTCTGATACCATGTAAGGATTTTCCTTAGGGAAAAATTCACCCAAGACCAAGAAGCACAATAATTAGCACAAAATAGACCAATAGAGTATGATTATAATAACAATATGATATTTAATTGATTATATAGTACACTAGAGGTGCCTGTATATAAAGAACCCTAAGATTCATCTAGAATGCCTAGGAGTTAGTCATATGACAAGGCTCACAACTAAGTACATGTCCACTAGGAGTGGATTATCCTCCATTAAGTACAGGAGTTAGTGTGATGATAAGAGGATAAGCCTACAAAGTTGTATTATGTAAAATTATGTTTTAGACACAATGTGCTTAATTAAGAGTGTGAATAATTATGTTGTCAACATGACAACTTAGTTAATTATGTAAACTCCATTGTTGTAGACACCATGTGTGAAAATAGAGTTGCTAACTCTTGTGTTGTTAACATGACAACTCATATGAGTATGCAAACTTCTAGGTTTCTAACCTAAGAAATAATAAAATAATTTATTTATCCTAAGTAAACTTAAGTAAAGTGTAAATAATAATTATTGACTCTAACAAAATGAGTACCTTTCTTGATTTGTACACGGCTCAAGGTATAGAAAGTTGTACTTATAGCTTCTTTCTAGTATTTCAAAGAAAAATTTCTCTCCATCATGAGTTTTCTAGCACAATCCATTATAGATTTGTTCCTCATTTCAGCTATTCTATTTTGTGGAGGGGTTCTAGGGGTAGATGTCTATCTTTCAATTACTCTATCATTACAGAACATCTCAAACTCATTTGATTTAAATTCTCCCTCTCTGTCAGATCTCAAACACTTTAGACTTTTACCTATTTCTTTCTCAACTCTTGCTAAGTACCACTTAAACATTTGGAAAGCATCAAATTTCTATTTCAGAAACATAATTGTCATAATTCTAGAATAGTCATCAATAAACAACATAGTTTACTTATCTCCTTTGTTCCTTTGCACTTCAATTGGTCTACAAAAGACAATATGAACAATCTCTAGTATACCTTTAGAGGTATGAGTTTTACTCTTAAAACTTGACTTTGTCATTTTGCCTAACTGACATTGTTTGCACATTATATTATCAGGGTTCTTCAACTTATTCAATTCTCTAACTTTTCTCATATTACTGATACTAACCAAGTTATCAAAATTATAATGATATAACCTTTTATGCCATAGAAACACATAAAGAAATTTTACAATTAGACAATTAACATCCTCTATATCAAGATATAATAGATTACTTCTAGTTTGACCACCCTTTCCAATCAGTTTTCCATTTGTGTCATATATCTTAGCAATCTTATTTTCAAACTCAATCCTACATCCTAAATTATTTAGCTATCACACACTTAAGAGATTATAGTTGAGTCCTTCAACATAGTAAGTATTGGCGTATAAAATCTTATCTATGATTTTGATAGAACCTTTTCCTTTTATCAAACATGGTGCATCATTACCAAATCTTACACTATTTCCATCATAACAATTCAAGGTAATGAACTTACTTTTATCTCCAGTCATGTGATGTGAACACCCATTGTCAATGATCCATCTGTCATTCTTGTTCACACAAGTCACAAGTGCAGTTGCCTCATCTTCATCAGATTCATCCTTTGTTGCAACATACACCACTTCATCATCATATTCATCAAATTCATTTTTTGTTTCCTCTTTAGCAATGTAGCACAAATTTTTTCCTTTGTCTTTAAATAGTCCTTGCTATCTTCATCTCTCCTACTTTTGTATTTTTCACCACCTGTATATTTCATCTTTTCTAGACATCTAGAAACAATATGATCAACATCATTACAATTGAAAAAAATGATAGGTAACTTACCTTTGAACTTGCCTTTACCTTTGTGGAATCTTCTTGCTAGTAGTGCTTCAAGTTTTTCTACATCCTCCTCATCTGTATCACTGTCATTGGACACATACTTCCTTTTCTTCTTATCAAGTTCCTTCAATGAAAAATTAACTTTGAAAGTAGATTCAATAGTCTCAGGTTTTTAATTATCAAAGTTAGATAGATCAAAATTAGTGATTTTACCTACCAATCCTTCAAGTGGCAGATTATTCCCTGGTATACATCTCAGTTCTTGAATCATAGAAACTCTAATAGCATATATAGGCAATAGTGTCCTTAAAACTTTACTTAGTATAGTATCATCATCTATTTTACCAGTAGCTTTTCTGATTGCTATGAAAACTTATTTTATTATTGTGACATATTGAGCAATATTTTAACCTTCTTCCATTCTCATATCATCAAACTTACCTCTAAGACTTTCATCTTTGGCTCTGAAAACATTAGTGTCTCCTCCATAGATGGTGGTTAAGGCATTGCATATTTTCATTGCACTATCAAGACCTTTGATATCATCAAATTCGGCATAGGTTAGGGTAGAGGAAATCTTCATCATTGCTTGGTTATGTTCTTTCTTTTTTTTCATATCCTTGGTAGTCAGGGCTCCAACAGGACCAACATGTTCAATAGTAACAGTAGATTATGCATGATCTCTAAGTCCTCCAAGGTGTAACTTCATCAAACTTTACCATGTAGGAAAGTTGTCTCTATTAAGCTTGGGTACTTCTCTTTTTGACATCTTGAAATTTATGCTTCTAGTGCCTTCAAAGTAGTCCTCTTAAATAGATGGCTCTGATACCAATTGTTGGAATACTTTAGAATAACTAGAGGGGTAAATTAGTTATCCAAGTCCTAGATGTATAAATAAAAAATTTTGTGAACTCATAAACATTTATCATCATGCATGCATCCATTAGATTATGGAATCACTTACAACTTTAAGGTTACTATTAAATCAACTTGCAAAATGTAAACATGAAACATAACATATTCATCAACACACTTGACACAATGATTTATGTGGAAACCCAATTTGGGAAAAACCACTAGTAACATGCTACTCTCTTTCACTCTTCTAAAGTGATACCCTATGAAAGGTCAACCCTATTAAAGGTTACAATACACATTGTTAAATGTGACCTTGTTAAAGGATTTCAATCAGCCTATTAGGAGTGAGCCTTGTTAGAGGACTTTAGACCATTCACTTGGAATGTCACCTGGTTAAAGGATTCAGAAATGACTATTAAGTCAACCTTAATCCAAAGAATTACCCTAGAATGATACACTGATTAGAAAGTAATGGTAATGCTTGATCTTATAACAAGTTACAACTCCATTTGTAGATTATAGATCACTATTCTAGTCCTCCATTCTACTTGTCTTTCACACATTTTAGCTTTGATAGCTTGTTCATCCTTAAGCCTTCTTGCTTCACATGCCAATGCAAATTCTTCTCTTAGGTCACTTGATGAATCAAAACCCTTGACTCCTTGTCTTCCTTATGTTCTTGCACATGATGACCCTTACTTCTAACCAATCATTTCTATAAATAGGAAATTAAGATCTTTTGCCACTCATTCTCTATCATCCAATTTAGGGTTAGGATAGATTGGGTAGGATACAATGAATAAATATGGTTTACTGTTAGAAAGGTTAATCTTTCCTTGGATATATATTTTAATTGGGATATTCCAAGGGTCCCTACATGTAGTTTGTCCACTTGTACACATGTGGAGGACATGTCATTGTTTGTCCTTTATTCCACATGTAAGGACAACTCTTGTTTATTTCTTTATTTAGTTTATCCTCCTTAAGAGGATTGTGACACTTTGCACACACCTATTATGAATGTGGCATTCATAGAAATGGGAGTTACAAATGAAAATCCTCTCTCATCTCTATATAAGAGATGCTCCTCCTTATTTCTTCACAACAACACTCTTAGCACTTGATGTTATTGTATTGAGCTACTTTTGCTCCAACACACTCTCTCTCTCTTCTCTAGGCATTTGCCTTCATTCATAATACTCACAAGGGGTTTTCTTTGCTTTCTCCTTATAAATCCTTGTCTCCATTGTTGAACCATCTTGATGTATGCTCTTGGAGTTTCTTATCTTATGGTAACATTTTTTCACACTTAACTTACTTGGATTGTTTCTCGTTCCTTGCTCAACATTATCATTTCTTACATGGTATCAGAGCTTGGTTATCTAATCCTTGTTTTAAGTTTTGTGGTGAAGGTTGCCATTCATTGGAGCACACCTTATTTGGAGATGTTATTGAGAGAAGAAGTTTGTGTTGTGATTTTAGCTCTTTTTAACAAATCTTGTGTATGCAGGTTTCATATTTTTTTACTAACCCTCTTTGGAAGGCTTGCCGCCAAAGGGTTTTCTTGTAAAGTTTAATATTTTTTACTAACCCTCTTTGGAAGGCTTTCCGCCAAAGGGTTTTCTTGTAAAGTTTCATATTTTTTACTAACCCTCTTTGGAAGGCTTGCTGCCAAAGGGTTTTCTTGTAAAGCTTCATATTTTTTTTACTAACCCTCTTTGGAAGGCTTGCCGCCAAAGGGTTTTCTTGGTAAATTTCAATTTTTTTTTGTTTTGGACGGCATGCCGCCAAAACAAAAAGTATTACATTAGTAAAGTTTTAAATAACTCTCTAATTTTTCTTACTTCATTTATAAAAAAAAAAAAAATTTTACTCTTTTTAAAAATATATATATATTCCAATATATTGTGTTTTTGTTGTATGCTCTTGAAAATTTCTAACATACAACATAGATGTTTTCATAGGATTTAATCCTTATAAATATATTATCATTGCATCTTTTTATAAAAATAAAAAAAATAAAAATCTTGCATTTAAATTTGGGTGGATGCGCCACCCGCGCACCACTCGCGCCACCGCGCAACATCGCTGTGACCAAGCCGCGCCTCCGTGCCGCCGCTGCGAGCTAGCAGCGTCGCCGCGCCACCGCGCACCACCGCTGCAAGTTGTTCGCACCGCCGCACGCCGCCACGTGCACTCTACAATGACGCCCATTTTCAACACCACCACACGCCGCCGCCGCTCGTTCTCCACACCGCCTAAACCCTGCAAATTAAAAGTCGGTGTTTGTTTATCCATAAACCCCCTTCCACCGCTTCTTGGCGCGGCCCGCGTCCAGGCCACGCGGCAACCGCCACCTGAGCGGGCAGAGCTCGCATCCTTATCCACTTCGCATTTTTTAAATTCTCGAAACCCCGCTTTTTTTTCCACCGACCTCCACCGACCATCCAACTCTGCCCTCTGGCCACACGGCAGTCGCCGCCAACACTTCGCTCCTCATACATATCTCCGCCCAACCTTTTTAAACGAAAAGAAAAATCTTGTTTTATTTATTAAAACAAAACTTTTATAACGTTTTTTTTATCACATTTTTTTTCTTCTTTATTTTTTTTAAACAAATAAAAATATTAATTCAAAAAAAATATATATATATATATATATTCTTAATCTTATATAAAAAAAAAGAAAAACACCAAATGTTTTTTCAATTAATAAAATTAAATTTTTTTTCTCATTTAACAATTTTTTTTCTTAATCATGTCAACATTAATTCTCGAAATCAAACTTAATTATTCTAATTATCATTCTTGGAAAACTCATATCTTATTTATTTTTCATTTTAAACATCTCTTCGAAATAGCCACTGACCCTTCTCTTGAACCCGGTTCAGCGGCTACTCAAGACGAGAAAGATACTTGGAAAGCTAAAAATGAAGAAGCTTTAGGGTTAATTGGTATTTCCATTATTCCAGATTTATATGTCTTAATTGCTCACTATTCTAAAGCTCATGATGCATGGTCCATCTTGAAAACCAAGTATGACAGTGGCGATGAATACCGCAAAATACAATTGCAAGATCAACTCGAAGATCTCAGGTATGCAGATTTTAAAAGTATGGATGAATTCCTCTTAAAATTTGATTCTCTTAAAAGTCAAATTATGGCTTTAGGTTTTCAATTAGAGGACATTCGTTTAATTCATCTTATTCTTAAAAAATGTCTTCCTAGACAGTTTCAACAATTTATAACTAATATTCATGCACAGCTTGCTATTCCTACTTTAACTTCTCAGTTAACTTATGTTATTTTTCAAACTTTATTAAGATAGGAAGAAGCTAAGCTAATTCAGTTTGGTACCCTCAAATCAACTGAACATGCATTTGTGTCTAGAAATTCAACTAATAATTTTCGTTCCAATAATAATAATTACAAACAATCTAATTCAAATTCAAATAACTCCACCAATAAATTTCATGCCAAATATAATAATAATACCAATCATCCTAATAATACTCGTAATACTAATAATCAAAGGAACCATTCCAATTCCAAACCTCATTGTTCTTATTGTGGCAAAGATGGTCATCTTGTCAATAATTGTTTTAAAAAGAAAAATGATAAAAAACCTATGAATCATAGTAACAATCATCAAACCTCAAACCATAAAAAAGGTAACTCGACTAGTTCTAATCCTCGTCATGCTTTTACTTGTAGCTTTAATCTTTGTAGACCTTTAGAATGGATTGTTGACAGTGGTGCATCACAACATGTCACTTTTCATAAAGAAATTTTTGATTCTTTACAACTTGATATTGCTAACATTCCTATTCAGCTAGCTAATAATCAGACTTGTAAAGTTGAAGGACTAGGTGATGTTACTATTCCTAATGGTAAATTGCATGATGTTTTATATGTACCTGACTTGAAAACTAATCTGCTTTCTGTTTCACAGTTATGTCAGAACTATAAAGTTGAATTCTACAAAGATACATGTTATATCATAGACCCTCAAACTCTCAAAGTGATTGCTCATGCTAAAATGGATAATGACAATTTGTTTAAATTCCATGAATTTGCTAGTTCACGATATTCTTTACATACTTCTATTGATTTCAATATATGGCATGAAAGACTTGGTCATTTAAATTCCAATTATATTACTTTCATGCAAAAGTATAATATGGTTGATGGCTTGCCTCACATTATTCCTTCCAAGATTGCCTGTACAGGTTGTATGAGTGGTAAGATGCATAGGGAGCCCTTTCCAAGTGGAAAATCATGGCGAGCAACTCATAAGTTGCATCTTGTCCATAGTGATCTTTTGGGCCCCATGGAGAATACCTCCATCCAAGGTTCTCGGTATGCACTTACCTTTGTTGATGATTTTTCTAGACGAACTTGGATCTATTTTTTGCATAGCAAGGATCAAGTTCTTGATATATTTATTGAATTTTAGTTATATGTTGAAAGGCAATCTGGGTATAAACTTAAAATTCTTAGAACTGATAATGGGAAGGAATATGTAAATAATGCTTTTCATTCTTATTTGAAATCATGTGGAATTAAGCACGAGCTTACTATTCCTTATACACCACAACAAAATGGTGTGGTGGAAAGAAAGCATCGGACCATTGTTGAAATGGCTAGAAGCATGTTGCATGTTAAGAATCTGCATTATAAATTTTGGGTTGAAGCCATGTTTTGTGCCACTTATATTCTTAATCAGACTCCTACCAAAGCTCTCAAGGCTATCACTCCAGAAGAGGCTTGGTCTGGTAGGAAATCAAATTTACATCATTTACGGATATTTGGTTCTATTGCTTATGTTCATACGCCTAAACAGAAAAGGCATAAATTAGATGCTAAGTCATCCCCTTATATGTTTGTTGGGTATGATGAAAACACTAAGGATTATCGTGTTTATGATTCCACTACTAACAAAGTTCAAGTTGCTAGAGATGTTTGTATTGCAGAAAATGGAGTTCATGATTGCTCTACTACATAGGATGAAGAATTCAGTGGCACTAAAATTGTGCTGGTGGAGGACCAACCTCCTTCTCTTAACCCCACTCTTTCTCTTAATCCTTCCAATCAAGTACCACCGATTATTTCTCCTTCTACAACTCATGATACTCAAGTAGATACTAATGATACTTTTATTACTCATGATTCTTCCTCTAGTGATAATTCCATTACAACTAAACGTAAACCTAAATGGGCTCAAAACCTAATCAATGAAGCTGATGATTATATTTCTAAATCTGGTGGAATTAAACATAGAAGGATTAATTATTGTAATTATGCTTTGATGACTACTATTATGAATTCTAACGATCCTAAGTCTTTTGATCAAGCTAACTCTCAACCTCATTGGCAGAAAGCCATGCAAGAGGAATATGATTCTTTACTTGCTAATCAAACTTGGGACTTAGTCAAATTACCTCCTGACAAGAATCTAGTTTCATGTAAATGGTTATACAAAACAAAATTGAATACTAATAATGAGATTAGTAAATTCAAGGCTAGACTAGTTGCTAGAGGTTTTTCCCAAATTGAAGGATTAGACTATAATGAAACTTTTGCTCCTGTTGCTAAAATGCCTACTATCAAATTAGTTCTTGCTTTAGCATCTAAAATGAATTGGCCCATTCATCAAATGGATGTTAAAAGTGCCTTCTTAAATGGTGATTTACATGAAGAAATCTATATGGCTCAACCTCCTGGATTTGTTAAGAAAGGTAGTGAAAATCTGGTTTGCAAATTGAACAAATCTATTTATGGTCTTAAACAATCACCTAGAGAATGGTATTCTAAAATTAATTCTTTCTTTATTTCTCAAGGTTTTGCTAGAAGTAAAAATGATCCTAATTTGTATATTAAACATACTAACGATGATATTATCATTATTATTGTTTATGTAGATGATCTAATACTCACTTCTAGTTCAGACGCTTTGATTTCTGATATCAAATTCCAACTTAAACAGAAATTTCAAATGACAGATTTAGGTATCTTACATTATTTCTTAGGTATGCAAATTTTTCAAACTCCTAAAGGTATCTTTTTTTCTCAAAGCAAGTATGCATATGATCTTTTAGACAAATTTAAGATGAATGACTCTAACCATGTTTCAATTCCATGTGAATTAGGAACTAAATTAATGAATGACATGACTACTCCTTTTGTTGATGAAACTTTGTATAGACAGTTGGTAGGAAGTTTAAATTATTTAACTCTTACTAGACCTGATATTGCTTATAGTGTTGGTTTAGTTTCTTGATTTATGTCTAAACCTCAACAAACTCATTTTAAAGTTGCTAAAAGCATCTTAAGGTACATTAAAGGAACTATTAATATGGGATTATTTTATGATGCAAACTCTGAATTTATTTTACATGGTTATACTGATTCCGATCTAGGTGGAGATCCCAATGATGGGAAATCCACTTGTGGTTATTTTTTCTTTGTTGGTTCAGGTCCAATTTCTTGGAAAAGCAAAAAAGAACACTCTATTTCCCTATGCTCAACTAAAGCTGAATACAAAGGTTGTACCAATGCAGCTAAGGAAGCTTTGTGGATTCAAAGACTTCTTGACAATTTGCGTCTACCTCAACAATCACCTACACCTATACATTGTGACAATCAAAGTGCTATTGCCTTGGCAAAGAATCCAGTTTATCATGCACACACCAAACATATTTCACTTCAACATCACTTCATTCGAGAACAAGTTGAAGACAATCAAATTATTCTTCTTTATTGTAAAGGAGAAGATCAAGTGGCTGATATTTTAACCAAACCACTTTCTAAAGAGAGATTTCAGTTCCATTGTAAAAATTTGGATTTACAACTCGTTGAAGTAAACTCCCCAAGTAAAGATTAAGGGGGGGTGTTAGAAAGGTTAATCTTTCCTTGGATATATATTTTAATTGGGATATTCCAAGGGTCCCTACATGTAGTTTGTCCACTTGTACACATGTGGAGGACATGTCATTGTTTGTCCTTTATTCCACATGTAAGGACAACTCTTGTTTATTTCTTTATTTAGTTTATCCTCCTTAAGAGGATTGTGACACTTTGCACACACCTATTATGAATGTGGCATTCATAGAAATGGGAGTTACAAATGCAACTCCTCTCTCATCTCTATATAAGAGATGCTCCTCCTTCTTTCTTCACAACAACACTCTTAGCACTTGATGTTATTGTATTGAGCTACTTTTGCTCCAACACTCTCTCTCTCTCTCTTCTCTAGGAATTTGCCTTCATTCATAATACTCACAAGGGGTTTTCTTTGCTTTCCCCTTATAAATCCTTGTCTCCATTGTTGAACCATCTTGGTGTATGCTCTTGGAGTTGCTTATCTTATGGTAACATTGTTTCACACTTAACTTACTTGGATTGTTTCTTGTTCCTTGCTCAACATTATCATTTCTTACATTTACCTTGAATTCTATGCCACTAGCTCATCAGTATTATCTTCCACCAGGTTCATGCAATCCAAGAAAACAAAGTTTCCAGCTTAGATCCATCAAATTCATGATCTTTCAGATAATGCAACCCGTTCAAATTATCATGCTTCTGATGCTTGGCACATCCTACATTTCTTGGCATCCTCTATAAAATCACTCTGCATGAAATAAAGTTTGTTGGTGCTCAGCATCAATTGAACTTCACTTGGCATCCACTATTTTTCTCGACATACACTAGAATAGACTTTTACTCAGCTCAAACTAATTTAATGCTTGGCTTGCACTGACTTTGCTTGGTACCTACTATCCACTAGGTCAAGCTTGGTAGAAAAAAAAATTTCAACTTGTTCTTCTAAACTTTCGTAGTGTAACTAGCCTTTGTAACTTTAAGTAGATTGTCAATACATAATTTTATCACTATCTTAACTGATTCTTGTACTCCTTTCCATAATCATAACTCAACCTTTCCTTTAGATGCTATTGTTACATCTTTTGATCAAATCCTCTTTATCAATCAAATAAGTGATAGTACTTAAGTCATATAAGTAGTTGTCTTAACAGCAAATAATAGGTTTGACATTAGTGACAAAACACTAATTGAAATGTATTGATCATACTTCTTCAACAATATTCTTCAATCTATTATCAACAATCACTACAACACCTCATCTTAGGTGGACTTGAGATTCATTCTACAGGGGAGTATGTTGCAGGAGAAGACTAGACAAATTATGCTATAGGAACTAACATGGTTAAAGATGCTATAGGAAGTGCAAAAACTATGAAGAAAGTTAATGTCACGTTTTAAGTGTATTTTAAATTTTAATGTTTGTAATAAATTCCTACGATGTTGTAGCATAAATGGAGTAGTGACTTAATAAAATCTCCAAGTATAGCCACTTAGGAAAAATTAGATTTCATTTTAAGTTGAGTCAATTTTCTTTAAGTGTGTTTTGTGTGTGTGTTTGACATATTTAGGCCAGCTATGTAATCAATATCAACAAGAAGTTGGCAATAGATTTTGACTTTTGATTGATTCCTTTATGATCCAAAACTAGTTTTTATTTTCTTGTTTTTGTGTGACATTTCATCTTCCCAATCTCCAAAAATGAGAAAGTATTGAAAAGGAAGATTATGTAATAGAATAGGGATTAGATATAGTGGAAGAGAAAAGAAAGGTTTTTGGAGTTTTTTCAAATTTTTGTGAAGTTCTTGAATTGAATGTGTGATTTCTTGTTTTCTTTCTAAAACTCAAAAACCTAAACTCTGAGAATATGTGGATAATCTAATCGTAGCATAACAGAATACCTGTCTTATTTTGAATTGAAATTAAACTTGTAGATTCTATAGCTGGTTCTAGAAAAATTAGATTTTATGAATGGTGAATGTAATAATTTTCAGTTTTGAGGGTTGTAAAAATCAATGAGAGTCTTTTAGACTCTCTGTGATCTATTTTTTGGGATCATGGAAGGGTTTTGTATCATATTTTAAATTTTTTTTTTTAAAACTATTTCCATTCTCTCTTATTGTACCCATGTAGAATGCAATTTATTAATTTGGTGAATATCTTCATGTATTCACCTATATGTTGAAATCAAATAACTGATATGTGATGATGGTAAAGTTTGGTTCGAACTGTAAAATTGAAGATTCGGTTAAAGATAAAGAATGTCATGTTTGATTAGTTGGTTGTTATCGAATTCTAAATCCATGGATGTAGAAAGGTGGTGTAGCCCCAAAAAATGGATTAGTTTTGTTAGGTAGTCAGTCTATATTTGGTTTGGTATTTAGTTTTTATACTCGAAGGTGACCAAGTTGTTTATATATGTCAAATATAATAAAGAATTGGTTGGTTTAAGTTAAGTTCATGTAGGAAAGTCAATGTTGCCACAAGAAGTTGATAAAGTTCCTATGGCATGCTAGTCTATTAGTTGGTATTACGAGTCTCTGTTAGATAAACATATGAGGTTAGTTAATAATTAATTCTAAAGGTGTATCAACCATTTGATGCAGACTTAGTTGAGTGATTTATTTCCTCCTAATTTTTCCAAGGTGAAGCTCTACATCACAAAGAAAAAATGACCAATTGGTCATTTTGTATGTATATTTGGAATGAAGGGAAATACATTTTCAAATTAGTTGGTTTGAATTTATAGTTCTTTTGGTGCGAGTGATCTATTGGTTATTCCTATCTAATTTCAAATATTGTCTTGGTTTCATTTATCAAGGTTTTTTGTGTGTTATAAAATCGGTTGGTTTTATGCATTTATACATGCAAAGAATGAATATTAAAATTTCCCCTTTGTTTCTTTGTAAATGAGAAGATTGATTAGATGGCTTGTGCATCATATATTTTATTTTATTCTTAAGTTATTTAAATCAAAGTTCATGTTCATTTTATGTTGATGAATGGATGTTAGTGTTTCTTCTTTGCCTTCTAGTTAAAGGCATAATCATAAAATAATTTACTATAAATAAAAAGAATGGAGTTTTACCTTCATTTCAAAATTAAGAGAATTGTTGAAAAATTTTATAGGAAACTCAGCTATTGGTTTCAGAGTTTGTCTTTCAATTTGGACATTTAAGAGTTATTTGTGAAGGATTTTCAAAGAAGATAAACCTTTTTACTAACGGATTTTTGGCGACTTTGTTGGGAATATCAAAGTACCTTGTGTAGTTGATTTGTATAATTTAGAGGTACTTCCCCTAAGATAGAGGTTGGTGACTTTATTGAAGATGCATACCGAAAGGTATTTCATATATCTAGATATTTGAGGGATTGGAATCCTATAATAAATGAAAATGATGTGGATATATTTATCTTTATACCTCCATTTAGAGTGAATTGAAATAGAGAGGTCACAAAATATTTGTCGAAACAAGTGGGATTTCTAAAATATTTCTATGATGCTATCCTCATCTAGAAGAAATATCTAATGCAAGAGCCAAAAAAATTAGAAATTGTGTGAAGAAAAAGGAATTAGAGTAATGATGAATAATCAAGAAAAGGATCTTCAAGACGAATTAGATGGAAATCAAAAGGAAGAAAAATATTCATGTATTTTTTAGCCCCTTTCAGATCCCTCTCCCTCTCTTCCTTTAGAATAATTGGTGTATCAATTTACAATGGAAAAATCACATGAGTAATCCAAAAATCAAAGGACCTAAGGTATGGAAGATGTAGTTGAAATTTCATCTATCTTTGTAAAAGACAATGTTGATTTGAAATATGTTGAAGAAAATCTTGATTCTATATTTATTTTCCCTCCTATGTGCACATTTTCCATAAGTGAACTAAAAATTGCACTGGCCATGTTCGTTGTACAAAGCCTTTCTCCATTTTACCATAAAATGGTTTTAAAAGGCTCATTCTTCTTTTATCTTGTAAATGGTCACATTTAACATTTTCTAGGCTCTCCCATTTTCATTGTAAATAGCCATCCCATTTTTCAATTTTGGCTTGGGTTTTTTTTTTTTAAGCTTGTTGTCTCCCTTCAACAAGGTTACATCAATCTTGATCCTTTCTCCTTTTCCTTATATCAATCCATTTTTTAAATTTTTTTAAAGCCCTTAATTGATTGACAACACTCTGTACTCATCTAATTTCATCGTCCAAGTTTTAAGATTCAAATTTCTTGTTTAAAAATCATTTATATTTTCTAGGAGCCATATGTAGAAATATAATGACAGTGCTATAAAAGGAACCCAGTGACATGTGGAGTCTTAGTTTAGAGTGGAATTTGACTTCTTAAAAAAAAAATATAGGGGCTTTAACATGTGAGTTAAAGAAACTATGGAAATATTTTAGTTAGATAAGGTGGTTTTTTTTGTTAAAGATGTAGAAATATTTTTCCAAAGTGACTTTTCAAATATTGATGCACAAAAGCTCTAGACTTTTCTACAATTTTACTAACATGAAGTTAGATTTTTTAGAAATATTGATGATGGGGGGTCTATACAGTGGAACTATATTTATCTTTGGTTATTGGTAAAATATGTGAACTCTTTATTAATTTTAACATTTCTAGGGCTTGTTCAATGTCATGGGTAAAATCATTCAAAGATGGTTTTCTAAGGGTATGTTCACGAGAAAAATAAAAATAAATTCTTGTTGGATGCCAACAAAAATTGGGTTTCCCTTGTTTATCCAATGTTCATAACTAGAACATGTATGGAGCAAAAGTGGGATCTATTTACAATGTTGGGACCATTGCAAGATTGAACACTAAATAATTTATGGAATTTCTTCCTAATAGTGCTAATGGTTGTGTAGCTCAATGTCAAGTTTTCTTTACATATTTGGTTGATAAGAAAGTTTTTGTGACTACCAAATAGGCTAAAGATTAGTACTGATAAGAATTCATTT
The DNA here is from genome assembly GCA_028749045.1 of Cupressus sempervirens. Classification (NCBI taxonomy): domain Eukaryota; kingdom Viridiplantae; phylum Streptophyta; class Pinopsida; order Cupressales; family Cupressaceae; genus Cupressus; species Cupressus sempervirens. Next base: position 221,752,856 of record CM053788.1, read on the forward strand.
GCACTAGTTCTTGTGGATTTTAATATACAAAATGATTATTCCACTAATAACAAGAACACAAGAAAGTTTCCTATGTTATGAATATGCAAGCTATGAAACAATATGATTACCTTGTATAGAACATAACTTTTTCTAGTCAACCATTAATTTAAAAGATATAAAACTATGATGCAATAGATGTTATCACATGGCCTAATCTATAAATTTAGTGCATAATAAAGGGTTACTATTATGTGCCTAACAATATCTTATATAAGTTATATACAATCATTTTATCACATATGTGAAGTAAAAATTATTCTATTACAAGCTTGATAGATGGATGTGGATAGTCATAGTTGATAAACTTTGCACAAGAATAATTTTATCAGAAAGATTCTAGAATCTTAGATAATGAAAATAGTTTTCCACTATTGTTTTGATATAAAATCTTTGTTGGTTGAGTGCATTGACAAATTTATTTTGAAGGAGATGTAATCAAAATATGAGCTTGAGAGGATTGAAGTTTATTCATAGTTTACCTTTGAAAGTGTTTGAGACAATTTATATTTTAGTACAGATTTCATTGGATCTCTTGGTTTGATCAAGGGATGCAAATCACATGTTGGATGAAGGTTGATACTATCAAGCATGTAGATGTAAGCTCTAAAGATATTCAAGGTTTGTATTTTGTATATGTTTGTAGTAGCAACATGATAGATCAGGGGGGCATCATAGATGAGAAGGGACTTATGCACTAATTTTCATTGGAAGGAGGACACCTTGATATAGGCTACAAAAATAATGAATGTCACATTTGGTATGAGTATTCTTGTTCTCACTAAGGACACACCCAATAGTTATAAATGATATCCTATCTCCAAATCCAAAATAGAAGTTATGGAACATTAAAAGGATCATAGATGTGGAAATACATTATTTCTACCAATTTTTTTCATTTGAATACATGAGGAGATGAAATTGAAGATATCTAGATAAACACACATCATGATCAAACTTGAAAAGAGGAGGATTCGAGACCCAGTGAAATTTGTAGCTGACAGTTTTCTTAATGGCACTACCTACAATATTAATGAGGAGATCCAAAACAAAATCATCGGAAAAGACTCAATGAATATATTTACCATATTATTGAAGTAGTGAATTTCATATTTTACCCTTCGATGTGGGATGTAGTTGATGTGATTTACAAAGATGAGGGTCTTCACAATTCATTTTGAAACACCTTCTTGTTAGTTGAAAAATATCAATATAAATAATTGTGCCTTCATTATTTTTAAATGGATCATGCCACCTAAGAGTTGTCAAGGACCTAATCTATGTTTAAAAAAATGGGGTTTCTTTAGAAGGTCTTTCAAGTTTAAAATGTTAATATTGGGGTACTTGGTCAGTTTAACTAGAAAATTGGATTAGCATGGCATGATATGTCATTGGCACCTACATAACACTATGGTTCCAAATATGGGAAAATAAATGTGATATACTGTGGGTACATGAAAATGTGAAAGGGATGTTGCATATTTTAATGTGACTCACTACAGCAAAAAAAACTCACGCTTAACCTAGAACTTACAAAAGAAACCTAACACAAAACTTGATATTTTATTTGTATATGTGCATGCAAGAGTGTTTCAAGTGGACAAGACTTGATTTACCTTTAAAAAGTACTAAAAATGCCATCAAATAACAATCCCTATAGGGATGGTTCTTGGAAAAATAACATAGTCATGCGATTTAGAAACTTGTTTGCTAAGATAATAGAAATGACGAATCTAGGTAGCAGTTTTGAACATGATTTGCGGTCTAAATTTTTGAATTGAAGTGTCGAGTTTTTTTGAAACCCACAAACAAATGGGAAATTTTATATACTTTTAAATATCACAGTCATGCTGATGATTCTATAACACTAGGATAAATGTATGGTTTGGCATTTTTATCCACATGATGTTATGATTGTGAGAAGATAAAGTTGAGGTTGATATTGATTATATTGAATGATAATCACTTCTGAGAACTTTAAAGTCTCATGAGTAGTTACAACTACATTGGAATTCTTTAGAATAACTGGGGGGTGAATTAGTTATCCAAGGTCTAGATGTACAAATAAAAAATTTCAATGCTTAGTAGACCCATATCCATAAAACCTTATCATGTATGTATCCATTATGTCATACAATACTTAAAATTTGTAGGTTATTCTCCCAGGTCGAAAAAACTTTGTTGAAATGTAAACATGAAACAACATAAGAACATTCACACAATTTGAGACAAGGATTTTATGTCGAATCCAAATTTGAGAAAAACCACCAATAACATGCTACTAATTCTCACTCTTTTGAAGTGATACCTTGCAAAAGGCCGACCCTATTAAAGGTTACAATACACACTATTAAATGTGATATGGTTAAAGGATTTCACTCACTCTATTAGGTGTGATAATTTTTAGAGGACTTTAGACCATTCCATTATAATGTCACGTAGTTAAAGGATTTACAAATGACTATTAGGTGAACATTAATTCAAAGGATCTACCCTACACTGATGCAATGATTAGAAAGTAACAATAAGGCTTGATCTAATAATAAATTACAACTCACTTGCAGATTACAAAACTCTATTTCAGTCCTCCATTCTAATTGGCATTCACACACATTAACTCCAATAGCTTGTTTACACTTCAAGCATTCATACTCTTAAGTCTTCTTTCTTTGCATGCCAACTACAATCACTTCTATTTGGCCACTAAATTGAGCAATACCCTACACTCTTTGTCTTCCTTAGATTCTCGCACATGAAAACCTTTGCTTCTAACCAACTATCCCTATAAATAGAGAATTAAGATCTTTTTCCTCTTAACCACAATCATTAATTTTAGGGTTAGGTAGGATACAATGAATCTACCCACTTTTCTATTTGGTTCCTCTAGAAACTTCTTGTTCAATCTTTCTTGAATTCTCCTCTAAATAGTTTACCTTGAATTCTCTACCACATATCATCATAGTTATCTTCCACGTGCTTCAAGAAATTATCTCCTTCTTATCAAAATAGAATAGTTGACATATATTTATCAAATGATTGATTTAACATTGTTTGTTGTCACTTAGAAACTATACTATTCTATCACTCAACCAACACTAGTTCACTTGGAAAAAACTAAAGTTTACTAATGCTTAGCGCAAAATAAACTTTACTCAAATTATAAAAACAATCACTCGGCTTGCACTATTTTTCATCTTTGTTTGACACCCCTTGTTTTTCATTCATCTTCCACTAATTTCTACTCAGCTTGAACTAATTGTTTGACATGGCTTGATAGATACTTTTCTTACTTGATCTTCTTCCAGTCTTAATTTTAGTAATCTTTCATTTTATAATTTTAAGTAGATAAACAATACATTATGGTATAAATGTTTTACTTGGTCTTAGTGCTTCTTTTATATGTTGAATAACTAACCTTTGTCTAGGTTCTATTGTTATTTCCTCTTTTCAAATCCTCTTCATCAATCAACTAAATGATATCTTTTAGACCAAAAAGTAATTGTCTCACCAGTAGGTAGAAGGTTTGACATAATTGAAAAAATAATGATCGTTCCATTACAGGTTCTTTACTTCAAAACAATCTTATATCAACAATCTCTCTCTTTGGAATTGATGGAAAACCAATAACAATCAACAATACCAAAAAGAAATTAGATCTTTGAAATTTCTCCCTCTTTACTTCTCCCTCTTTCTTATATGTCCCTCTTTTCATCATTTTGATATTCAAGTGTATATCTCTACTTATATCTCTCTATACTTATTTTCTCCCATAGTACCTATATCTCCCTCTTGCTAGGTCTTTTCCATATAGTTATTTCTTCCTCCTTGACAATAATGCCAAAGACTTGTTAGCCCTATATATAGATATAATCAATTTAGGATCTCCCTCTATCACCTTGCATGTGACTATAAATATTCTAATTCAACTCCTTCATTACTTTAGGCAATTCGTAAAGTAATATCTACTACATCAAATTTTAAGATACATCATTCAGCTCAGTTGATGTAGGGCACTACTTATGCTTCTTAAGTAGCTGTAGATAGGGGTATCACCCCTAGTTTACCTCTTAGATACTCATGAGAATCCTTAGGTAAATATGTTGTGAATATATCAGCTATCTATTTTTTTGTATTCACATATTCCATCCTCATTTCTTTGTCTTGAACTGACTCTTTCAAATAATGATACTTGATTGCAATGTGCTTAGTCTTTGTGTGCATCACAGGGTTCTTTGGTATATTTATAACACTTATATTATCACAATAAATTACCACAGGTTCAAACATTTCTTCTTTCATACCTTTTAGTAGTTGTTTGATCCATACCACATTTGTATAACTTACTATAGTAGCCGCATAGTCAGCTTCAATAGTAGGTTGAGATATGCAATTTTATTTCTTGCTGGTCTAGGTGACCAACCTATTTCCTAAGAAAAATGTTCCAACACTTTTGCTATTTCTATCAGTAATATTTTTATCCTAATAAACATTTGTATAGGCTCTCAACTTGAATTTTTCATTTTCTTGTAGTATAGACCATAGCCTTCTATTCCTTTCATAAATCTCATAATTTTTTTTACAACCATCAAATGATTCTCCTTAGGATCTGCAGAGAATCTTGCAACAATCCTACTAGATAATGCAATGTCATGTCTACTATGTACTACATATTGTAATTTTCCAATCATAGACCTATACAATGTTTGATTCACATCAATAGTATCATCATTCTTTGACAATTTGTGTCCTATCACCATAGGTGTGCTAACTAGTTTTGAATCTTCCAATCCAAAAACATTCAATATTTCTTTCACATACTTAGACTGAGTGATGTATATACCACATTTCATCTGATATACTTTTAAACCAACAAAGAACTTGATCCCTTCAAACATAGACATCTCAAATTCTTTCTTCATTTCATTTGTAAATGCCTTACATAATGTATCTTGACCTCCAAATTGTTAGAAACAATAGTTCACCAAGATAACTGAGTGGGAAGGTGGTGGGGAGGAAGTGAATTAGTTATCCAAAAATTAATACATTTATCTTCATTAAAAAAACTTAACCATCCAACCAAAATAAATAGCAACCATAATAAGATGCACATAAACAATTACACTAGATATGTTGACTAGGGAAACCCTTGATCAGAGGGGAAATCGTAGTGGAAATGATGCCCACAAGATGATGTACTAATATAAATGTTCATTGTTAGAGGATGGACCCTGTTAGGAGTCTATTACAACATTTAGTACATAGAGTCCCTATTAGGAGACTTTGAATCCCTATTAAGAGATTCCAACCTTATTAGGAGTTGTGCTAACCTTGTTAGGAGTTGTAGTACAATATATGCAAGATGAGTCCACTACACAAACATGTAATTTTAACTACAAGAAGAGCTTACTACTCAAACAAGTAATTTATCATTATGTTCTTCTTTCCTTTGTTCTGTTAGGCCTTGCAGACTAGGTCACGAACCTTAGATCCAAATATCAAACCTCAAATCACTCAACAAAACCTTGGTAATCAAGTTTTCTTCACTTCCATACTACTCTACTCAACTTCACATTTTTCTCTTACTACTTCTTATCATCAATCAAAACCATTCCATATGATAAAGGAAAATGTCCTTCCTTTATACCGAGTCCATAATACAATTCCTTGAGTCTATAGTTAGACCTTCTCAATTAATCATTATAGGACCATATTAAGAACATGTTACACTTAGCGATAACATTAATCTTCCACCTTGCAACATGATTTTAGCCACATCATCATCAATATGTCTTCTTCATATCTTCAACTTCAATTTTCAAAATAACAACTTTGCTAAGAGGTATAACAAGTTTACTAGAACATGCCTCTGTAAACTCTATATCAGAATAGACATCACCAAAACTTTCATAACTTCTTCTAGACTTATCATTTCTTCTTTTGACATTAACTACATATACTAGATACTCAGAAGTATCTCCCATAACCTTGGATAGTTAGAATACTCAACCAGCCATCTGTACCCACTTGATCTTTTCGTTGTTCTTCTATTAGATAGCACAAAGAATTGTTATGTTGTTATCAATAGAAAACTCAATCATGAATGCAACATAAACTCAATCATGAATGCAACATACCAGCATAGTAACATATCTACAATACTTCCCCATAGCAATATCATCAGTATTCATGCTTGCAACAATCTCCCCCTTTGGCATTAATCGCTACATAGATTGAAAAGACTATTCATCATACTTTTCAAATCAATCATGCTCCCCCATTGATATGTCTCAATGTGCTTTCTGTCAAATTGTCATTCCATGCTATGCTTCTTCTAAACTTACTGTACTCATGCTAAAATTCTCCAACTGCCATGTTATACATTCTATTTTTCCATGCTATTTTTTATGTTGAAATTCTCCCCCATTGACATTAATGTCAAAGGTTACATCAACCAAATTTACTGCATCAAATTTTGCAATAACTAACTCTTACTTAGCTCAAGTGTCAAAAGACACTATTCAAAACAGTATCCAACAAGAGTCTTAGATGACTCTATCCATCACAAATATTCGCCCATATAGGAAGCATCAACATTTAGTCTAGATAATAATGTTGCTTTGTTACACTAGATTGATGCACTTTTACATCTTCTACTCTGATGTAGGAAGGGGCATAACCCCAAGAATACCTCACAAATATTCAAAAGTCTCTTGAGGAATTAGTGCTCACATACTCCAATCTAATTTCTTTTTCTACAAATTTTTCTCTCAACATGTGATACTTGATAGAAATGTGCTTAGTCCTCAAATGCAACACTAGATTCTTAGACATATTTACCATGCTTGTTTTGTCACAATGTATGAAAATAGGTTCTTTGATTTCTATCTTTATATCCTTCAACATATGCTTCATCCAAACAACTTGATTATAATTATTTTCTATTGTAACATATTCTACTTTCATTTTACTTTGTGATGTAAAATCCTACTTCTTGCTTAACCAAAAAACCAATCTTCCTCCAAGAAAGAAGGCTCCACCATGAGTGCTCTTTCTTTCATCCATATTTCCTACCTAATCAGCATTAGTATAAGCACTTAGAGTAAAATCATTAGATCTATCATACCACAATCCAAAATTAGATGTTCCCTTCAAATATCTAAATATCCTTTTGACTACTGCATAATGTGCTTCTCTGGAATCAACTTGGAATCTTGCAACAATTCCAACAACATTTTCTAAATCCGAGCTTGTGTGAGTTAGATACTTGTCCAATCTTGCATGACAGGTTTTGGGTGCTTTCTTTGAGCCATACAATGCTTTCCTTAATCTGCATATTATGTCCTTGTCATCTGTCAAAGGATAACCTTCAAGCTACTCAATGTATGATTCTTCTTCAAGTTCTCCATTTAGAAATATTGACTTGACATCCATTTTATACACTTTGAATTTATTTTGTGCTAAATAGGCTAAGAATAATCTTACTACTTCTATTCTAGCCACTAGAGCATAGGTCTCCTCATAATCTATTCCTTCTTGTTGAGAGTAACCTTTACATACCAATCTTGCTTTGTTCCTTACAACTTCACCTCATTCATTCATCTTGTTCTTGAATACCCATTTATTTCCTATCACATTCTTGTCTGCTGGTCTTGGGACCGATTTCCATGTCTCATTCTTTACTATCTAATCCAATTCCTCTTTTATAGCTTATTTCCAATAATCATCTTTACATGCTTCATGTACATTCTTATGTTTAACTTGAGATATCAAACATAGTTCTTTATTGACTCTACTTCTTGTCATCACACTATTATCTTTGCTTCTAATGATCTACTTGGATGTGTGATTCTTTATCATGTTCTTTCCTAAAGTAGGAGTTTCTATCTCAACTCTTGGTTCTACCGAAGGTTCCAAGCTTTGTTCCTTCCTTGGATCTCCTTCATTCTACAAATCATTGTTAGTCTCAATAAATACCTCATCTTTCCTTGGCTTAGTAACAACATCATCATATGAATTGTAATCAAATATTCTCTCTTGTATTATGAGTTTCTCATCATTTCCTACATTTGTACTATTCTCTGATTTTAAAATTTATAAGCCTTAATTTTCAATGAATAACCAAGAAACATATCGTTATCACTTCTATCATCAGATTTGCTAATATTATCATCTCTTTTGATATAACACTTACTCACAAAAATTCTAAAATACTTAACTATAGGTGAGTGACCAAACCACAGTTCATAAGGGGTCTTGTTTGTGTCTTTCCCAACTTGCACTTTTTTCATAGTGTAAACTATTGTATTCAAAAATTCTCTCCAAAATATCTTGGATACATCATTCTTAGCTAACACAACTCTTGTTGCTTCTATGACTGACATGTTTCTTCTTTCTGCTATACTATTTTATTTAGTGGTTCTCAACTCAACTCTTTCTTCTACTCTAGGATTAGATCTCAATTCTTTATTTTTATTCTCATGCAAATCATTGTTAATGATAACTTCCACATCTTCATAGTTAGCCTCTAGATCAATAAAAGTTACCAAAGCTATCTCTTCTACTACTTCCTTTTCCTCAACCATTTCAAGCTCATTATCACAATCTTTCAAGAATCTTTCCGTACTTGCTTTAAATTCTTCATCTTCATCAAAACAAAAACTCTTTCTAGTTTTTCTTACTCTTTTAAGTCATGTAGATAAAAAATGACCAAACTCATTACATGTCCAATAAGAAAAAATTTCCATAACTACTTTTTCTCTTTTCATAACTAGATCAATATCTTTCTTGATCTTCGTGTCTTTTTTTGATCAATATCTATCTTCACTTGTGCTACGGTTTTGTTGTATACAACAAAATATTTTGGATCTAAAAACTCAATACTCTACTCTTTACAAAAATCTGATAACTCACTAAGAATTTCCATCATTTGGGTGTCAAAAATTCCTCTATTAGATGTAGGACTATATTTCCTAAACATGCTCACCATGGATCTCCCAAAGTTGTTGAACTTTATCTTCAAGGACCTGATGCTCTGATACTAATTGTTAGAAACAATATTCCACCAAGATAATTAAGAGGAGTGGTGAATTAGTTATCCAACAATTAATTCATTTAATTTTTGAAAAAAAAACTTAACCATTCAACCAAAGTAAATAGTGACCATAATAAGATGCACATAGACAATTACACCAGATATGTTGACTAGGGAAAATCTTGATTAGAGGATGATGTACTAATAGAAATGTTTCTTGTTAGAGGATGGACTCTGTCTATTACAACATTTAATACATAGAGTCCCTATTAGGAGTTACAATAAAATGTATGCAAGATGAACCCATTTCCCAAACATGCAATTTCAACTACAAGAAGAGTTCACTTCTTAAACAATTAATTTACTATTATGTTCTTCTTTTCTTTTTTTTTGTCAACCAAACCAATCACTATCAAACCTTGTAGAGTAGGTCACAAACCTCAAATCCAAATATAAAATATTGGATCACTTAGTAAAACTTTAGAAATGAAGTTTCCTTCACTTTTGTACTACTTTACTCAACTTCATATTCTACTCTTACTGTTTCTTATCATCAATCAAAACCATGCCATATGATAAGGGAAATTTTCTTTCCTTTATACTGAGTGCATAATACAATTCTCTAAGTTGAGAGTTAGACCCTCTCAATTAATCATTATAGGACCACATTAAGAACACATTACACTAAGTGATAACATTAATCTTCCACCTTGCAACTTGAATAATTTTCTGTACACATAACATTATAATGAGAAATCTTAGCCACATCATCACCAATATGTCTTCTTCATATCCTAAACCTTGATTCTCAAAATAATAAATCTACTATGAGATATAACAAGTTTACTAGAGCATGCCTTTGTAGACTCTATCTAAGAACAAACATCACCAAAACATGCATAACTTCTTCCAAACTTATCATTTCTTCTTCTTAATGTTAACTGCATATACTAGATACTCATAAGTATCTCCCATAATCTTAGATAGTTAGAATACTCAACTGGTCATCCATACCAACTTGATCTTTTTGTTGTTCTATTCTCAGATACCACAGAAAATTGCTATGTTGTCATCAGTGATAAACTCAATCATGAATGTAACATACCATCATAGTAACATATCTACAATACTCCCCATGGTAATATCATCAACATTCATGCTTGCAACACAAATATGATATCATCAACAAAAATTTCAGCTAGTAAAATACTTTTACCTCCTTTTATCTTTAATTATAGATTGATGTTATCATCAGTCCTCTCAAAACCAATCTTCACAAGATAATTGTGAAGCTTTTCATACCATGCTCTTGGAGATTTCTTTAAACAATATTAATATTTGTGTAGTATACATACCATGTTATTGTTGTTAGCATTAAAAAATCTTTCTACCTATTCTATATTAACCTCTTCTTCTAATATTCCATTTAGAAATGTTGACTTCACATCCATTTGATAAAATTTGAAACCTTTGTATGCAGAATAAAAAAATAGAGTTTTTACTCCTTCCAATCTTGCAACAAGAGAAAATGTTTCTCCATAGTTTATTCCTTCTTCTTATGTATACCCCTTGCAAACTAATCTTTCCTTATTCCTTGTCACTCCACCATTTTCATCTAACTTGTTTTTGTACACCCACTTGGTTCTAATCACATTCTTGTCATATGGTCTAGAAACTAGAGTCCATGTCTTGTTCTTCTCAATCTTCTCAATCTCTTATTTCATGGCTTTACTCCAGTCTTTATTTTCAAGGCATCTTTCATTGTCTTAGGCTCATTCATGCTCAAAAAAAATTTATTTCTTCTCAACCTATTTCTTGTCATTGGTCTAGCATCTTTATCTGCAATAATTTGTTCAATAGGGTGATGCCTTTTAACTTACTTTGGCAATCTTGGTTCAACTCTTCTTTCTTTAGTAGGTCTATCAACTTCAAAATCAGTATGTACTTCTCTATTAGGCAATTCAACATCTCTTTCATGTACACTTATCTTAGGATTAGAATGTGTCTCAGCTTCTATTTGTAGCTTCGTTCATGAATGCAACTCATCATTCATTGGATGTGACTAAATAGTCACTAAAACATGTTAATTTACAACTTGGTTTACATCATCCTCACTAGTAGGAATACCTTCATAAAAGAATACAAATGATTTTTACTCTTTAGGTTTCTTCATAGGTTTAACTTCATGTACCTCTATATATTCAATAAACTTTGCATTTGCACTTTCCACAATTTATTTAGCATTAGTATTCAAACACTTATAAGCTTTACTTCTTGTAGAATAACCAAGGAATATACCCTCTTCACTTTTAGCATCTAATTTTCCATTCCTAAAATCTTTATGAATGTAGCATTTGCTTCCAAACACCTTAAAATATTTTACATAGGGTGAGTATCCATACCATAATTCAAAAGGTGTTGAATGAGTACCTTTCTTGATTTGCACATGGTTCAAGGTATAAATAGTTGTACTTACAACTTCTCTCTAGCATTTCAAAGCAACATTCTTCTCCATCATGAATGTCCTAGCATAGTCTATTATAGATATGTTCTTCCTTTCAACAATTCCATTTTATGGTTGAGTTCTAGGTGTAGCAGCATATCTTTTGATTCCTTTATCATCATAGAACATCTCAAACTCATTTGATTTAAATTCTCCACCTCTATCAAATCTCAGACATTTCAAGCTTTTGTTTGTCTCCTTTTCAACTCTAGCTAAATACCACTTAAACATTTGGAAATCATCATATTTCTATTTCAAAAACATAATTGTCATCATTCTCGAAAAATCATCAACAAATAAAATAATTTACTTGTCACCTTTGTAACTTTTTACATCAATTAGTCCACACAAATAAGTATGCACAATCTCCAAAATTTCTTTAGAGGTGTGAGTCTTACTTTTAAAATTAGATTTTGTCATTTTTACTAATTGACATTGCTTGCATATCATATTGTTAGGTTTCATCAATTTAGGCAAACCTATGACACTTTTCATATTACTAATACTGACAAAGTTATCAAAGTTAACATGACATAACCTCTTGTGCCATAACCACACATCATCAAATTCTACAACAAGACAATTAGTATCATTCATATCAAGATAAAATAGATTACCTCTAGTCTAATCACCTTTCCCAATTAGTTTCCCATCATTGTCATAGATCTTTGATACTTTGTTCTCAAACTCAACTTTGCAACTTGAACTATTTAGTTGTGACACACTCAATGAGTTATAATTAAGTCCTTCTACATAATAAGCATTTTCACACATGATCTTTTCTATGAATTTGATTGATCATTTACCTTTGATCAAACAAGGTTCATCTTTACCAAACCTTATACTATTTCCATCATAATAATCAAGGGTAATGAACTTACTTTTATCTCCAGTCATGTGATGTGAACACCCACTACTAATGATCTATCTGTCACTCTTGTTCACATAAGACACTAGTGCAGTTGCCTCATCCTCATTAGAATCATCCTTTATTACAACATACACTACATCATCATGGTCATCAGATCCATCTTTGGTTTTCTCTTGAACAATGTAGCAAGACTTCTTTCCTTTGTCTTTGTAATCTTTGCTATCCTCATCTCTTTCACTTCTATATTTGTCTCCACTTCTATTGTTCTTCTTCTCTAGACATCTAGTAGTAATATGACCAACCTCATTGCAATTAAAACAAATGATAGGTAACTTACCTTTGAATTTTCCTTTGTCTCTATGAAATCTCCTTGCTAGTAGTGCTTCAAACTATTCTACATCCTCCTCATTTGTATCACTGTCACTAGAGACACATTTGACCATTTTATTTTTCTCTTTGAAGATTCAACATTCTCATATTTGAAGTTATTATAATTAGAGAGTTCAAAGGAAGTGAGTCTACCTACCAAACCTTCAAAAGACAGATTAGTACTAGGTATACATCTTAGTTCCTATATGGTGGAAACTCTAATAGCATAGAGGGGCAATAATGCCCCAATACTTTGCTCAATATAGTAGTATCATCAATCATACCATTAGCTCCTCTTATAGAATTAGCAACATTTTTTTATTCTAGAGAAATATTGAACAATGTTCTCACTTTTTTGCATCCTCATGTCATCGACTACCTCTTAAAATTTTAGATTTGACCCTCAAAACATTTGTATCTCATCCATAAGTAGTGTGAAGAGAATCCCACATCTTCTTTGTTGTATCACAATGCTTGATGTCATCAAAATTATAATAACTTAGGGCAAATGAAATCTCTAACATTTCATGATTGTGTTCTTTCTTCTTTTTTAGATCCTCAATAGTTAGGGTTCCAACAGGGTCAACATGCTCACTAGTGATGGTAGATTGTGCATGGTCTCCAAGGCCTCCTAGGTGTAGCTTCATTAGAATTTTTCATGAAGGAAAGTTATCCATGTTAAGCTTGGGTACCTCTCTTTTAGACATCTTGATCTTTTTCTTCTAGTACCTTCAAACTAGTCCTCTTTTAAGCACTATGGCTTTGATACCAATTGTTGGAATTCTTTATAATAACTGGGGGGGTGAATCATTTATCCAAGGTCCAAATGTACAAAAAGAAAATTTAATAGTTAGTAGACCCATATCCATAAAACCTTATCATGTATGCATCCATTAGATCATAGAATACTTAAATATTATAGGTTACTATCCTAGGTCAAAATAACTTTTCTGAAATGTAAACATGAAACAACATAAGAACAGTTACACAATTTGAAACAAGGATTGTATGTGGAAACCCAATTTGCTAAAAACCATTAGTAACATGCTACAAATTTTCACTCTTCCAAAGTGATATCCTATGAAAGGCCAAACCTATTAAAGGTTATAATACACATTGTTAAATGCGACCTAGTTAAAGGATTTCAATCACCTTATTAGGAGTGAGCCTTGTTAGAGGACTTTAGACCATTCCATTAGAATGTCACCTAATTAAAGGATTTAAAAATGAGTGTAAGGTCAACCTTAATCCAAAGGATTTACCCCAGACCAATACAATAATTAGAAAGTAATAATAAGGCTTGATCTGATAAAAAATTACAACTCACTTGCAAATTATAGATCTCTATTTCATTCCTCCATTCTACTTGGTATTCACACACTTTAAATCTGATAGCTTTTTCACCCTTCAAGCATTCATACACTTAAGCATTCTTGCTTTGCATGCCAACTATAGTCACTTCTGTTCAGCCATTGAATGAAGCAATACCCTATACTCTTTATCTTTCTTAGATTCTTGCATATGACAACCTTTTCTTTTGACTAGCTATCTCTATAAATGGAGAATTAAGATTTTTTGTTGCTTAACCATAACCATCCATTTTAGGGTTAGGTAGGATATAATGAATCCACCCACTTTTCTATTTGGTTCCTCTAGAAACTTCTTCTTTGATCTACCTTGAATTTGCCTCAAAATAGTTTACCTGGAATTCTATTCCACTATCTCATCATAGTTATCTTCCACATGCTTCACATAATTCAAGAAAATAGAATTGTTGGATTAGATTCATCAAATCTTTGATTTAACACTATTTGTTGTCACTTAGGAACTCTAGTTTTTTGCAACTCAACCAACACTAGTTAACTCAACAAACACTAAAGTTTATTGATGCTTGAAACCAACTAAACTTTACTCGACATATAAAAACAATCACTCATCTTGTACTATTTTTCTTCTTTTCTTGGCACCTCTTTCTTTTAACTCAACTTCCATTAATTTCTACTTTGTTTGCATTAACTGCTTGGCAAGGCTTGGTAAACATTTTTCTTTCTTGATCTTCTTCTAGTCTTAACTTGAGTAATATTTCATTTCAAAATTTTAAGTAGATAAATAATACACTATAATATCAATGTGTTACTTGGTGTTAGTGCTTCTTTTATATACCAAATAACTCAACATTTGTCTAGGTGGTATATTTATCTCCTCTTTTCATATCCTCTTCATCAATCAACTAAATGATAGCTTTTAGACTGAAAAGCAATTGTCTCACCAGCAAGTAGCAGGTTTGACATCCTTGAAAAAATAATGATTGTTCCATTATAGGTTCTTTACTTCAAAACAATCTTATATCAACAATAATAAAGAGAAAAACCCTTGTATGTTTTATAGCACATTAAGTTGCATGCATATTCTGAAGTTGAAGCAATGCAATGAATAGAGTTCCTTCATTGTGATATTTATTTGAATGATAATATTATCAATAACTCTATGGCCCAATAGGTAGAAAATTGATAGCAACAAGCAATGATTCTAGAGTTCTCTACATCCTAGCCTAGAATGCAACCTACAATGTCCATAATCATAAAATGAATAAACACATACATAATCTCATATACACACATAAAATAACTAATGTGATAAAGAAAATTCAGATAAAAATATCCATTGCTCATGCCAAAGGGTATGCAATAATAAATACAAGTACATCAATATACAATACAATATCACATTAGATCTCAAAATACATTATACATAGATACATAAAATGAATAGAAGTCTCCATGATAAGAATAAGAGTGATAACACTAAAACTATATCAATGAGCAGCTAACATCTATCAATCTAAGGGCGACCCAAATGGTAAGAAGACACTACCTCCGACCACATGGTTACCTAATTAGGCTCCCACTCCCACCATGCATGAGAGATAATTTACAACCCACACACAGATAATCAAATCATAAAACAATCCTAGGTAAGGAATCTTGATAACCAAATCTACTTCAAGGGTAACACAAACTACCGATAAAGAAAAAAAAAACCAAAGTTGAAAAGACACTCAACCATCCCAACATCACATACCAAAATCAACAATACATACCAAGTACAAATCAAATATCAAAACCAAAAAGATACAACCACCTCCAAATCAATGTCAAGTGTCACAAGCACAATAATCAACATATAACGACTGTCATCAATAAAAGTAAACCACTAATCACTAACTCCAACAATAAAAATATCACCAATGAATAGTGATATTCATTAATAAAAGTTAACTATCAATGATAAAAGACATCCAATCAATAACTACACAATAAAAAATAATATTCAACAAGTACAACACTGATTGCAACTTAAACAAAACATGGAGGTTCAGGCTACATACTATGGAGTGTCATCACATGAGCCAACTCTAAGGTTACCTTGGCAGTCTCTCAGGAATTTGACCCCCTAGTGACTCTATGCAGAACCAAAATATCCTCTCATGAAGATGCAGAAACTTGTCATACATCTCAAGGTAGCATCCCATTCTCATCCCTAGTCTATACAAGCACTCAAGGCATTAATGAAGAAAATTCTCTAAGTTATCTTTTTAATTTATCTCAAGGCATGAGGGAGAGAAGTATTTTAATTACTATGTTATCACTTGTTACACAACTTACAACGAGTTACCTTGAGAACCACTTTGGGCCCCAACCCCCCATTGTAAGCCACTCCCACAAACATGCACTTAGAATACCTTCCCAAAACTCACAAAACACAATTGTCTCACATACCACAAAAGTAATATTTATTGAATTTGGTTCCTTAACAAGAAACCCAAAAATAACATTGGTTTTCAAAACCCATGTTCTCATAAATGCTCATCAAAAGAAATCTCAATTTAAATAATAAAGTAAATCATGACATCCAATCAAATAACCACAAAATTAATCTCAAAAATGTCTCTAGTGCACATCCTAACTTGGCCAACTAAACAACCCATAAAGAGAAACCATCATGAAAATAAACATCACAAGACTATAAATATATTATTTAAGAAAACATATAGTTGTCAGCCATGTATGATTTAATTCCATCATTTTCTCATGTTTAGTTTGAGCCATAAAGATGTGTTTAAAAATAAAGTAAGAATATACATGTTAATATAAATTGTTATTCTAATATACATATATAAATCAATACATGTCAAATCTCTTTGTGCATATAAAATATCATGCAATATTATCATGTTATTTATTTAAATAATCTTAAATCATGAATTATTTAGTTAATAACATAAATGTATATTATTAGATTAAACATTAATATCTATTTCATTTCTAAAATATTAATTTGATGTCTATTTAAGTCTAATATTAATACTTTCTTTTTTTCATTATGCAACTAGAGATAACTTGAACTTAAAATTATAATTTTAATTAATTTATCTATAATTTCTCTCATAATATTAAATATTTATAACTATATGATTATTTAGTGAACTCCTCAATAACTTTTCTTAAAATATAACTAAATCCTAATTATATACTTATTATTTTGTAACTCCACTTGTATTAATAAATATATAATAAGTTATATCTAACTAATAGTTTTATAATTAATTGATATTAAAAACCCAATTATAAGAAAATAAGTAGTATTTATTTATTTATTTTTCATAATAAATAAATAATATTTCTTAAAATTTTAATTTTTTTTAAAAATATGAAATTAATAATTAATCATAAAAAATCTTTTTAATTTTTTTAATAAATAAATCCAAAAATTATATTATATTTTTATAAAATAAAAATTAACATACAATTAGTATTTTTGCATGTCTTTGATCTCTCAAATCATGAAACCATATTATACTTTGTTTTCTATCTTTAGTATATTTGTTTTCACATGCATACATAAGTTTAGTTACAACATGCTTTCCTCTCAATTAATCTTTTGCTTTTCCAATAAAATTTGCAACCAAATTATTTTAAATATAAAATAATATTTATCTTTATTTTAAAAATTCATGATAATTACATGGTTCTAATAAAAAATTTAAAGTTGAAACCTTAGTTCAATTTGTTGTTTTCTTCCAATTTTCTATAATCAAATTTCCTTTATATTAGAAAAGATTTTAAAATAAAATAATTATAATAATTTTATAGATTTTTCTATGATTTTCTTCAATCAAGATTTCTTGATTAATAAGTTTTACTTTATAAAAATATACAACATAATTATTTATCCAAAAATTAATACAATAAATTAATAAATATTATGCAAGCACCCAAGAAGACATGAAGTAGATAGATCTTTCAAGAAAATTGTATAATGGGTTCTCCAACCCCACCTCAAAACCATAGCTAAAATTTGAGACAATCTGTGAATGCATGCAAATCTAAACCCTCTGAAACTTTCAACTATTCTTTTGATCCAATTTTGAATTTTACTTCTCAAACCTTGTGTGTAGAAATGAGCTCAAATCTCTTAATAAAGTGTTTAACTCTAACTAGGATTTCCCCTTTTCAAACATGCAAAGGCCTCTCCTTAAAATAAACTTTTATTATTTAATTCTTTCCTGCACACTTAAAGAACTTTTTAATTAAAATATTATTTTCTTTTCTTTTCTTCCACTTTATTAATTAGTGCAAGCATTATTTGAAGTGTAGTTTATTATTTAAAATAATAATAATTAAAGCTCATTATTTAAATGCAACTCTAATTTAATTCAAATCTTTAATCTTTAATCTTTTAACTCTCTTTTTATCCAACTTCTTAAATTAGACTTTTAAATTAAATCTTTTAAAATGAATAATTAATTAAATATCATCATATTCTAATTTCTCTTTAAACAATTTTCTAAATTAGACTTCTAAATATTATATGATTAACCCAAATATTATAATTAAATCATTTACAAAATAAATCACATAATCAAATCCACAAATTTTTTTTTATACCAAAACTCAAAAGTAAACAATATGGACAAAGATAAACTCATTGGTTTAAAAAGGGTGGAAAGTCTAATACATGTCCTCCTTCTCATGACATTTAATTAGGCTATGGCTAGGATTGGACCTGAACATTATCTCACATTCTTACCATTGAGTTATTGTGATAGGGCATGCTCATCCTAACAATTCAGAGAAGCCAATGCCCAGTACTTACAAATCTATATAAAATACAAGTATGTACATGTGCATATATATCTAAGCTAAACAAACAATGGCGGGGAGTTGCACATTGTGTAGATCCTAATTAGAAAGTCACTACAACTCCCTCCCTCAACTATATCAGGCACATCAATTATAAATGTAAAACAGACACATACACCATACACATGGAAGTATGGGGTAAGTATAATAGTAAATCCTAAATATAAATAACATCATATTCTAACATGAATATCTCATTATTGTGAGGACATACTAAACATCTTTCTAAGATGCATGATATGACATCATCATAAAAGTAATTTGATTAACTAAGAGAAATTAAAGCATCATCACTGCCAATAGAAAATTATTACAACCTAACATAATCAATTACTCAACATATAAAAGTATAGCATTTAAAATATCAAATAAGGTCTAACATCTCTATAGAAGAGTCATATAGAACTTTAACAATTAAGTCTATAATGATAGAAAAAAGAGGGGTATTACAAGGTATTTAAATCAAAGTTTGCATTCATTTCATGTTGATGAATGGATTTTAGTGTTCCTTCTTTGCTTTTTGGTTAAAGGTATAATCATAAAATCATTTTCTATAAATCAAAAGAAGGGAGTTGTACCTACATTTCAAATTCCAAAGCACTTGAAAAAATAATTGCAAGTGACTCAACGGTTGGTTTCAGAGTTTGTCTTTTGATTTGGGCATTTAAGATTTATCTATGAAGGATTTTCATAGAAGACAAATCTATTTACTAACAATATTGTGAAGAAGACAAGAAGAGAATAAAAGATGCATTGATTTCCATGATGACAAAATTTAAATATGACCAAATTTTTGATGAACTTTATCAAAGGGTCCATAGTCGATGACAATATGCTTTTAGAATAGAGAAAGAGATGAGGAGCAAAATATTGTAAAATATTATTTCCAAATTTTCTTTGGAAGAGGTTACTGAGGATTTAGAGAAATACAAGAATAAATTTTTCAGAAGCATATAACTATTTATGTTTTGTCTAATAAATTAAAACTTGTTCATGAAGATTCTAAAATGACATGGAGATAAATTTACAATATTAAGGACCCTGATGAAATAATTGATGTAGATGATGCAGAAACTAAGAAATAATTTTATACATCAAATGGTAGGAGACATTATTGGAAAGAAAGATAGTGTAACAATTGATGATTTAACATATGTAGTATCAATCAAGCCATAGAAGAAAGGTGAAGATATAAATGTAATACTAATAATTGAGCTCATACACATATGCATACCTAGATTTCAGCTAGTTATTTAGAAAATCAAAGATTTTCCAAAGCCAAAGGAACAAGATGTCAATGGCATACTAGTTGATTCCTTATATATGCTAGCAAATACTACAATTCAAACAAAGGGACAATAAGTGAATGATAACAACAATAAACAAGCTCAAGGAGGAAATGCATGATGTACTAGAGATGAGAACATTGGAATTGATCATGCTCGACTTGGAGGTGACTCCATGGAGAATAATGTAAAGATTTCTACTACAAGTGATCTAGCACTAGCCCACAGACCTCTAAGTGAGGGAATAATTGGGCATGGACAACTAATACTTGGAAAAGAACCAAACACTAAAACTTTCACTTTCCTAAGTAAATTGTCAATTTATCTATTGATCCTATATTCTTGTTGACACCAAATTTGAAATCAACTAAAGTTAAAGTAGAGGAAATACTGAGTGTTGAGGTCAACAATAATGGAGAAAAGGGTAAAACATCAAGCAATGCACATGTACTTTTTGTGTCATAGTTATCTACTGATGAAAAAGTCAAAAAAGAAGAAGTTTCACAAACATAAACAAGAATCACATTGTAAAATTTGGAAATCCAAGTTCCATTACCATAAATAGTTTCACTGAGTACTAGTAGACAGAAGAAGCTAAGAAGGAAGAAGGAGTCACATTGATTTCAGTCAAACTTGGTAACTTTGAGTGAAGAAATCATTATACCGAGTTGGGATCCAAATAACTTGGATGATGACCAAATGGATATTTATTTAGATCTATGTGAATTAAAGAAGGAGCAAGCAAGGCTAAGAAGAGAACACAAATATAAGAAAGTCCTTCATGATGTAAACGATATACTTTTGGAAGCCACATTAGGAATTGATTTGAATGAGAAACCACCTACTTTGGATCAAATTATTCAAATTGTTAACAAACTCAATGATCCAAATATTAACACACATTCCTTGTTGATGTAGAGGAATGAGGAGAAATTTTTAAAATTGGGTGTTAGAGAAAGTCTCAATAGAGATTTATATTGAGAAAGTGGGTTTATCCACTATTGTTACAGAATTAGAAACTATTGTTCAAAATGTTTTTTATCATTATTCCAAAAATTGTGTGATATTCCATTTATGACTAGAAAAGTCAAAGATAAGATGAGGAGAATTGATGAAGATATGAAGTCCAATGCAAATAAATTAAGCAAATACCTAATTATATCTTCATTGCACTATATCCAAGTGAGATTCCTCACAAGACTTCAGTATGAATTGCTACAAGATGAGAATAATACGAGAATGTTAAATTTAAATGTAATTGAAGATTTTCTACTATCTGATCTAGAGGTTATTCAAACCCATATCAGAGATTCTAAATCTCTCAAAGCTTCCTTGAGTCTTTCAATTTATCATCATATGATTGATCTTGTGGCCAAACTGAAAATTGAAAAGAAGAGCTTAGATTTAGTAACGCCGAAATGGGATGATATTCTAGAAATAATATTGAAAAATCTCATTATATATATATATATATATATATATATATATATATATATATATATATATATATATATATATACATATATACCTATATGTACATATATACATACATTACACACACACACACACACACACACACATGTTTCTCAGAATATATATTTGCTTATATGTATTTTAGGGTTATAAGGAGATATTATATGTATACTCCAAACAATTTTTTTTTTTAAAGATATTGAAAAAAAAGTTGTAATGAGGGGAAACATATGTATAGGGGGAGAATTTTGTATAAAGATCAAGTTATCTATGTAAATAATATTTTTGACACTAATGTCAAAGGGGGAGAATGTCATTTCTATAAAGAATCATATTTCCTATTAGTGTCAAAATGTATATAGCAATCAAGTTATCATATTTCCTAAGCTATCAATAAGAAGATAAGTGAATATTACCAAGTATACCTAAGATCAAGTATTCACTAAAAATTTCTACTGCCATTGGGTAGAGGAAGAAGTCAATGTACACTAAGCACATAGTTTATTGAGCTATACAGAGGACATTTAAAAAATGTTTATCAACTGTCAGTAAGGAAGAACATTTTATTTATAAAGTGATATAGAGATGACATCAAAACTTTAGTTGGCATAGATTCTAATGCAATACAATTCTACTAAGAAAGAAAATTTGATGCAGGAGCATCCAGTGGTGTAAGGGCAACCCTGTATCACCAAAAAAAAATCTTAGATATAGTTTCAATTTAATGTGTTCTCATTTTTGGATACCTATTTGGATCAAATAAAGGTTCCATCTCTCACAGTTGCACTATTAGTTTTATGGGTTAGAGTTTTTAAGCACCTTTGGATACGTGTAAATTTAGAAAATGGGTTATTTTATAATTGAGCCAAAATTATGATGAGTTTGAGGGATAATTATAATTGTGATTTAAAGTGCTCCAAAAAAAGAATAAGGTCGAAAGGCTTTATGATTAGAAAGTTATTACAGTTTTAAGTTTCCTAGAGACCTCCTAAGAGCACTTCAAAAGCAGGTTTGAGGCACTAAATGACCTTGTATAGGCCCAAAAAATGGGGGATGAGTGAAGGTTTTCCATAGGGCTATAGATTTCTTTGAGAGCTTTTCAAAAATGTAAATAGTTTGTTAGTTGGAGTCCCAGTTCAAAAGTTATGCCCCCCTGAAGTTGGGCTACCGTTTCTAGATTCTTCTAATTTTACATCGACTTCTAACAAGATTTTTGGAACCTTCTATTTTGGTAGTGGATGCAAACTAGCATATTCTAGAATTTATTCCTAACCCTAAACAAAATGGGGTCTATTTAAGAAAAATTTTAGCATTATAAAGGCAGTTCTTAATGGAGTTCGAGATAAAGCACTATGAGGAGAATTTCTCTCCAGATTCAATCTATTGTAAGCCCATAGGACATGTCTTTGGGTAAATTTTACTTGTACTGAATGTAGTAGAAAATTTTCACTAATAATAATATTTCCCTTTTCCTATTGTATTCATTTTGGTCTTGGGTTGTGTCTCCATCAAGTGGTATCAGAGCAAGTTTTCTTGAGTATGTAGACAGAGCGTCGACTATCAGGCAATTTGCACTAGGACTCTGTGGTTGTGGGTTTGAGAGAAGAAGATGCCTCCATAAAGTGAACATGGTGGAAGGGATGGATTTTTTACTCCTAATGTTAGAGTCCTCCAAAGATAAGTTCAAGCATTGCAAGAGGAGATCCGCAGAGGACTGAATGTTGTCGTAGGCAATGAAAGTGAGCAAGAAAATAAAGAAGAAGAAACTATTGGATAGGAAGGGGAAGGTGAAGGGGAAGTCCTAAATCAATTATAGGAGAGGCTCTTTAGGGCCATTTCTAAGCTTGGAAAAATACATAAATTGATGTGGGTATGTTTTCAAGAACTCTAAATTCGGATGAGTTGATCGATTGGATCAATGAACTAGAGGAGTATTTTGAGTATAAGGATATTAGGGACCCAAAAAGGGTTAAGTTTGCGAAGGAAAAAATGAAAGGCCATGCTAAAATTTTGTGGCAAGAGATTAAGTTGGAAAGGAATAGAAGAGGAAAGGAGAAAATCATAAGGTGGGATCACATGGTGGACAAACTAAAGAAGCAGTTCATTCTTGTTGATTACGAGCTTGATTTGTTCAAGAAAATGCAAGGGTTAAATCAAGTAGGAAGATCTGTCCAGGAATATATAAAGGAATTTTATTGACTTCTTATTAGGGTAGGGCATGTAGAAACTTATAAGGAGAAGGTTGTCTATTACCTTAGTGGGTTATGACCTAGCATTCAGGAGTTAAGTCTGGTTAGAATGACTAGCATTGAAGAGGCATACCAATTTTCCCTATGAGATGAAGAGAAGCTAAACAAAAGGTTTGATAGAAGGTAAAGAGGACATGATTAATGAGTAAGGGGTGGTGGTAGGTCATTTGGAGGCCAAAATGAGACCCAGAAGAAAAATGAAGATGTGGGTACTAGCATGAACTAGAGGAACAAGAGTTTCAACTGCTCCCATGATTAAAACTTTGGAGATTAGAAAGGAAGAGGTAGAGGACATGGACAAGTTTTAGGAAGAGGAGGCTTCTATGGTACCTATTTTCATTGCAATGAAGAAGGTCATCATGCATTTGAATGCCCTCAATGACAAGGAAGGACAGATAAGAGAGCTGATGGTCAAGCAAGGGTTGCTCATGTGGATGAGGATGCATAGTCATCAGATTCTAAGGATGCAAAAAGAGGAGAGGTTCTCGTAAATGAAAGCGTCTTACTAAGTGGTGAGACTGAACCTAGACAAAGGAGGAGTTTGTTTTGTACTAGGTTTAAGTGCAAGGATAAGTGTTGTGATTTTATTGTTGATGGTGGTAGCACTGACAACTTGGTGTCTGAGGAGATGGTCTCTAAGCTAAAGCTCAAGAGGGAGAAACACACCCAAGCTTATCAAATTTCTTGGGTGAAGGATGATCATAAGGTCCTAGTTAGTAAATAGTGTTTGGTGAAGTTCAAGATTGGGAGTTACCATGATGAAGTTCTTTGTAACATTATTCCAATGGATGTCTACCATTTATTGTTTGGAAGACCGTGGCAATTTGATAGCCATGTTGTACATGATGGTCATACAAATACATACTCTCTGAAAAAGGATGGAGTTCACCACAAACTGAAGCCCTTGATAAAGGAAGGTGAAAAGGTATGTAGTAGTGCTAGGATATTTCTTGTTGATGGTAGAAATTTTTTGGATGGTATGAAATGTTAGTGTATCTGTTATGCTTTCATTCCTAGAAGAGATAAGGACGGTAGTAGTCAAATTCCACCTGAAATTTCAGGCCTATTAAGTGAGTATGGAGATTTCATCTCTAATAATTTTCTAGAAGGGTTGCCACTAGTAAGGTAGATCAGTTATTAGATAGATTTAATCCCTGGAGCTAGTTTTCCTAACAAGGCTGCTCATAGGATAACTCCTACTAAAACTAAGGAGCTAAATAGACAAGTTTAGGAGCTATTAAGGAAGGGTTTGATTTGAGAGAGCCTGAGTCCATGTGCAATACCTATAGGATTGGCACCAAAGAAGGATGGAGAGTGCAGAATGTGCACAAACTCTTGAGCTATAAATAGAATAACCATCTATTATTGGTTCTCTTTTCCAATAATATATGATCTTATGGACTACTTGAGTGGAGCTCAATACTTCACGAAGATAGATCTTAAGAGTGTCTATCACCAAATATGGATTTGAGAGGGAGATGAGTAGAAGATTGCATTCAAGACCAAGGAGGGTCTATATGAGTGGTTAGTCATGCCCTTAAGACTAACCAACACACCAAGCACCTTCATGCTGCTTATGAATGAGGTACTAAATAAATTCTTGGGAAAATTTGTTATTGTGTATTTGTATGATATTTTAATTTTCAGCAAGACTTTGGATGAACATTTATTGCACATTCATAGTGTCATTGAAAGGTTGAGGGAAGAGAAATTTTTGATTAATCTGAAGAAGTGTAGCTTTGTAAAAAAAGATTTAGTCTACTTGGGGTTTGTTGTATCATCTAAAGGTCTCAAAATGGATCCAAAGAAGGTAAAAGCCATCATGGAATGGCCTACTCCAAGGTCTACTACTAAGGTGAGATCATTTCATAGTCTGATTAGTTTTTTTAGGAAATTCATTAAGAATTTTAGTGGCATATGTGCATCCTTGACTGATACAATAAGGGGAGGAGGGGTGGGGGTATAGAAAAGAGTTCAAATGGACTATAGTAGCTATAAGGAGTTTTGAATTTTTGAAGAAGAAGGTGACAAAACAAACTATGTTGGCACTTCCTAATTTCAGTAAAGTGTTCCAGGTAGATTGTGATGCTAGTGGTAGTGTTATTGGGGTTGTATTGAGCCAAGAAGGTAAGCATATTGCATATTTTAGTGAAAAATTGAATGATGCAAAGAAGAAGTATTTTGTTTATGATTAGGAGTTTTATGTAATTGTTTAGACCTTAAAGAAATGGAGGCATTATTTATTTCCAAAATAATTTGTCTTGTATACTGATCACCAAGCATTGCAATACCTAAATAGCCAAGGTAAATTGAACCAGAGACATTTGAAGTGAGTAGAGTTCATGCAGAACTATACATTTGTGTTGAAACATAGAAGTGGAAGGTCTAATAGGGTTGCAAATGCATCGAGGAGGAGATAGTTATTGCTTACAATAATGTAGGTTGAAATGGTTGAGTTTGATGAACTCAAGAATCTGTACTTAGAGGATCTTGATTTTGCTAAAGTGTGGAAGGCTTGTAAAGAACCTGTTACTGTAGATAGAACTAGGTGGCTAGATTATTTGATTCATGATGGTATGTTGTTCAAGGTAGTTAATTATGCATTACAAGGAGTTCCATGAGGGAAAACTTGATCAAAGAGAAACTTAGTGGGGGGATGGCAGGACACTTTGGTCAAGATAAGACCATTGCCATTCTTAGAGAACATTATTTTTGGCCTCAAATGTCACAGGATGTGAAGAAATTTGTCCAGAGTTTTCAAGTATGTCAAGCAACCAAAGGATTTGGTCACAATACTAGACTTTATCAACCATTGCCTGTTCCATCAAAGCCTTGGGAGGACATAAGTATGGATTTTGTTCTTGGATTGCTGAGGACACAAAGGGGTAATGACTTAGTATTTGTGGTGGTTGATAGGTTCTCCAAGATGGCACATTTCATCCCATTCGATAAGACTCATGATGTTGTACACATTGCAAATTTTTTTTTCAAAGAGGTGGTGAGACTACATGGTCTCCCAAAGAGTATTGTTTTCGACAGAGATACTCAATTTGTGGGCTATTTCTAGAGGACTTTATGGAAGAAGTTGAGGAAAGAATTGAAGTTGAGTTCTACACATCATCCGTAGATTGACAGATAGACCAAAGTGGTAAATAGAAGTCTAGACAATTTGCTGAGGTGTTTAGTGGGAGATAAGCCCAAGGGATGGGATTTGATTCTACCACAAGCAGAATTTGCCTACAATAATTCTGTAAATAGGAGTATTGGTAGATCACCATTCCAATTTGTATGTGGAAGTAGCCCAAGGACTATACCAAAATTAAGGAAGATGGAGCAAGGGGAGAGGACAAGTGTCGAGGTAGAAGAATTTTCTGAACATATCAAGAGCATACAAGAGGAGGTCCATGCACACATAACCAAGATGAATCAACATTATAAAGCTAGGGTAGATCAAAGGAGGAGACATAAGGAGTTCCAAGTAGGGGATTTGGTTATGGTACACTTACAAAAGGAATAGTTTCCAGTGGGTACTTACAATAAGCTGAAGATGAAGGAATTTGGCCCCTGTAAAATTTTGAAGAAACATGACTAAAGAAATGCATATGAGGTGGAGTTGCCAGATGGGATTCACATTTCTCCTAACTTCAACATTTCAGACTTAAAAAAATATCATGATGATGGTGTAGATGAGGGGTTGATGTTGGAGCCATGTCCAATTCCTACTTCTAAGGAGGAGATAGAAGAGATTCTGGATAGTCACATGGGCAGGAGTACCAGAAATAGGCAGTATAAAGAGTACCTAGTGAAGTGGAAAGGATGACCAATAGAAGACTCAACTTGGATATCAACAACAAAGGCTTCCCATTTGGGTTTTCCTCTACCAGCCATTAAGTGACAGGATCACTTTTCAATCTACCATGTGTGTCTGATGCAGGAGCATCCAATGGTGTAAGGGCAATCTTGTATCACCAAAAAAAATATGCTTAGAGATAGTTTCTATTTAATGTGTTTCCATTTCTAGATACCCATTGGGCCAAATAAACATTCCAACTCTCATAGTTCCACTATTAGTTTTTTGGGTTAGAGTTTTTAAGCACCTTGGGATATGTGTAAATCTAGAAAATGGGTTATTTTGTAATTGAGCCAAATTTATGATGAGTTAGAGGGTGTAATTTGGATGGATGATTATTCTTGTTATTTAAAGTACTCCAAAAAAAAATCAGGTCAAAAGACTTTATGGTTAGAAAGTTATTGCAATTTTAAGTTTCCTAGAGACCTCTTAACAGTGCTTCAAAATCAGGTTTGAGATATTAAATGGCCTTGTACATGCTCAAAAATGGGGGAAAAGAAAATCTAGTCTATAGGACTATAGAGCACTTCGATATCTTTCCAAAAATGTAAACAGTTCATCAATTGGAGTCCCGGTTCAAAAGTTATGCCTCCCGAAAGTTGGGGTACTATTTCTGGATTCTTCTAATTTTACACCGGCTTCTAATGAGATTTTTGGAACCTTCTGTTTTGGCGGTGGATGCCAACTAGCATATTCTAGAATTTATTCCTAACCCTAAACCAAATGGGATCTATTTAAGAACATTTCTAACATTGTAAAGGTAGTTCTTAGTGGAGTTTGAGAGAAGGCATTGTGAGGGGAATTTCTCTCCAGATTTAGTCTATTGTAAGCCCATAGGGCATGTCTTTGGGTTTTTTTTCCTTGTACTAAATTTAGTAGCAAATTTTCACTAATAATAATATTTCTCTTTTCCTATTGTATTCATTCTGGTCTTGGGTTGTGTCTCCATCAAAATTAGTTTACATGAATCAAGGTAATGTTTTGAAAATATTTTATTGAAGAATGTGAATTAATTATTGTTGATTACAAGGTGGAAGGACTAATAAAAATAAATATGTAAAGGAAGGTAAAGATGGATGATTTTAGAACTATTTATCATGATTGGAGAATAATTCCATAAATTTCTAAAACCCTTATTAGGTCAAGTTTCAAAATGAGAAAAGGAAAATAAAGGAGTAATTGAGAACAATTTTAAAGGTGTTGATAGCCAAAGTTTTGAGGGAGAAGTATTGTTGAAGGAAGTATTGAAGAAAGGAAGAGATCAAGGTCAAGAATAGAGGTTAGAGATATCAGAGATAGAGACATAGTTCGAATGAATTATAGATCTATCACAACAAGGTGATAATCATAGAGTAGAAGACAGATCTAATCAAGAAAAGTAAGTTTCTAGTGTAAAGATTATTTCTTCTATTGTTTAATCGCTATTGTAGTTTCCTAAATCCTTTAAAAAGGTGAACTCAACAATTTGATATGTGAACTCTTATCCAAGGACATACTCAAAGAGTGTTGTAAAATCCTTGAAAAAGCTAGACAAAAATAGGTCTTATTATATACTCCTAAAGAAGTAATTCATCAAAAGTGAGTAATATTGTAGCCCTAACAAGGCAATCTCTTATTGTAAGAGTGTTGGATTTGTGGGTACTATCCCCACAACAATTTTCTCTTTGACCAAGGGTTTCTCTGATACCAAATATTTGTGTCATTGAATTATGAATGTTAGATCAGTTATTCTATTTTTATTTACAAAAGTATTTTGATGAAATATCAACAATTACCAGGTTATAGTAGCTAAAAAGGGAAAGGATTGAATTTGTTTAAGATTGAAAAGTTTTAGAGGATATTGATTCAACCCCCCCTCTCAATATCCTATCCATCCTTACTAATCCAACATATATGTAGGTAAAAAGGTAGAGTGTGTGTGTGTGTGTGTGGGTACAAAAAATATATCCTCAACTCAATGTACTATAAACATTGTACTATAAATATTATACCCTAAACATATTACTGATACACTTAAGCCTAAAACCATACCCTAAACCCTATATCCTATACCCTATTTCTTAAAATTTATAGCTTAGAAAATTTATATGCCCTAGTGTTACACCTCATAAAGCAATAGGAGAAGTAATTATCTATAGGTGGGAGGGATGGAGAAAAGGAGAGATACAAGAACATAGACAAAAAATAGTAAGAAGGGGTGGAGATAGGACCAAATGGAGTGAAAAAACTAGAGAAGGGAGTGGGGAGAGAGAGAGAGAGAGAGAGAGAGAGAGAGAGAGAGAGAGAGAGAGAGAGAGAGAGAGAGAGAGAGAGCATAGAGTGATATAGATAAGGGGGATGGAGAAAGAGGGAGGGAAGGGAGAGAATCGGAGAGGGATAAATAGAGTATTTAGGTATCTAGGGGGGGGAAGAAATGAGAGATATAAATGGTGAGATAAATAGAAAAGGATAAAGATACATTCCTAATAAGGAATGGATGAAGAGGTATACAGGTTGAGTGGGAGAGAGGGATAAACATATATGTGTGGGGAGAGAGGGTGATAGGGAGAGGAAATAACCTAAAGAATACTAACCAAAATTAAGACAACAAGAGAGGGCTCAAATAAATGAGGAGGTAAGGAGGGAGGGGAGATAGAGAGGGACATGTTCAAATGGATATGGAGATGAAGAAATATATATAGAGGATGTAACAATACAAGTATAGCACCCTCAAAAGGGAAGGCTAGGTTAGAGAGTGACATGGTGGTAGATACCCATGAATGGGAGGTAAAGGTGATAGATATAAGAGAGGGATAGATATAAGTTTGTAATTTTGGGAAAGAAAGAGAATCAAATAGAAATAATAAGAGAATAATAATAGGAGCATGTAAAGTCTATAATTTATATGATAACAAAAAACCTATAATCTAAATTATAACTCCTAGATATTTGAAGCCACTTGCAAACATTGTAACAATATATAACTAAAGCATAACTCGAAGTGTAAGAAATAAAAAATACATATTGAAATGTGACTTATACTTAAATTCTATATATCATAATAAGAGACTAATTTTTATTTGATATTTTAGTTTTTTAATGCTAAGCTTAGATGATCATGAGAAGCTTAAGATGTGTTTCCAAAAAATATAAAAAAAATTCAACATTTTAGTTTGTGACCTTTGCTGAATTTATATGGGTTCAACATTAAAAAAAATTCAAATGCCATGATGTTGTTATGGTCATTGTTAGCTATGTAGCCATATAAATTATCTTGAATTTTGATTATTTTAAGATTTGCATCTCTAATTTCTTTAATATGTACGTCTCATTTCTCTCAAAGACTGATGTTTTTATTTTAGGCATATATTTTGGTTCATTCATCAAATTTTGAAAGAAGATATATTTTTAAAGCTAAATTGTGTTCTACACACCTAGATTTGTTTTTGTTTATTGTTTTGAACAATTTCTAGGGGGCTAACTTCTAACCAAAGTGATTAAGAATAAGTTGACATTTTATAGAGGGAACATGAGGCATACGCACCAAGATGGTGTGCAAAAAAGTGGAAACCATGAAAAAAACATCAAAAGTACACCTAACATGATCATGTTATAAACATGTTCATGTTATGCTTAACAAAACATGATCACATTTTTAAGAAATAGAGGCATTTCTTCTAGTTCTCCATAACCCCATTAGGTTATGAAGAACCAAAAATAATGAGAGATATATATAGAGAGAGAGGTAGGATGAACAAGATGAAAGAGAGAGAGAGAGAGAGAGAGAGAGAGAGAGAGAGAGAGAGAGAGAGAGAGAGAGAGAGAGAGAGAGAGAGAGAGAGAGAGAGAGAGAGAGAGAATCTTAAAAAAAAAATTGAGTGCATGTGCATTGAAGACCTTCTATTACTACTTGAGCTACTAGTAGATGGCGAGTATTCATCATCATTATCATCAAAAACTAACATAGGCTCACATGCATATCTTACTTCTTTCCTTTGTTGCTTTCCCCTTTCTAGCTCTTTAGGTCATTATCTATAACTTCTTTCATGGGTCCAAGAAACTCTTTCCACTTTTTTTCCATTAACTAGGTAGGCTTTGTCTCTTAATCTTGAGTAATTGGTTAATAGTTTCATTCTTAACTAAATTCATAACTAGATTCTCCATAGCTAGTTTCCTTCTTCATTGCTATAATATTTTCTCCTCAACTAAATATTTTGTAATTAGTTGATTTACAATCACAGTTTTCTCTCAACTAATCCTTTAGAAATATGATTGAGCCTTTAGATAAAAAAAAGAGTTGAAATCTAGATCTATTAGAAGAATAGTTTTATATCCCAAATTTAAAAAATTTATCACCTAGTAAATTTTCAAGTTTGAACGGCACTATTTGACAATTTTTATTGGCACCAAGAACTTCTAAAACAATAAGCATTTTAAGGCAGGCATCCCCCACCATCCTCATAAGATGAAGGCTTGAATTTCTTTCTAGATGTTCTTTATCTAATGATTCTAAAGGGAACAACATTTTTATGAAAAAAATTATTTTCCAAGTACATTTTTTCCTTTTGGTTGTGTGGATCAAATTTCAATATCAAAATCCTCTTGACGTCTTTTTTTGACATACACGAAAATGTATAGCCACTGTAATGTGCTCCATCTTATCATCTCCAATTATTATTGTTAGAGTGTACATAACAAAAAATATTTTATTGACTTCACAAGATATAGAATCTAAAATACCACTAACAATTTCATTCCTTCTATCTTCTGATAATTTGAATGATGTGTAGGCAAGCTATCCAAGGATAATCATATACATACCTTTTTTGAATAGACCTTCTCCTATTAAAAACCTTTGTAAATAGATGATAGTTGAAATAAATAACTACTTTTTTTTACTACTTTTTATAGTTTATGAGCTCGAAGAGTCTCATACATTCACAAGATCTGATGATCCCTTATATTGTTAAGATTGGGAAGACCTAGCTAATATTTATTGTGGTTTCAATTAACACATGATATGCATGTCATCCTAGATGTTAGATGATGATGATGACTCACCATCTACTAGTAGTTCAAGTAGTCACAAAAGGTTAGAGTGTACATAACTACAAAATCATCTTGATGTCTTTTTCCCAATGTACACGGGAATGTGTAGCCACTGTAATGTGCTCCATCTTATTATATTTAGTTATTGTTATCAAAATATACATAACTACAAAGTTTTTATAGTATTCATAGGCTATAAACTCCAAAAAACCACTAACAATTTGATGTCTTCTATCTATTGATTATTTGAATGATAGATAGGCAAGATTCCCAAGGATAATCATATACATGCTTTATTTGAACAAACCTTCTCCTACTGAAATCTTGTGCAAATAGATGAAATTTGAAGCATAGACCTCCTTTTTCCATACTACTTGTGATTTAAATACCTA
The DNA here is from genome assembly GCA_028749045.1 of Cupressus sempervirens. Classification (NCBI taxonomy): domain Eukaryota; kingdom Viridiplantae; phylum Streptophyta; class Pinopsida; order Cupressales; family Cupressaceae; genus Cupressus; species Cupressus sempervirens. Next base: position 221,786,150 of record CM053788.1, read on the forward strand.
CAATATGGATTCCAAGGATCATCAAACTTCATTAAAAAGAAAGAAAACATCCCATTGTAGAGGTAGCATACAAACCTTTCTAGTGATCTTATTGTGCTAAATATGGCTTCTGATGTCACATGATGATGAAGAAGAATACTCACCATCTACTAGTAGCTTAAGTAGTGAATGGTCTCTAGTGTACATGTATTCAATTTATTTTAGAGAGATCTTATGGATCTTAAGGAGCCCTAATGTCTCTTTCAACACACTAGGACCCCTCATGACCCCTTTTGATACATTACAACCAACAAGTCTTTGAAAGAACTTATATTTGTCAATAGAGGAGATACACCCATTAGATCTAAAATAATCTTAGATATGTTACCTCAACTGATGTCATGTCAGTTTTGAAGGTTTATTCCAACTAAACATCCTTGTCCTTTTATAGTACTTACATTAAAATAGAAATCTAAAGTTTATTGACAAGCTCGACAAGTATCTTGAAAAAGAAGGTGCACTAAAAAAACTTAACATGATCCTATAAAAAAATATAGGTAGGATGACAAAAAAAAAGTATTCTAGCTGTCAAAAACCATATCAAACCTTGCTTGATTCAAAAATGTTATTTTTATCTTGACTTGATACCTCTATCCATCTTTACCAATCTATTCTTGTTCTTTCTCTTGCCACTTTGCAGAATTTTGTGAATTAGGGTTCAATGGTTTTACAAAAGCTTCATGAGAAATCCAAAAGAAATATTTATTTCTCAGAAATAATAGTATTTAACCCATACTACATACCCCATTAACATACATATTCATAACTACATACTTAAACTCAAATACTTATACAAATATTTGTTACAATGGGCAAAATATCATGTTTACAAGTGACAAAACAATTACAACATATGCAAATAAGTGTACCATATATGAAAATGATGGTTGAATTTCTATACCATCCAAATCTAGTGGTGTTGGCATATTGATAGGCTTTGATGATTTATAAGATTGTTGAGACTGAGAAGACCTAGTTAACATTAATCTCGGTTACACTTAACACACAATATGCATGTGATCCCCTGTCATATGATGATGATGAATACTCACCATCTACTACTAGCTCAAGTAGTGATAGAAGGTCTTTAGTGCACATGTACTTAGAAAACTTGTGATAAAGATGACACCTGCAACTACTGGATTGTCATGGAAAACTTGTGATGAAGATGACACCTCTAACTACTAGTATGTCATGGAAAATTTGTGATGAAGATGGAACCTACATTCACTAGAGTGCTTATCAAAAAAATACATTGTTTCAAGATCTACACTAAATTATATATCAATGTTGAGTATCAATTTTTATTTCATCTTGGTAAGAGCTCTGATTATTTGCTAGGCCATTAGAGAAGAATATTGTTGTAGGTTTCCTCATTTTTCATGGTGATGAACCCTTGGCTTAAATTTAGACCCTTCTTCCTATTCTTGACATACACAAAAAAATCCATAACTAAATTTTCCTATATGATAAAAATCAAAGATAAAGTTTAGTAAAATGAATTGACGTACCTCAGATCCTTCACAAGAAGTCTTTGTCATTTCTTTAGAATATGGTTTATGTTTTGGTTCAACTATAAGAATCTCTCTCCTATATTACAACCTTGTGTTGTATTGTTGCATTGCAATTAGCTCTGCCCTGTAAGGGTCACCATTTTGATGAACAACAAACTGAATGATTCTAAGACCCACAATCTAAATTCCAGAAGCTAAACTTTCCTTGATAGAATTGGCATTTGAATCTATTTATAAAACCCATTGTACATTGTCCCTTGATCACACTCTTTCTTTGTATAAACTCTCTATGCATCATCCCTCCAATCATTTATTCGGTGAAATTAATCAATTTTTAGGCAATTGCTTCATTAATTAGGTCTAATTAGGCTTATTAGGTCTCTAAACAATTAACTATAGTTGTACATAGATATAACAAAATTATGCTATATCTAATAGTTGTACATAGATATGACAAAACAAGGGCCGACCTCCTTATTTTTGGTTGCTTTTAATTTCAAAAACAAAATCATGCTATATCTAGTAAAGTCATACTAGACATAACATAATCATGTTATGTCTAATATGTCAATTTAGTCATACAGAGAATAATGCAATTATGTTTTGTTATAAAGAAAGTACGATCATGTTTAGAATTGGTAATAGGCATGTTCAACTACCCAAAGGCTTGAGTTGATTTTTTCCCTCCATTTTCATTGGTTTAGATATTTTTTCAACTTCTAATATCAATTATCATCTTTGACTTCATGAGGTTTGAAAATGGCAAAGTGGGTATCTCTAAAATGATCACCGTAATCTCACACATTTTCTTACCTTTCCAACCATTTAATTTTTTTAATTTTTGGACAAGATTAGCTTTGTGACATTGATTTTTCTATATCAATGTCTTGATAATCCTCTTAGACATATGTCTACCATTTCTTTAATCACTTTTGATCTACTTAACTAAATAGAAAATAAATTACATATTATTGTTCTAAACTTTATATACTTTTTTTTTTTTTTTTTAAAGTGTTGATTTTAGATTATTTTGATGCAAGTTATTTCAAGATGGAGTCACTTCTAAAAAATATAGAAAAAAAATACTTGTCAGAAAATTATGCAAAAATACAAAAATTCTAGATCTCACTCTTATCCATCATTGTACCAAAGGTTTTATCAAAATACTAAATATAACTATACATTTTGTTGAGCACACATAAACAACTATGTTATGTTTTTTAGAAAAATATGGGAATAGTTTTATGTGTGTGCATAGTTTGACCCTCTTAATCTTATTGATTTAAAAAAAACCTTAGGATTTCAGAAGCTAGATTCAGATTAATACAACTTTTGCGTATTATACATTTTCTCATTTTGAGTGCATGACCCTCAAATGGGTTTTCCAAGATTGGTTTTACTTGATTTCAGAAAAAGGTGTCCACTTATCCCCTCCACCCCTTTTCCACACCATCTTGGTGCACTTACCCCACAGCTATGTTATGTTTTTTTTCCAAAAAAAAAATGACTTTATGTGCTCCCCCTTTTTGAGGCCCTTAATTTAAACCATTTTTAAAAATAGTAGTCTATAAACTAGATTCATAGTACCACAACTCTTGTTCTTGTCACATCTTCATAAATTGAGTGTAACAATCTTCACTTTCTCATTGATGTTTATATATATATATATATATATATAAGATTAAATATGACAACTTATACTCCTTTTTGGTCCTGTGTCATTTTTTACTTACCCTATTATCAACTAAACACACCCATTTGGTGAGGAATTTTCTCACTCTTCCCTAAATTGATTGAATCCTCATTCTACTATGAATTTCAATATGTGTCTTCCCCTATGCACTAAGAGTTATTCATCACTTGATGTTTTGAATTAAGTTTTCTTTGAAGCCATTATAGAAGTGAAAAGTGTATAACCTATCACTTTTCCCTCTTATCATATACCATTTTTTACACATTTTCATGATATTAAGATGACCCTTTAGAATTTGTAAATTTGGTCATATGATTATGCTTTAAAGAGGCTCTTCAAGGAATAGCTATTGTTCATAGAAATTTATGTTTTAGGGGGGTCCTAAAAGACATCAAGAGTTATTTTTCCAAATCATGTATTTAGAGGAGTCACCAGGATAGGACACTAAAGAAAAAGGAACCCAATAAATGTATCATATCACATTACCCATATTTACAAAATCACAATGCGATGTCCATCTAATATTTTTTAGGGTTTTAAAGACATTTCTTGACTACATTGGCACTCAATTTCCAACTTGAATCTTTCACAAATTCACTAATAACAAATTCACAAGGCTTGATCAAGGTAAAGGTGGATGTTATCACACATATACAATATAGCTTGGAAAGAGCTATTATACTTATTAGACAACCCCCTTTTTTACTTCATATAATAGATTTTAAACTTATATTTTAGAATTAGAATTTGTCAAAGTTTAGGTTATAGTTTTAGATCAAGATTTTGTATACTAGGATGTTGCAAGTATTCTGTTAATTTTTTTGAGTAACTTGATTCATATTTCAATGTTTTAGATTAAAGGAAAAAATATGTTTTGAAGGGATGCAAAACCCTTTACAATAGAAACTTCTTAAAGAAAGATAAATGGTAAAGTATCATTCATAAAATAGTTAGTATTAGGAAAGGTAACAATGATCGGCAATAAAAAAATAAAACAACATAACAAACAACAAAAGAGACATCCAACACATAGACTAGGAAAGACCAAAATAGAGAAGACTAGGATCCTAGACTAGGTCCAAGAGCAAGCACTCTATTTCATTTTCTAGTTTCTCTAATTTTCCCAAAGTCTAAAGAATGGAGTCCTCCTTGTGCTCCTATGCTTTGATGTCCTCCATCTTCTTATTCATGTTAGCTCTTGTTCTTTTATTGGGGCCCATAGTCTCTTTAGCCACACCCTCCTCCTTGTCCAAATTAATGATCTTCTAGTTTTTCAACATCTCAAAAAAATAAAAATTGATTCAACTTGGAAGCCTTAAGTTGTTCATGATTGTGGAGCAGAATGGTAACCAACATAGTTTCATTCTTCTAAATTATCTCTATCAGTTCCTTCATTTTTCCCTCCATTTCCTCAATTTGACTTCTCATATTACTAGTATTATTACCATTCCAATCACCACCCAAATCCTTCCTGATATCTTGCATATAATTCTTTATAACCTAAATTTTATTGACAATCTAGTTGTCATGTTGGAGGGAGTTGTAATACCCAACTTTAGCAATATCCAAAATGTTTAGACTAGCCTTATCATTTTTAGTATTTCTCATTTGGGGAAAATACAACATAGAGGTTCCCTAGACATATCTATCCTCTTTAATCTCCATGTCCCCTATTATTTCTAAATTATTATTTTTCCTTCTACCTTGTTTCCACTTATATCATTAAGGGCTTTCACCAACAGTTTCTTCTAGGTTAAGATCTGGGCTTACCCTCTCCTTATCCTAAGAGCCAAAAGACATCACATTAGTTATATGCTTTCTCTTCTCTCACAAAATTTTTGACCTTGGATTTCTCCTCTTTCTCCTCCCTAGTCCCTTTCTCAATATCATCTAAGATACACTCTAGGGAATCTTCTTCTTTATCATCCACATTTTCTTTAGCAGGTGCCTCCTCAGGAGCCCTTTTGCCATCATCTTCAAGGTCTTCATAACTAGACCCATTATACTCTTCCATTTTTTCTTCCTCCTCCCTCTTGGAGTAAACATGTTCTTCATCCTAAGCACTTTCCTCCTCCCCTTTAGCACTTTTACCTTTCTCTAAATCACTCTCCATGCCAAACTTTGAATGGGTAGTGTTCTCTTCCAAGCTTCCTATAGAAGTTCATGAGGCACTCCCTTTTGACTAAGACACCTTAAATTTTTGAATTTTCTTTGTGTCCTTATCTAACTAGGAGGGGTCATCATAAGAAGCTTTATAATCCAACTTGACCGATTTTATTTTCTTGTTTTCTTTAGCTAATTTTGCCTCCCTCTTCCTTTTCCTACAAATCTCCCCTTTTAACTAGTCCTAGTCTTTGGCCACCATCAATTCCCTAATTTTGTGCTTTCCACAATATACTTAGAAATCATGTTCATTAAACCCTCATGGAAAATATGCTTCATCATATTCTTGCAATGCTTTTCAAGACCCTTAACCAAAGAATTATAAAGATAGAACAAAAAGAAAAAAATTTCCCCATGTCTCGAGTAATTAAGGAAAACAAAGTGATAGTTTCAGACTCTTGTGAACCTACCATCTAAAGTAACATACTCCATGATATCCCTTAAAAAATTACACCATTTCTTATTAATTTGATGAATTTCAAAGAAACTAGCACACTTCTTAACTAGCTTAATCTTCTCCTATTTCTTCGTAGGGAATCTACTAACAACTTCCTTGGAAATTTGAATGCCTTTGAAATTTTTTTTACTAGAATTCAACATCCCACTAACTTTAGAAATCAACTCAATATATTTCTAGAAATTTTTGGGTAATGTCCTTCTTAGTGCCACTAAATTGCTCCAAGAAATTTGCCAAGCCACCTTTCTTCAAAATTCTCCACATTTGCTTATTCTTTTTCCATTGAAAAGACTTAGGCTCAAAAAAGCTCAAATCCATTCCCATTGTTCACTAAACTCTACAAATACAATGCCCTTGTAACACCAAGATATGGAAACACAAGATTCTACTCTTACAATGCACTTGCTTTGATAAATATATCTTAACATTGACACTACCCCAACTCAAATTGGCAATAAAGACTAAGAAAATTAAAGCTAGTCTTTTCCTCGTGTTGATAGTATAGATGTTAAGATCATGATAATCTATTTCCTTCATTTTGGTAATGATAACCCCTACTTGAGAGTTTATTTTATTATAGCTTATGATCTTGATGACCTCATCATCCATATTTTTTCATGCCTTTCCAATTTATGATATCATTACTCCTTATTTTCACATTAGAAAGAAAATTCTTCTCTTTGTTGGATTTTCTAAATTCATGGGATATATAAATTTCTTGAAAAGTTTGGATTTCAGTCTTGATTTTTTTCCATTATATGACTTCTAGTAAAGCTAGTCTCATGCTAATCATTTATACAATTTATATATATTTTATAATCTCTGACTAACCAGACATGGTGACACCTAACTTTCTTAGCCAATCTGATAGTTGAAAGAGTCGCCATTGCTTCCACACTATGACTGGCTTGAAAGCCCAAAGGGACAACCATCAAACTTATGTGATTCCCATGTTCATTTCTCAATAATCTTCCATAGCCTAATGTTCTTGGGTTCTCTCTGGTCGCTCCATCAAAGTCATCATTGCCCAACCTTAAGGAGGGGAAGTCCATACCACATCCTCTATATTTCTTTTAGAATATTTTTTACATTTGGAAATCTCCCACCTCTCAAGGATTTCCTTTTCAATCATATTAGAGTTTATGTTTTTCTCACAAGAAACATGGATATTTTTGTTAATAAAAAAATAATTATTTCCACACTTTCTTTAACATTTTTGTGCTGATCCCTAAATATTATATTATTTCTCTCTTTCCAAAAATACCAGATGGTGTGGGGAACTATGATATTCTAGAGCTTTTGAAACCTTGAGCTATTAACAAAATTTCACCATTGTTCAAAGAAATATTGAATAGTGTTAGGAAAGATCTAGGACAAGTCCATCCTTGCAAGTATAGAGTTCTAGATTCCTCCATATAATGGCATTTTAACAAAAGATGATTGACACTTTTTGCCTCCTGATGACATAAGTAACATCTATTAGGCATTATCAATCCCTTTTTTACCAAGTTATCAGTAGTCAAAATATTTTTTGAAGGAATATCCAGTAGAAAGAATTGATCTTAGGAGTTAAGTGGGTGAGTGCACCAAGTTGTGTACAAAAAAGTGGACACCCAACAAAAAAAGAAAAAATATCAATAACTTGATTGTGTTATTTAAAAGTGAAATGTAGGCCAAGCTTGGCATCCAAACCTGACCATTATAATTTATTGGGTTATTAAATTTATCTTATTTAATAACCTAATCAGGTTTTACAAAACATGATTAGGCTATTGAAAATTATGCTTCTTAAAAATTGATCGAGTTTCTTAAAAAATGATTAAGAAACATAATTTTTTTTACTATTCATATTTGAAGGCATTTTTATACCCTCAAACTTTTGGAAATTACAAGTGGGAAGATTTACTTTTTGGAGGGGGTGGGTGGGGGGGGGGGGGGCGATGAATTAGAAGCAATAGTATTTAACCTCTAGAACTTTTACCTAAAATTATTTACATGCATCTAACACGTCTAATTAATCATGAAAATAAGAACATGCATGAAAATAGATAACACAAAATTTTGGTCACCTAGAAACCCTCCAAAATGAGAAGGTAAAACTAGGGTGGGGATGACACCCACAACTTATCACTACAACAATATGTACCTGGTTAAGGTTACAAAGTTTGACCATCAACAATGGTCTGCCCTATGAAAGGCCTACCATGTTAAAGGCTTTACAACCTGTTAAAAATGACTTATCTAAAGGATTTAAAAACATTCACTTGGAATGTCACCCTGTTAAAGAATTGAACACCTCGTTAAGGGTTCTACAAAATAGCTATTAAACTAACCTATCTTCATAGGATTTTCATTCTCCTAATAAAATGATTAGAAAGTATAGTAGAATGTGTTGATCTGATGACTTAAAATCTTCAATTGCTGATTCTATATCCTTATTTTGTTCTATCTTATCTGATCCTTCCTAATCTAATATATCTCTATTTGAAGTGCCAATTCTCTATTCTTGACCAACTAATTTTGAAATGTGGTTCTTCCTCTAAGTCTTCTCTCCCTTTCTAAAACTTCACTTGCATTCACTCATACATTCCCACATGACCTCTTACACACTCTCTCATCATTGAGTTATGGGGTTTTGACATCCTTATAAAGATTTTCAAGACTTAGGATTAGGTATGAATCTATGATCTAGATTCATTCATCTTTTCTCACTCAATTCCTTCCACTTTTCCAATTGGTTGCATGCTCTCTTCATTTTTCTGATTGGTTGCATGCTAATTACATAAGGAATATAAAAGATTCAATCTTATCTTTAAGATCCTTTGAGATTCATCTTGAGTGAGCTCAAAAATGGTTTGCATCTAAACTTGTGAAGGCACAAACTCATATGTTGATTCTGTGTTACTCAACACTTACTGATTGTTGATGTTTGACACATATAGGATTTTTGTCTTGCTCTACTCCTATAGTAACTCTATCTCAATTGGCTCCTATACTTTGCTTGGCACCTATAGTGACTCGACATCACTTTTTCACTTGGCACTTGAAGTTCACTCGGAACCTATTGAATTTTGGCTCAGCATATACTATAGCTTGGCATCTATATTATACTTGGCATCAACTTAGAAATTTCTTAAGTGTATTGACACTCAATTGTCAAAACCAATCTAAGACCAATAGAAATGACATCAGCAACATAGAGTACAAAGGATAAAGAAAAAACTTGATCGGGTTTGGGTGGAAAAGAGGTTTTTTATTGTATTTTCATCCATGGTACCCTACAAAAGAGGTAGATCTTCATTCTTTTAATTGTTTATGTATTTTTCCATCAAATTTTGTAACATGGTTTTTTAATTTATAAGCTTTTTTAATTTAAAAATAATAATAATAATAATATAGATGCATCAATGAATCCAGGAAAATGAGGGAGAGGTGAAAGACACCTCCTACACAATCAAACCCTCCACCCGTAGTGATACAACCAAAAAAACCTCCACATAATGTTCTCATTTAACAATCACTGCCACCAATAAACCCTCTACACATACCATTACACCATTTAACTACTATAAAAGAGGATCGTATAAATGACCTTACACAAAATAGAGCTAACATAACCCAAATGGTCAATAGGTTGCAATCATCTACATTTTCTCACCACTCAACCCTAGCGAATACACTTGAACAAATAGCCTAAAATGCAAATGAGGTGTCTAGGGAGTATACAAAATGGGGCACATAGAGGGATAGGTGTCATGCATTTTATGATGGTGGGTTATCATATTAAAAAGTGAAAGAATAGGGCATAATCAAAGGTACTATATGTTCTTTTTTCACTAATCTTATATCTAGCAACTTCCTATTACACACAACTAAAAATTTTCATATTCATTGGTGCATTCATACTTAGATGAGATTTTTTTTTGGAATATGTGGGATATGGTGTTTGTTCTACCACCATGTAATAATTATGAGGCACCTCTGTATTTTTTGAGAAAGCTATAATGTGAGTTCATCCTTGGTGAGAAGCCAAATTACTTTGACATCTGTGAGTTCCAAGGTAGAGGGAGAGACTCTACACATGGTAGACCTAGGGCTCCTAGGGTAGTACAACAACATGAGAGGAAACATAAAACTTGGAAAACCATGCCTCATGTTGTGTTCCCATCAATTGTAAAGGAGTCTATTGATTTATAGACTCTTCATGTGGTTGCATTATTGATAGATGTTATCATTGAGCATGACTCATAGTTAGGTGGTTTTCATTCACCTATGACACCTCAACCATCATTAGATGCACCTTTAGGGTCATCAAAGCCTACAACAACTCCATCATCATTACCTATGGAACTTTGGTCATCACAACCTATGACAACTCTATCAGCATCAACTATATCACCAATGTCATCTCCCCTTGTGTTACCTACACCACCAATTTCATCCTCCCTTGTGCCACCTGCTTCATCATCATGTACATCATTATAGTCTTCATGGCCCAATCGAATTTTTTTTAGTTTTCATCACATGTGTGATGAGATGGATATTGAGGCATCTCAGGATGGAGTGTCATCTTATCCTTGTGCACATTATGGGCATACTTGTTATTCATATAGAGGTGGGGATTTAACACTAACAAATTATTTGATGCTGATGGTCTTTAGTGGATAGGAGATAAAAGTTTTTTTGTTTGAGTTTTGACATGATATTATTTAATCACCTAAATATCATTAAAAAATAAAAAAATTATAGATCACTCTAGATTAATATGTGAACAATAGCAATGTAGGGTGTAGCAAGCGATATGAGAACATCACAAATTACTAATTCTACTAGAGGTGTGAGGCTGGGAGCAAGAACACCCGAGGTAAATTTTTGTAAACATTCCTAAAAATATGATAATAAATGAGCTTCAAAATATTGTTTCTTAATTGGTATGACACTAACAACACAAAGTTCCCTAAATATTGATTCTTAGTTGTTTTACAATGAACACCTGGTCTCTAAGAAGTCTTACAGGGAAGCCAATAGAATATCCATGTCCAAGTTAAGTTGGCGATGACATCTCATTCTAATTAGATAATACAAAGTTGCTAGCATGTTGAAACCTTTCCATCTCCCACACTCATCATTCCTCTTCCATGTCTCATAACTATAATCCTTATTTCATCCAACCCACTTATAGATCCTCCTGCATTTCCTACCATTATTTAAACCTAGTGCATGTGCACCTTGGTAAATTCAATTTTTAACCTAGGGTTCCTAGTTTGGTTTTGGCTTCTAGTGGCCTTAGCCAAGCCACTAGTATAATAAAGGGACTAATGATTCCTAGTATGTATATTTTCCATTAGGAGGTCAAACTAGGTCCTTAGGAACATGCAAGATTACCTAGTCATCCAAAGTTGCTAAGTGATGTTCAAATTTTTGTCATTATTGCTAAGAATGGAAATTGTGCATCTAGAGGGATATATTAGTCAAATAAGGGGTGGAAGGATGTTAGGATGTTTTCATAACATAAATTACATATCTAACCACTTGGTATATTTTTAGGGGGTTTGGACCAAGTTTGGTTTGTAAGGCCCCACTAAGGGATCCAAAAGAACTAACCTAAAGTTTTCAAAACATTTTTCTTTTAAAGATAATGTACAACAACAATTATAAGACAACGGAAGAAATAGCATACATTCATACATAAGAAACACATAGATAGATTGCATTGCTTAAGGATCCAAAAATGTTGAATCACATTTAAGTTTAAATAATACTAAACCAAATATATAACACATCCACATTAAAGATTAACTAAAAGTTCAAATCCATTTAAATAATATAAATTTGTCCCAAATGCCACTTGGCAATAATTGGAATGCACAATCATCCACTGTATATGTCACAGGGTATGAAAGGTTGAAAGAATATACATCATAAAATAGATTACATCATCTCTTTAAGATCCATGAAATAAAATATAATAAAATAAGTAAAACCATCCATCATATAGGTATAAACATCCAACATAATACACAAAGATAGAATTAAAGGAAATGCAGAGTAAGGAACTCTAGCCATGATATCCACTGATGGATCTCAATGGTAAAAGTAAAAAGCACTGCCATGTCATGCCCTAAATTTAACAAGGAAAAATACAACCAAATTTTTTTTGAAAGGTGAAATAAAGGATTAGATGAAGCAACCTATACTATGTCATGAATATTCTATCGAACTGTGAGGTATCTAGATAAACAATTCATGTTTCCTTGTGGGTGATAAAAGATTACAATTTTGATCATTGAGTTGGGAGATGATAGAGTTTGTTGGGAGATGATAATGATTCCATTGTCCCATCATTCATGATGAATATATTCTTCCATTGAAGATGGAGCCTAGGCTAGATAGGGATATCTTTGTTTAAGTTTTTTATAAACATATTTTTTTGTTTGGTTCAAGTGTATTATTTTTATTTTGGTTATTTTTCTTTTCTTTATAGTAATAAAGTAGCCTAGTTCCGAGAGGGTAGGTGACTAGGTCTACCAATATTTAGACTTGACATATCCCATTAAGTTTTAATTTTATATATTATTCTTTTTCTATTTGGTATGGCGGTGACATGAAGGTCACATGACTCATATGAGACTCCATTTGCAATACTTATAAAAAAGGTATTTTTTGTTGTTAAAGTTCTTTCCCTTAGCTTTTATGTTATTCTATTAATATTTAATGTACAAGATTCTAGGGTATATTATTTTTAATATTTTATTGCTCTATATTTTGGGGAAGGATTTATTTTCCTTCCCCATACATTTTCTAGAGAGCATAATATGCTCCTACAACAAGTTTTCTTTTGTTTCAATTTGTGTCATAAGGCATATACTTCCAAAAAAAATTTGAACTACAGCGATGGTGTAACTACTCCATCACTCTTATTTAAAGCATGATGTCATGTATGCCTAATCTAGCTTTTTAATTTCATGGTACCTCAAAATTTAACAGTTTGTTTATATTACACAAAAATCAATAGTGGGTGACTGAGAAATGAGAAGGTTCACATTTATGAAATTGCCTACACTAAAGGACATATCAACATTTTTCCATGCATATGCAATAGACTATCCAAATATAATACTTTCTTTTCATTGTATTGAATGCATAACATATAGACTTACAATTCAATCATCTATATTTTTTATCAACTTGACTATATAAAAAAGAATATAACCATTATGAAATATTTCTACCAATTGATTTTTAAGAAGAAGTGTCTCATTTACATGATTCTCTATTTTACATCAGTTTACATAATGTGAAAAATTGCAATGAATATTTCCTTACAAGTAAACTATATACAATTTCTCAATCTTTCCTTACACAATTTCAACAAGATACAATAATAGGAATATTCCTCTTTACATCACAATGAAATAACCATGTAGAGTTAACATCCTTACACATTTCAAATGACATGGAAGATTTGTATCTCCACATACACTTGGTTTACAACATTACCAAGAATAAACCCTAATCTCTTCATAGGAATCATCTTTTCAAAAACCTACAATACAACACAAAACTTGGAACCATGGAGGCTCACCTCCCATCCTAGGCTTTTATAAAGCCATCCACCAAGTAGGGAAAACAAGATCCAAATGGGATACACACATGCAACATTTGATAATGAATTAGAAACATACAAGACACCACATAACACTCCTTGCCAAGTTTTACACATTGATTCACCGTTGGAATCATTATCACATTGCATGAAGGTGGACTCTTCAAAGAGGAGATGCCATAACCAAATATAAACATCATATTTCAATTCAATTTTTCCTCTCAAGGCTATCGCAAAAATCTCTTTCATCTTATACACAAAGCCCCTTGTATCTCCCAAAACAAAAAAGGTATATGGCTTTAATGGAGTCCATTGTCCATGAAAAAAAGAACAACTTGTCACCATGAGGTAAATTTTCTCAACTACAATGTTGAGCCCAACTAATCCCTTCACCCAAGGCTTCTCTTCACTCCCAAGGTTGAGTGAAGCCTTCACACCCATGATCACATTCATGATTCAAAACAAGAAAATCAAGAAAGAAAGCCATGAAATTTACATGAACACAATACACATCCACACTGTCACAACACAACACAAAAATCTACCATACAAAGATTCACAATACGATGTATGATCCCATGACAAATGCTCCAAGCTTGTAGATCAATTATGCTCCACTAAAGGAAAGAAAATGAACATGGTTTGGAACACCAACCTTGGTCCAAGCTAAAGGCAATGATAGTTGTTGTAGAGCTCCCTTAGTCTCCCTCCAAACCTTAGCTGTCTCTAAACTTAGAGAGTGGGTGAACACCCCACTAAGTTGTCCAAGACCCCTTAACAAGGCCTTCCGACTAAACATTTTAGCAAAAACACCAAGCCACTTCTTCTTACAAACTTGTCTCCCTCCAAATTTTCTATATTTGACTTAGTGGAAACATGGGAGAGAACACATGTGACAACTCCAATTTCGAATTGATGGGAGGATCCATGGGTAAAGATGCCCCCTAGGCTACCTAGGCACTAACAAGGTCAAAATTAGGTCCCTAAAATGTTATATTATCATATGGGTAGCTCTTTTTAACATGAAAGAAACTTTGGGACCACCTAATGACCCCTCATAACACTAGCCAAGTCCAATTTCGAATTTCCTTTGATTGTGACCCATCCTACTTCTTTTCAAGTGGGTTTACTTACTCACTAACAAGGTTATTATTTTTAGGGTAAATTGCTACCATGACCAAAACCCTAAATGACGTGTTAATTACACATAAAGTCCAGAAGTGTCAAGTGACACATAAAAGCACATTCCACATTACCACGACATGTCTCTAATGCACTTTTATGATAAAACATTTCCACATACAAGCAAACTAACATTTATGAAGAAAAATAATTTCACAATGAGACTTTTCAATCTTCCAAAGATTCATCTTTGTTAAACTATGTTCACATAGATGTGCTACATAGGGTGCTCTATGAGCTTCCAAAATGATGAGCTTATGTAATTCACCTATGAAAGTTACATAAATGCACCCTTTATGTTGTAGTAATCCATCTAGACCCAATGAGAAATTAGAAAATATTCTCTCTAGGGGTTTCTAATAGTGGACTAACTAACAAACTTCTACATAAAATACATCTTTGGGAAGGTGGTGTAGTATGCGCTCTCTCAAATCTATCTTAGTAATCATAGAAGATATACCATGTCACCTCCTACTCAAGGCATCTACAACTACATTCTCCTTTCCCTTAATGTAATGCACATCAAAATCATATTCACATAAGAACTCCATCCATCTCCTCTATCGGGCATTAAGGTTTGGCTATGTGAAAATATACTACAAACTTTGGTGATTTGAATGAAGCTCAAAGTGATGTCCTAGAAGAAAGTGGCACCATATTGCCAAGGCATGAACTAATATTGCAAGCTCCAAATCATGGGTGGGATCATAAGTCTTAAGTTTTAGACTCATATGCTATGACATGGCCATTCTACATGAGAACAACTCCAATACCATCCAGTGAAGCATCTGCGGATACTAAAAAATTTGATGAAGGATTAGGCACTACTAGGATTGGTGCAATAGTGAGTTTCCTCTTGAGTTCTTGGAAGATCCTCTCACACTTGTTTTTCTATTCAAACTTCTTCCCTTTCCTTTGAAGGGAGGTGATGGGATGAGCTACTCTAGAAAATTTTGTCACAAACCACATATAATACCCTGCTAATCCCAAGAAGCTTCTAACTTCTGAAACATTAGCTAGTGTTGGCCAATCCATGATGGCCTAGGTCTTGGATAGATCCACTATGATTCCATCTCCTAATATCACATGACCTAAATAATGCACTTCCTTCCTGAAGAAGGCATACTTGGACAAAGTACCATATAGTTGATTTTCCCTTAAGCATTGTAATACCTACCTCAAGTGCTCTTCACATTCCTTATCATCACATGAATATATCAATATATCATCAAGGAACACTACTACAAACTTATCCAAAAATGTACAAAACACCTTTTCATAAGGCTCATGAATATAGCTAGGGAATTTGTAAGACCAAATGATACCACTGTGAATTTGTAATGACCATACATAGTATGGAATGCAATCTTATGAATGTCACTTTCCACAATCTTCAACTAATGATACCTAGACTTCAAATCTATCTTGGAGAATACTCAAGCACCTTGTAGCTAATGAAATGGGCCATCGATTCTAGGAAGCAGGTATTGATTCTTGATTGTTACCTTTGTTGGTGTTTGAAAATGTTGGAGGGTTTTCAATTATCCCACTGAGAAACTAACATATCTAGGGGCAGCTAACTCCTATTTTCAACATGCCATTTCTGACAATAGGCCAACTATAAGGCATGACCCTTCTTCTACTTAAGGCTCTGCTAAACCTAGGCGAGTAGACCTCAAATTCAAATGATACCATACCAGTGCAAAAACATATCCCTAAATCTATTAAGCAAATTTCACCCTTATTTTCTCCTAATAATTCATGAAATGACATAGATCTACAGTAGCTAAATGCATATCTATGAATCTTAGAAGCTAAGTGAGGGTTAAACATTTAGGTCCTTCAACATGAAAGGGAAAGAACATTTGATTATTGATTTTGATTTTCAAAAAATCCTCAAATATGTAGCAGTAAGACCTAGTGATTTTGTAAACTGATTAGTGCCTTAACCATTGGGCAAATCTATGAATCAAAAACATAGATATGAATATCTAAGACATATGTGTATCTTTGGATATCTGATCTATCTATTCAACTTGTAAATAGACATCTATGTTAAGTTTAAATCTCATTCTTACCTGATATCCTCCTCAATAAATCTGTAACCCTATTGATTTCTATGAAGCATTTACACCCTTGAATTATCAGTAACAATGAAACAACATACAACCTTAAGGGACTGCAACTATAACCTAGGATTTTTGTTCAAAGGTCATAAAACATTACAACTCACTGAGAATGGAGACAAGATTCAACTGAAACTCAATCATCTGCTGCTCTTTGTATTAATTTCCTTGAAACTTATACAATCTTATGCATGAAAAGAAAAACATGATGTAACCTAACAAATCTGAACTATCTGTATATTCCTTCCTACTATTATTCATACAAGAGATAATATGCTGAAGAATGAAGGTGGAATCACAGTCCTAGATCTAAAGAAGTGGTCTCACAGAATGACTGAAAATTTCCTACCAACAATGGTCTCACAGTGAAAAAATTGGAACCCCTACAATGGATGAAAGAGAGAAAGATATAGACCAAGATGAATTCTCGGATCTGATCTAAAAGTGACATGTGTCCACTTGGAATCCCATCTCTTGCAACTAAATCACCTCTTTCATCTTTCTACCTCTTTGATTTGATTTGATTTCATCATTTTTCTATTATTGATTAGAAAATATCTTTGTTGAAATTATGAAAACTTGTTGAGTCATCAAAATATCTGGTCTTCCATGAAAATGTTGGTGAAATTGAGGTTTTACTGAGTGAATATTTCAACCTTAAGTGCATTTTCACTTCCTTTTAGCGACATTTAGGTCATCACCTGACTAGAAAACAAAACTAAACTCTGATACCTAAATTTGGTTGTAAGATAGGACCCTGAGACAAATCCTCCTATAGCTTGAACTAGTGGCATTCTATGCAAAAATTGACCTCAGAATCAAAAATTTTATCTTCTCACAATTTTGGCAATATATAACATCTCTATATTCGCCTACCAAAAACCCCCAGAATCACAGTTTGAAAAATAGTTCCCCCCTACTAAAAGACTTAAGCATGCAACTTTGAAAATTTTCAAAAATTCAAAAATTCTAAAGTTTATACTTTAGAAAATAACTTTTCTGCATTTAAAATCCTGAACGTGTCACTTTTTGAAAACAATTTTAAAAGGAAAACTTTTTAAAAATCATTTTGTTTTTTCACCTCCTTCAAACTCTAGGTCAACCCAAGTTTGACCAATGCCACATGTTAGTTTTTGACTGGTCAACTACTGTGAATGGATGCCATGTCTCATCTTTTGATTGGTCCACTAGCTACATCTACCACATCACCATCTAAGCGGAGCTTGCTTGCCACTTGTCCCGTGCCCGCTTACCCGCTTTACTTAACGACCTTGCAACTCTGAAATGAGAGATTTTGTCATCCATCAGATTGTGACACGTTTCATGATCTGATGAATCCATACTATTTTGATCCTACAACACCACGCCATCATGTGATGGGACCCATTGCCATGTGTTGCAATTCTGCAATCTTGCATTATTTATCCCATGAGCACTTATGTTTTTTAGAAATGCACTATCTGTCGAATCTGCCATGTGGCAGCATCTTGTGCATCAATCTTAGACTACTCTTTTCATGCCACCTCATCATCAACTAAGACCTGTCACCATGCGTCAATCAGGGGCATTCTCACATTATTTAACTCGTGCGCATCTTGTTTTTGTGGGCATGCACGCACCGCACGATTTAGACACTTGGCACGATCTCGTGAACCAGCTCTTGAAGTTGCCACATCATTCCTTTTGCTTTTCCATTTAAAATTTTGAGCATATGTCACACTGATGTTATCATCCAACCTAGCCTTCGATGTTAAGTGCACACAAGACCCACGTGGGAGGTCACTTGGCTTGTAAAAGCCACTATCTCAAAGACAAGTGATGTGGTGCTTGATTGTGCATATAAACAACAATGAGTCTTCTTGTAGCATGCATGTGGGATTAAAGGTTTTGAGGGAATCTTCCATAAATGGGTTCATACCTTTGATCTACTTGCAAACATTCATGTGGTGGCATCTCCAATGCTTTATTATTTGGATGTGCTACTGCTTTCGATTGCATAACCTCCTAAAAGGCCTCTCTAGTCTACATCTTTGTCTACCATTTAGATTATGAGCAACTCTGCAGAGTGAACGATCTGTCTTTAATGTTTCTCTTGCTATTCCTTTTTTTACTTGTGTGGAGTGATGGCGAGTTTTCCTTTAATCTACTTGCTTCTCATTTCATTCATGCATGGGTTGTTCATTATCTCCTAGTGCATGAAGCTTCCTTGTTGATTCTTCCTTCAACGCTACCATTTTCTCTGTCTTGGACTGCCCTTCATGCTTTGATTGGTGGCTATGTGCAATTTTAAAAGGTGGAGATGTTTGAAAAAGGTTTTACTCCCCAATGCCTTCCTTCCAATGTCGTGGGTTCTTTCTTAATACTAACGGCTTCATTCTGTTGATTGCGTGTGGAACCTTCTCTATTTGGCACAAGCTTTCATTCGTTCATCCAGCCCCTTTATGCATGGGCTTTCTTGCCTTTCTTGGGAATCTCATTTGTTTTTTGTTTTGCCTTCATAGGCATTTTCTTCTTTGATGAACCATATTTCAGTTTTCTCATCACCTCATCCATAGGTTGCTCTGTTGAATCTTGTTTGCCTTCATGCCTTGATGATTTCTCTTTTACATTACTTTTTGGCTATATTCTTTAGTGTGAGTTTATGGGAGTGCAAAAATCCTGAGATAAAGATAAGGTAATGGAAGTGGCTAGGTGATCATATCTTTGGCCCATAATGTGGAGCACCTTAAGAGAAATGTTGATCGACTCTCTAAATTATGTGGATGCCCATTAAAACTTTTGGTTGCGCGTACTTGCTTTTTACTGGTCAACGGTTCCTTTTTAATCATGTTGAATGCTCTTTTTAGAACATGAGTTTCCTTTTAAAATGCTATGGATGGTCTTTGTTTTGTAATTTAGCTGGCTACTCTATTTTATTTTTCTTAGCTGTGCCCCCTTCTTATGGCATTGGAATCTCCTCTCTATGACTACGGATCTATTATAGCATGAACAAATGACTTCTTTGTTGACTAGTCTTTGCGAACTTCTTGTGAAGGCGTGGATTTGCTTTAGCAGGGAGTGTGTTCTTCACAACTTTTGAATCTTCCCCCTTTTAAAACCCATAGGCTCCCTTTGTTTTGATGCGGCTTAGATCTTTTAAATCATGCTCTTTGGACGTCTTCCTGCTTAGAGGTGCTTTTTTAAAAATGTCGATGGGCTCCTTGCCAATGAGTGTATGCTTCTTTTTATACTCTAACTTGATATGTTTGGACTATCCTTGCTTTCTCTCCTCAAGGTGAAAATAGCCATATCAAAATTGATTGCACTATGCCTGGGAATGAAACGAGTGCCCTATATTCAATGAATTTTAGCATCACATGTATAATTTCCATAGAAACTACAATGCAACATATCGTGATACTTTGATTATTGATACTTCTAGAGCTTGGAAGAAAAATTGAAACAAGACCAGTCCAAAAGCCTTCTCCCTAATCCATTGTAAAAACCTTAGTGTTCCTTTCAATCTGATGTAATTTAGTCAGGCCCCCAATGGGTTTGGCTAAAAAAAATTTTGTTTCTGGACAACTGAACCATCAAATTGATCTGTTAATCACCTTGAACTAATTTGAACCAAGTTCGATCACTAAATCATCAATTAAAACTTATTCAAACTCTTCAAATCCAACTATCACTTTTGCACCAAGAGGTCCCTTGACTGACCTTAAAAACTAACCCGAACACCTGATCAAGATCTGAAAATTGACACACTGAATCTTTACTCTGCACACTTCCACCCTGTCAAATCTTGTCTTATGAAAAATTTCCAGTCAAAATATATTCGCCATCAAAGTTGCCTTCTCAGAATTACCTGGAAGTGAACAACTCAGAAAACAACAAATTGGGTTCGGATTTGACTTTGAAAACTGGGCAAATGAGCACATGGGCAAAAGAAAATTGGGGCATTGGTTCTCTATCATGAGGAAATTATGGATCTACAATTTGGGCTCATGAAGAATAATAGGGCACAAATGGCGAGCGATCAAACTAGGCTAATTGGATTTTGCAAAATGAAACAATGGCTGGAGATCATTTTTTGCAAATGGAATTGACCTGCAAAAGTGAGGAAATGGATTCGTCATGACTTAAAAACTAACACACTTGGATTATTTTTGGAGGAAAACATAGTGGTACAATCCATTCAATCTTACCGATCATAGATTTCAAGTTATGATGTCACAAACAGGGGTGCTGACAAATCTGCAAATGCTAACACTAGTAAAACTTTAGAAATTCCATTTGGAATCACATTTGAAAACTGATCAAATGGATTCTTCAAGAGCTGATACTTGAAACATAACAAGTCTCTAAAATCTAAAATACAATGAAAAAGGAAATTTAGTATTTCAGTCAACTGGTCAAAAGTTACAGCATGTCAAATAGGGCTTCCAAGAATTTTGAACTAACTGCATCAGCACAACAATATTAAATGACCAACTTTGAGGGATTCAAAACCTAGTCAAACGGACTCAAAATGACTCAAAATTTGAAACATAGGCTCTTGGAT
Organism: Cupressus sempervirens; assembly: GCA_028749045.1. Taxonomy (NCBI): domain Eukaryota; kingdom Viridiplantae; phylum Streptophyta; class Pinopsida; order Cupressales; family Cupressaceae; genus Cupressus; species Cupressus sempervirens. The sequence continues at coordinate 221,807,473 of CM053788.1, forward strand.
ATGAATACTAAATATTCCCAAATCAGAAAGTCACAAAACAATTCTAGGTTCAGGATATCTAGATGCAAACAAGGCCTCCTGTCACTGTTTGACCCTTAGGTGAAAATGCAGAAATGACAATTACTCAAAATGAGACTTCACGAAATGGGTTGGAATGACAATTTGACTTCATGAAACAAGTGGATAGGCTTAATGCAAGGTGCTAGAAGCATTGAACAACTCTTAGGCCTTAAAGGCACAGTCGGGTACAAACTCATCAGAAAGCATTTATAGGGCTCAATTTTTCAATGGTGCTCAAAATTTGGACTACAATTTTGAGCGCCAACAACCTTATTCAATTGTCAATAATCAATACACAATCTAAGTGATCCATCCTTCTTGTTCACAAAGATAACTAGTGCAACCCAAGGTGATACACTAGGATGGATATGTCCTTTCTCCAAGAGTTCCTCCAACTGAATCTTGAGTTTGTTAAGTTCTTGTGCAGCCATCCTGTATGGAGATCTAGAAATGGGCTTAGCTCCTAGCACCATATCTATGTGGAAGTCTACTACCCAAGGAAGTGGCATATCATGAAGCTCTAAGGGAAACACATCCTTGAAATCTTGTGGTATTAGGTAGTCATCTAGAGAAGGTTCTATCTCATTTTCTTACTCCTTGTTAATGATAGATACTGCAAACAACTAACATCCCTTCCGTAAACACTGCATAAGCTGCATGGTGGAGATCATATGAAGAGACACTAGTCTTTGCACCCCTAAAATCACCATAGGAACACCACAATCATCAAAACACTCAACCTTCTTCTATCTATAGTCCATCTTAGTGTTATGTGCACATAGCCACTCCATACCAAGGACTACATCATACGATACTAGGGGGTAACTCATAGATCTAAGGTTGTGCTCAAGTCTCCAATTTGAATTTGACAATCTTGTATAAATGAATTAACTACCATCTTGGCTCCAGAGGCCAATTTAACTTCCCAATTATCATTATGCCTAGCTGTCACTAGCCTATAATGCTCCACTACAAAAGGAGATACAAAAAAATTGATGGCTCTAGAGTCAAACAATATAGAAACCTTAATACCTCTGATTATACCTATAGCCTCAATAACTATAGCCTAATGCTCAACTTGGAAATTATCAACTACTACAATTACCCTAAAGGACATGCCCATGTCTCCTACTGTAGGCTTTGAAGTGACTCCCCACTAATTACTGACTATTGGTCCTTGTGGGCACTCTCTGGCTAAATGACCCATACCACCACAAGAATAAGATGGTCCATGAGTCTGAACCTAAACTCCCTATGGCCTAGACTATTGTTGACCACCTGTCTTGTTGGATCTACTATAACCTCCATGGGAGGACTCTTGAGTCCTATTTGGTTGTGCATATGGAGCTTGTAGCCTTCGATCTTGTTAGGACCCATGTGATTACCACTACTTGGGCTTAAAGCCTTGATACCCCTGTGCTGACTTCTATCTATTATCCTATTGTGACTTTTGTAGTACCTATGGGGCCTTAGAGGACTGTGCTAACTAACCCTGATTACCCTTCCATGAGGGTTTATGTTGTCCTAAATCTTGGGAGTAATTTTGATTGTGAGACTGATCTCGAGATTCCTATTTATTGCAGAGGTCTTCCACAACCAATTTTGTCTTAACTACCTCCCTGAAGGTGCTCAAAAAAGCTAGGCATATTGAATTCTAAAGAGACAAGTAAAGACCCTTGGTTAATCAATAGATTCGTAGCTTCTCATCCTCCATGTACTTGACATAAGGAAGGAGCTCTAAGAATCTACTCTCATACTGTGCTATAGTAAGGTCCCCTACTAGAGGTCATGGAACTCCTCAATTTGACTCTATCTAAAATGCTAAAAGATGCCTATCTCTGAATCTAGCCACAAGTTCATTCTAGGTAAGTGTGTCTACTCTGACTCTGCCTATGGTCTCCTCTTGCTTCCACCAATTGGAAACATTGTCTCATAATAAGTGGATAGCAAGTCAAGTCTTCAAATTGCTCCCCATATGACCGTAACTTGAAGCACCTCTCTAAGATCTATAACCATGCCTATGCTTATGTACCATCCATGGTTTTGGTGAAAAGAGGTGGTTTGAGTCAAATCAAATCCATAATCTTATTCCCTATGTCCCTCGGTGCTCTCACTACTGTTGGTGGCTCTATGATTGGTGGTGGTTCAATATGATGAACTAAGGCCTCTTCCTGGTCACCTTGTCCCTTTGCATTTCTAGGTGGGGGACTCCTACTTCTTTCCCTATTATCAACTCTATGTTCCTCTATTCCTTGTTGTTTGGGCTATGGAATTATAGGTGGCATCCTCTCCTCTACTACTCCGATAAGATTTCAATAAGATTCTAAATGGCTATAAAAAGTTGATTAAGATTTTGAGGCTGCTCAGGTGGAGGCTCACCAATTCCTCAACCTACCCCTCCAGATGCCACACATGCACCTCTATGGCCTCTAGCCCTCTGATGACCATTATGGGTAATGGCAGGCATCTTACACACAAGTTTTAGTTTTAATGAGTTAGGCATAATGGGTTAGGCTCTAGTGGTGTAACTAGTTGCTCTGATACTAGAATTTCATGCCCTAAATATAACAAGGCAAAATACAACCAAATTTATTTTTGGATAGGTGAACTAAAGGATTACATGAAGCAACCTATACCATGTCATGGATATTCTATCAAACTATGAGTTATCTAGATAAAAAATTCATGTTTCCTTGTGGATAATAGGAGATTACAATTTTGATCAATGAGTTGGGAGTTGATAAAGTTTTTTGGTGTAAAGGAATTTTTTTTCATTTGATAACATTTACTTCAAGTCTCCACGGTAGTGCCAATTTATTTCCTGACATTTATTGAAGATCTAGGTTATGACATAAGAGGCAGTTTAGGTTATAATTTGATTCTATATCCAATCCTCAAAGTAAAACATTTTGAGCATAAATGTGAAGTATAAATTGTATATAAATGAGATTGCAATAATTCCATCACTTAAGAATGTGACTTTGTTTACAATTGTCCTAGATGTTCTGACTTTGAGTCATATAACCTTACTTAATATGCACTATGTTTAATACTAATAGTGTATGGTTATTACTATTTAATGAGATACATTGTATCCTTTATGATGTTCTCCACCTAGGTATTTAAACCAATTCTTAATTATTTATTCTCCAAATTACTCTAATGTGTACCCTTATAAAAAACTCATTTATCCATATATGTACTTATTAATATTCTTACATGCCTTACCTGACATATTATTTTTTAATGTCACATTTTATTTTTAAATATAAACCCAATTACATATTACTTTTATCATACTACTTTCATTGGCCAGGTTTGTGTGGAACTTAATTATAATGTCTTAACATAAATAAATATAAGTTGTTTAATGAAATAATAGAAATCATGGGGGTAATACAAAGTGTGTTCTTTAAACTCAGAATTTAATTATATTCCTACCAATTCATCAACACATGATTAATTAACTTGAATGTATTAGTCTAAACCCAAAAAAATCACTAAATTCTTAACTTTCTAACACCCCCACAACCCCATGCTTTTTAATAAGATGTACATCCCTTATCCTAATCACTAACACATGACTCAAATAACAATCTAACCCTAAGCACTAACACTTAAAATATGACCTACTTATCTTAAGCTAGGTGCCTAATTCCACTAGAAAATATTGCCTACCATTCCTTACCATCTATCCCTACTCACCACCATCTAAGACTTTACCTTTCTCCAAAAATTAGTACTGATCACAATCATGTTACAAACTTCTCCTTCCCTCAAACTAGGTACTAACTCTATTTGTCCCATCCAATGTCTCTTCTTCCAAGGTGCCTAGGTTCCTAGAAAAATGCATGAGCAAATGTCATATTCCTAGTTCATGGAAGAATCCTTTGCAAGGTGTCCATTATCCCAAAAGAAAGGTGAGGCAACCAAGGGATTAGGTTTCTAACATATGTCAGCCCTTGGTCCAACACCCTATACCATCCCAAGCACCAAAAGGGGAAGTTTCAAGGGTAAAGTACTTGGTGTAATGATAAAACTTAAACTTTCCATTCTTCCCAATGATGGGCACCTAGGAAGGAGGGCTCTGACATAGGTCACAACTAAAAGGTCACCTCAATATTTTCTTACTTGCATAGAAAAAAGAGTGTGGATGCCTAGTAGGGGCCACTGTCCCCTCATTCATGATGAATGTAGTCTTCCCTTGAAGGTGGAACCTAGGCCAGATAGGGATATTTTTGTTTAAGTTTTTTATAAATATATTATTTTGTTTGGTTCAATTGTATTGTTTTTATTTTGGTTATTTTTCTATTCTTTATAATAATAAAGTAGCCTAGTTCAAAGAGGGTAGGCAACTAGGTCTACTGATATCCAGCCTTGACATATCCCATTAAGTTTTTATTTTATATTTTATTCTTTTTGTTTTTGGTATGGTGATGACATGAAGGTCACGTGACTCATATGAGTCTCCATTTGCAATACTTATAGAATAGGCATTTGTTGTTGTTAAAGTTCTTTCCCTTGGCATATATGTTATTCTATTAATATTTAATGTACAAGATTTTAGGGTATATTCTTTTTAATATTTTGTTGCTCTATATTTTGTGGAAGGATTTATTTTCCTTCCCCATACATTTTCCAAAGAGCATAATATGCTCCTACAAAAAGTTTTATTTTGTTTCAATTTGTGTCATAAGGCATAAACTTCTATTTTTTTTTGAACTACAATGGTGGTGTAACTACTCCATCACTCTAAAGGTTGATGTCATGTATGCATAATCTATCTTTTGAATTTTATGGTACCCCAAAATTTAACTCTTTGTTTATATTACACAAAAATCAACTGTGGGTGACTGAGAAATGAGAAGGTTCACATATATGAAATTGCCTACACTAAAGGACATATCAACATTTTTCCATGCATATGCAATAGACTATCCAAATATAATACTTTCTTTTCATTGTATTGAATGCATAACATATAGACTTACAATTAAATCATCTATATTTTTTATCAACTTGACTATATAAAAAAGAATATAACCATTATGAAATATTTCTACCAATTGATTTTTAAGAAGAAGTGTCTCATTTATATTATTCTCCATTTTACATCAATTTATATAATGTGAAAACTCATAATGAATATTTCCTTACAAGTAAACTATATACAATTTCTCAATCTTTCCTTACACAATTTCAACAAGATACAATAATAAGAATATCCCTCTTTACAACACAATGAAATAACCATGAAGACTTAACATCCTAACACATTTACAATGACATGGATTATTTGTATCTCCACATATACTTGGTTTCCAACATTGCCAAGAATAAACCCTAACCTCTTCATAGGAATCATCTTTTCAAAAACCTACAATACAACACAAAATTGGAACCATGGAGGCTCAACTTCCATCCTAGGCTTCTATGAAGCCACCTACTGAGTAGGGGAAACAAGATCCATATGGGATACACACATACAATATTTGATAATGCATGAGAAACATACAAGACAACACATAACACTCCCTTCCAAGGTTTACACATTAATTCACCATTGGAATCATTATCACATTGGGTGAAGGTGGACTCTTCAAAGAAGAGATTCCATAACCAAATATAAACATCATATTGCAATTACGTTTTTCCTCTCAAGGCCATCATAAAAATCTCTTCCTTCTTACACACAAAGCCCCTTGTATCTCCCAAAACAACAAGGGTATATAGCTTCAATGGAGCCCATACTCCATGAAAGAAAGAACAACTCCTCATCATGAGGTAAATTTTCTCAACTAAAATGTTGAGCCCAACTAATCCCTTCACCTAAGGGTAAGTGAATCTTTCACATGCGTGATCACATTCATCATTAAAATCAAAACAAGAAAATCAAGAAAGAAAGCCAAGAAACTTACATGAACACAATATACATTCACACTATCACAACACAATACCAAAATCTACCATACAAAGATTCACAATACAATGGATGATCCCATGACAAATGGTCCAAGATTGCAGATCAATTGTGCTACACTAAAGGAAAGAAAATGAACATGGTTTGAAACACCAACCCTAGTCCAAGCTAAAGGAAATGATAGTTTCTGTAGAGATCTCTTAATCTATAGTTTCTGTAGAGATCTCTTAATCTCCTTCTAAACCTTAATTGTCTCTAAACTTAGAGAGTGGGTGGACACCCCACTAATTTTTCCAAAACCCCCTAATAAGGCCTTCCCACTAACCATTTTAGCAAAAACACCAAGCCACTTCTTCTTACAAACTTATCTCCCTTCAAATTTTCTATATTTGACTTAGTGGAAACATGGGAGACAACTCCAATTTTGAATTGATGGGATAATGCATGGGTAAAGGGGCCCCCTAAGTTGCCTAGGCACTAACAAGGTTAAAATTAGGTCCCTAACATGTTATATTATCATATGGTTAGCTCTTTTTAACATGAAAGACACTTTGGGACCACCTAATGACCCCTCAAAACCCTAGCCAAGTGCAATTTCGAATTTCCTTTGATTGTGACCCATCCTACCCCTTGTCAAGTGGGTTTACTTACTCATTAACAAGGTAATTATTTTTAGGGTAAATTGCCACCATTACCAAAACCCTAAATGACATGTCCCTAATGCACCTTTATGATTAAATATTTACACATAAAAGAAAACTAAGATTTACAAAGAAAAATACTTTCACAATGAGGCTTTTGGATCTTCCAAAGATTTACCTTGGTTAAACTGTGTTCACATAGGTTTGGAACTTGTTTCGCCCAAGAATTTCCATGGTTCCACTTCCTACACATTAAACTCGAGCATCAATAGTCCAAGGAGGTCATGTAAAATATATATCATCAATGCATATAATTTAGAATTTTACAAAATCCATATTAACATAATTCAAATTAAATTTCCTTTCCTAATTATTTCAAATAAATCATTCAAGATGTTAGAATATCTAATCTATATATCATAAACCATCATAATCAAATTAACATCTATCTACTTATCACATCAAATCATGAATCATCTTAATCAAATTAACATTTCACATCACATAAAAAAAAAATCTAATTTATATCTTGTCACAAAGTTGCATCCATATGTGTTCAATCATCCTATACACAGTCTTAGCTTCTTAGTACATATCATAAATGAAAAACACTCGTGAAATGTAAAAATCACTAGATAAAACAATTCACTATCCATCTAAGTCTCGATTAACTACAAAATATCAAAGTCTTGAATATCAAAATGCAAGTAAAATATATATGCTATGATGGGTTGGGTGAGGCCTCACATACCACCCAACCTCATGGTAACCCAAAAAGGTCCACTCCCACCACATTGAGGAGATAGTTTTAAGTCCCTAACAACATAAGAAACTCATAAGTCAAATCCAACATCTAATTGAAGCAAAACCTAAAAGAAATCTAACTCAAACATTCTAAGATAAAATGACATCTAAACCTAGAGGCTACAAAGACATGTAGGGAATCTATAATGCTAGTGGGCAAGCGTCACGCACGAGCCAACTCTAAGATTACCTAGCTAGTCTTTTAATCCTTATGCCCCCTAGTGTCTCTATGCGGCACTAGTATCCTCTCGTACTAACAAGACTAATAACAATGCATGATTGCAACTAAGTGTCCTCTCTCCTCCCATTCTAGTTTGTACTAGCACTCAATGCATGGGTGAGGAGACAAAGACTCTTATTGTTTCATTTTGTTCTCATTTAGTGTAGTGTTTTCATTTATTAAATAACCTACAATGGGTTACCTATCAGCCTCCATTGCAAGCCACTTCCCAACTTAAAATACAAATAACCTACCCTAAGCTCAGTAAAGAAAAAAGATCTCAAAAGACAAAAAACCATACATCAGTTCTCTAAACAAGCAACTGACAAGTATTGAAATCACCTAGTCAAAAATATAAGCATCACTAATATGATCATCCTACCAGGATTGATCCCAGAGAGTACGTATAAACCAAATCATGACATCATTTATAATCATCAAAATATTACTTCCTAGCCTCTAGTAAACATCCTAGAACTTGTCAACACTCTAAGTCAACCCTAATTCTAAAATAAAAGAAAGCATTCAACAAATAATGTAATTTCATAGTTTTGTTTGATTTTGAAAACACACAGTCTGAGTTAATAGTAAGGTTTAAATTTTCACTTCAATGTAAATTTTCAAACTAATAGGGTTCACGAATTTCTCTGTACAACTTAACCCATTTCCCATTTTAAAACAAAATGCACAATTACCATTAACTTGTAAAATTACAAAGATCATAATTAAATATCATAAAATAACTTAAAAATAATTATTTATTAAATTATTAATATAATAATTATTGATCATTAAATAAAATAATTATTTTTTTATTAATAATCAAAATCATTAAATAATAATAAAAATAAATAAATATAACCATTATTTAATAATATTTATCATTGATTAAAATTTATTTAAATTCTATTTAATTAATTTCAATTAATAATTAACAATGAAGAAACTATATTAATAAGTTAATTAATAATTAATAATTAATCAAAAACTATTTAAAAAGTTTCTTAATAACTAACATTTTATATTTTAACATTTATTAAAATTAATATTTTAATACAATATTATTAATTTAATTTAATTTAATAAAATTAATTTTTAAAAAACTAAAATAACCTTACCTACTATTATATTTAAAGCCTGTAGGCTAATCATTGTCATGACAACTCTACTTTTCTGATAGCAAAGTGCTGCTGTAGTAGTACTTATGCTGGCACGACAACAAATTCTATCATGTAGCCCTTTAATGGCTGCCTGTGGCAGGGTAATGGTGGGGGGTGGAGCTTTGGTGGCCCTGCTCCCAATGAAATTTATTATTATTATTATTTTAATTTTGTTTTATTAAAACAAAAAAATGAATTTCACAACCCCCCTTCAATATATTCATTTTTAATATATTTTTTAAAGAAAATTATGAAAAATGCTCAAATAGGAAAAACCCAATAAACTAGTTGATTTTGCATTCTAAAAATTCAAGTTCTTTTCAAAACCCTTCCCAATTAAAATACTCAATTGTTAAAATTCACAAAATTGGGGTTCTCAAAAATTTCATATCTCAAATACAAATAACTTTGATACGAATAACAAAAAAAATTACCATGAAAGATTCATCTTAAAGAAAATTCAAAAAATAGATTTAACAGACATGATGAAGACAAGAATTTCAAAGAATCAAAATTATTGTGCGAATAAACCACAAGATTCTACGTGAATATGATGCTAATACACAATTGTATGAAGAACATGAGAAATCCTCTTTCTTCTGAAATCATTCTTTCCAAAAATCCCTCCTTTCATATCATGGTCCCTGTCAAATGAACTTCCAATCTCTGATAAAGAGTTCTCCCCTAAATTTGGGGCATTGATTATGCAATCACGTGAGAGAACTTGTTGATCACAATTCATTTTAATATTTTATTACTTTTTTGAATATTCATGCACACTTTTTGCAATTTCAAATATCTTAATTAAATAAATTCCTCTTTGTCTCTTTAATAAATTTTCAAAGCATTTTTGATAAAATATTAATTAACTTAAGTAATAATAATATTTAGCATTTATTTGAAAATGATCTCATAAATATATTATTATTAAATTAAATAAATATTATTATGCCCTAAATTTAGAACTATAATTTTCTCTTTAAATTTAATTCTTTTATTTTTTAATTTCTCAACTAAAAATAATTAAACATTGAAATTATCTTAACAATTTTTCATTAAATTAAATCATTAAATATTATTTTAATTAGATTTAATTAACAAAAAAATTACCATAGACCCACAAGACAAACTATGAAAACCCATCATAAAATACAACATGCAAGATCAAACTCAAGGGTTATAATCATGAATTTATATCATGTGATGAATTTGAAAGGGTAATCATCTCAGATACTTGTCCTATTTCTAGGACAATAGGTTTAAGGTCAGGATTTGGACTCAAGAATTTATCCCCCTCTCTTACCATTGAGATATTGCAATAGGGTAAGCTTATCCTGGCAATTTAGGGAAATCAATAACCAGTACCATTAAGAGATTGCGATAGAGTATGCTCATCCTAGAAGTTGAGGAAAATTGATACCTAGTACTTGCAATCTACATGTACAAACACATATATTCTAAACTAAATAGGCAATGACAGGAAGTGGTGCATCATGTAAATCTCGATTAGCAGGTGACTACAAATCCCTTCCTCGACCACATCAAAAATGTCAAACATAAATAAAATATGCACATACACCATACACATGCAAATAAGGGGTAAGTATCCATAAAAATAAACACATATATTTAATCCATCTAACTAACATCATTAAATAACTGGAATCACTAAAAATAATCATCATCAAAGTATAATCATGCATACATGAAATAACTAGTACCAAAGTAGTCTCATTATATAATCAACTAGGTATGAAAACAATATCCAATAATCTGAAAAACAATGTCACTGATCATCAAGCATAAACTCAAAGTTTTCCTAAAAGAGTTCTACAATAATAATTGAAAAGTAAACTAGGGGTAGGCACTATATCCACCCCCTCAAACTTGGGCCTACTCCTAGAAGCATATAAAAAAGTAGGGATATAGATCCTTGTAAACTAGATGCATCCTCCCATGTAGCTGATGACTTATCAGTAGGGTCCCATTGGACCCTTACTTGCTCTATGGTTCAACCCTTGAGGGTCAAATCCCACTACTGTAGAATGTAAACCTTCTCCAAAGCCAACTGTCTATCCTCTACCTGTAATGCATTCCAATCAAGAACATGTATCACATCAAGAATTTATTGTCTAAGTACATAAACATGGAAAACATCATGAATACAAGCTAGGTTAGGCAAAAATGCAAGACAATAGGAAACTAGACCTATCCTCTCAAAAATATCAAATGGTCCCATAAAGTGAGGTGCTAGCTTCAAACCTTTTCCATAATGGATTGGACTCTTCCGTGGATGCACTCTCAAGAAAAATTTATCATCCACTGCAAACTGCTTATCCATCCTATGAGCATCAACATACTTCTTTTTTTTTTCTTGTGTTGTAGACACATGATCACGGGTGCACACTACCAATTGTTCCATATCTCAAAGCATCTTAAGACCGAACATGATGCAATCCTCAAGACTATCCCAACTCAAAGGTGTATAGAAAGGACGACCATACAAAACCTAAAAAGGTGCCACCCCAATAGAACTATAATACCCATTGTTATAAGAAAACTCCACAAGGTATAGATAATCCTCCCAAAGAGTTTTTCTATCCATCACATACATCCTCAACATATCCTCTTGAATGTGATTCATTCTCTCGATCTAACCATCTATCTATGGGTGATAAGTTGAGCTAAATTTCAAATATGCCTCAAGATCATGTTACAGTGATGTCCAAAATGTGGATGTGAATATAAGATCCCTATTCAAAATGATCTTCTAAGGAATACCATGTAATCTCATGATATCACACATGAAGACATTAGCTATAGAATCTGATATGTAGGATGACCTCATTGGTGAAAAGTGTGCCACCTTAATCAATTGATCAACGATGACCATGATAGCATCATGTCAACAAGCAGTCAAAGGTAATCGTACAATGAAATACATAGAGATGATATCCCATTTCCATGAAGGAATGAGATTAAGTTGTAGAAGTCTTGTTGGATGTTGGTGTTTTGCCTTAACTCTCTAACACTCAAGACACCTAGCCACAAAATTAGCTATATCATGCATCATCCTTGTCCAATAGTATAGACATCGCAAATGTGCATGCATCTTCTTGACACCTAGATGTGTCAAATAAGGTGTACGATGAGCCTCTGATAGGATCAATGCATGAAGCTCATCCCATAGTGGTACATAGATCCTTCTTAAATATCACAAAAGGTTATCTAACTCCAAAACATAACCTGAAAACCTACCCTCCAATGGTCTCCTTGAATCTATCTCCTTGCTCACCTCCTAATACCATATATCTATAGGAAGTGCCTGAAGTATATGACTCCTCAAATCCACACTAAGAGTCAAAGTTAGTGTCCCACGTCTCCTATGACTCAAAGTGTCAGCTACCATGTTCTCGTTTCCCTAAATATACTTCACCTTGAAGCCATACTCACAAAGAAACTCCATCCAATGCCTTTTCCTAGCATTTAGATTAGGCTATCTGAATATGTACTATAGACTATGATGATCACTATGAAGTTCAAATCAGTGTCCTTCCAAGAAGTGTCTCCATCTCACTAGGGCATGAACTATTGTAGCTAACTCAAGATCATGCATAGGGTAATTCAACTCGTGATCCTTGAGTTTGCACGATTCATAAGCAATCACCATCACATCCTACATCAATATTACTCCAATCCCCTCATCTGTACACACCATGAAGTCACCTACTAGATTAGGTACTGATAATATTGGTGTACTGGTCAAAAGCTCCTTGAGCTTTTGAAATGCTTACTCACATTTCTCCCTCCATATAAACTTCTTTCCTTTCCTCTAAAGGGAAGCAATAGGATGTGCTACTCTAGAAAAGTTTTGGACAAACCTGCGATAATAACTAGCTAGACCCATGAAGCTATGAATTTCTAACATGATAGTGGGTGCAAGCCAATATTCTTTTGCCTAAATCTTTGCAAGGTCTACAAAGATACCATCACTTGATATAATATGCCTTAAATACTATATCTCTTATTGAAAGAAATCACACTTTTCCAAGTTGGCATAAATTTATTATCTCTCAAGCACTACAAAACCAAACATAGATGTTCCTCATGCTCCATCTAGGATCTAGAATATACCAAAATATCATCTAGGAACACAAGTACATGCTCCATTTGGGATCTAGAATATATCAAAATATCATCTAGAAACACAAGTAAAAATTGATCAAGATAGGAACAAAGCACTCCATTCATTAGACACATAAAAATTGATGGAGTGTTTGTCAACCTAAAGGAACTATTGTGAACTCATAGTGCCCATAAAAAGTTTGGAAGGTGGTCTTATGAATGTTATCATCTTGAATGTGAAGCTAATGGTATCCTAACTTTAGGTCAATTTTGGAGAACAATATGGATCCCTTGATCTAATCAAATAAATCATCAATCCTTGGTAAAGGATACTTGTTCTTTATCATCACCTTGTTTAGCTATCTATAATCAATACACATGCACGATGAACCATCCTTCTTCTTCACAAAGAGCATTGGTTTTCCCCATGGATACACAATCAGCTAAATACTAATCTTGACTAGAAAGTCCTCAAGTTGTAGGTGCAACTCACTCAATTCTTGATTGGTCATATGATAAGGATCTCTAGAAATAGGCTCTTCTCCTAGAATAAGATCAATGCTGAAATCAATATTCCTCTTTAGAGCCATACCTAGAATCTTGCTAGCAAAGACATCTCCATACTCTTGTAATATAGGATGGTATAAAGTCTTCCCTATAGGTATTCTTCCTCTAGTTTTCTCATAATAATAGCAAACACCTTGAGATCCCTTATGAAAGCTCTACTTTAATTGCACAGTGGATATCATCCATAGAGATATAGGTCTTTAGATACCTACAATCTTTGAGTCCTTCCCTTGATCATCTTTAAATGAATTGTTCTTCTTTCTACAATCTATACTAGCTCTATGAGAGCCAAGCCAATCCATACCTAAGAACACATCATAAGACCCAAGAGAAATGACCCAAAGGTTAATTGACACCACAAAACTCCCTAGGTTTAGTTCACACTGCTACAAAAAGGAATCTGTAGAATCCCTAGCTCCAAAAGCAAGTTCCACTTGCTAACCTAGGTCTTGCTTTACTACCTCTAGGTTACATTTACCAACTATGGATGGTGAAATAAAAGAGTCTATAGTACCTAAATCAAACAAGATGGAGAGAGGTGTACCTTAGATAGATCCCATAGTCTCAACCACAATCGCCTAATGATCTTTCTGATAGTGGTCCACCACTACAAATAATTTGTGAGCCCTACCTACATCTCCAACTGTAGGCTCAGATGTTGCTGGCCTAGAACCTAAATAGTGAGATCTATGTTGTGGGAAGTGGGCTATAATGTGTCCAAAATATCCACAAGAATAACATCCTGAGCCTTTACCAGATCCCATCCCTACTCGAGGTTCACTTGACTACTGGTGGCTACCCTTACTAGCAAAAGACCAGTTTCTTTGCATAGGCTAAGTGTTCTAATTTCACTTGTTGTTCTGAGTGTTATGGTAGTTCCTTCAATTAGAACCACTTCCATCACTCTATGTTTAAGGGTATGATCCCTTATGTTGTTGGGGTTGCTGAGGTTTGTGGTTACCCTTGGATCTTGATACTGTAGGTTCTCCCATAAATCCACCATGTCCTAGATTAACACTATGCTCTACATGTATAGCTCAATTTACTGCATCATTAAGGGTTTTAGGTTCAAATATCTTAACACCCCCAACTATACAATTGTTCAAACCTTTGATAAAATTTTGTTCCAATTATGTTGGGTTATCACTAATTCCCACGTAGGACATGAGCTCATAGAATTTATGCTCATACTCTACTACAGTCATGGTGAACTATCTCAAGTTCTGGAATTCATCTTCTCTCTATTGATTGCATTCCTCTAGTAGGAATCACTCATAGAAGTTCTCCAAAAATAACTCCCATGTGACATTGTTCATGTTTATACCTAGATTTATCTCTTTGATATTCCACCAAAGAGTTTCAAGTCGATGATAGAAAACCTCACTTTCATGTTAGAGTGAAATTCATGTATAAAAAAATCCTATCAAGAGCAATAAGCCATTGCACGGCCACATAACCTGAACCCAACCCACTGAAGGGTTTGGCGTTGGACCTCTGAAGGTCCTTCATCTAAGTGACTACAACTAATCTCTATCAGTCCCTTTGAGGGCTCTTAGACCTAGGCCTCTCCTCATTCCCTATCTGGTGTGATCCTTCCTAGCCAACACCCTAAAGAGGAGGTAGGCAATCCATAAAGGTTCTCATCATTTTCCTCAGGTCAACCTCCTCATACTCAACTTACTGCTCTCTATGGTTCTCTTCTCGATGCTCATTGATATGCTCTTCCCAATTATCTTCCTAAATAGGGCCTTCATGGATCGACTCATGTACGTTGATGTTTCTACCTTGTCCATGGCCCCCACCATAGCCTAACTATGAGCTCTAACTAAATATCTCATCCTAGATGCCATCCTAAAATAATATCCAAGATTAAAAGATGCTATAATAACCATAAAAACATACCACTATAAAGCATACACATAAGAAACATGTTTTGAAAATAGTACAGATCAATTTTTCAGTTTTGCCTATTTTAGGATTAAGCATATTTTAGTTTTGAAGTTTAAGTGTTCAAGTTTGATAATATACTAATAATAGCTTAAATTTTGTTTCAATTCAACTAGTTCAAGTTTTTAGTTTGTAATAGATATACATAACAATTCAAGTTTCATTTTAGATCAACTAGTTAACAACTAGTGGTGTTCCAATATACCCAAAGCTCCCAATGTAGAAGCTAGGCTCTAATACCAAATGTAATGCCCCACCAAGGGATCCAAAAGAACTAACCTAAAGGTTTACTAATTTTTCCAAATTTTTTTTTAAAGATAACATACAACAACAACAATTAAACAGTGGAAGCAATAACATACATTCATAGATAACCAACACATAAACAAATTACATTACTTAAGGATCCCAATATGTTGAATCACATTTAAATTTAACTATTACTAAATCCAATATATAACACATCTAAATTAAAGATTAACTACAAGTTCAAATCCATTTAAATAATATACATTTATCCTGAATGCCACTAGACAATCATCATAATGCACAATCATCCATTGTACATGTCATGGGGTATGAAAGGGTGAAATAATATACATCATAAAATAGATTACATCATCTCTTTAAGATCCATGACATAACATATAGTACAATAAGTTAAACCATCCATCATATAGGTATAACCATCCATCATAATACACAAAGATAGAATCAAAGGAAATATAGAGCAAGGAACTCCATCCATGTCATCCACTAATGGATCACAATGGTAAAAGTAAAATGTACTACCACCTAACCTTGTTGTAACCCAAAAAGGTCCACTCCCATAGTGTTGAGGAGATAGTCTAAAGTCTCAAATAGGATAACAAACTCAAAAGTCAAATCCAACATCTAAGTCAAGGAAAACCTAAAAGCAATCTAACTCAAAGGTTCCATGATAAACAACATCTAAACCGAGAGGCTACAAAGACACATAGAGAATCTTTAATGCTAGTGGGCAAGTACCATCACATGAGCCAACTCTAAGGTTCCTCGTCTAGTCTTTTAATCCTCTACCTGCCTAGTGACTCTATGTGGCACTATTATCCTTTTGTACTAACAAGGCATACTAATGATGCATGGTCCCAACCAAGTGTCCTCTCTACTCCCATCCTATTCTATACTAGGACTCAAGACATGGGTGAGGAAAGACAAAGACTCTTATTAGTTCATTTTACTCTCATTTAAAGGAGTGTTTTCACTTATTAAATAACCTACAATGGGTTACCTGTTAGCCTCTTTAGAGCCTTGGCCTCCATTGCAAGCCACTTCCCAACTTAACATATAGATAACCTACCCTAAGCTCAACAAAGAAAAAGGATCTCAAAAGACCAAAAACCATACATCAGTTCTCTAAACAAGCAACTAACAAGTACCAAAACAACTTAGTCAAAAATACAAGCATCACTAATACGATCATCCTAATAGGACTGATCCAAGAAAGTACATATAAACCAAATCATGAAATCACATATAATCATCAAAACATTACTTCCTAGCCTCTAGTCAACATCCTAGAACTGGTCAATACTCTAAGTCAATCCCAATTCTGATATACAAGAAAGCATTCAACAAATAGTGTAATTTCATAGTTTTGTTTGATTTTGAAAACACACAGTCTAAGTTAATAGTAAGTTTTAAGTTTTTGTTTCAATATAAATTTTTGAACTAATAAGGTTCATAGATTTCCCTGTATAACTTAACCCATTTCCCATTTCAAAACAAAACACACCATTAGCATTAACTTATGAAATTACAAAGATCATAATTAAATATCATAAAATAACTTAAAAATAATAATTTATTAAATTATTAAAATAATAATTATTGATCATTAAATAAAATAATTACATATTTATTAATAATCAAAATTATTAAATAATAATAATAAATAAATTTAAGAATTATTAAATAATGTTTATCATTAATTAAAATTTAATTAAATTTCATTTATTTAATTTTAATTAGTAGTTAACAATGAAGAAACTATATTAATAAGTTAATAATTATTAATTATTAATTATTAATTAATCAAAAACTATTAATAAAGTCTTTTAATAACTAATATTTTATATTTTAACATGTATTAAAAATTAACATTTTAATATAATATTATTAATTTAATTTAATTTAATAAAATTAAATTTTAAATAAAATAAACTAAAAAAACCTTACCTCCAATTATATTTAAATCTCGTAGGCCAATCGTTGTCATAGTAGCTCTACTATCATGATAGTAGAGTACTGTCGCAATAGTACTTCTGCTAGCACATCAACAGGGCCTGCCATAAAGCCCTCTGATGGCCATCGTGGTGAGGTAATGGTGCGGGGTCAGGGTTTTGGTGGGCTTGCCCCCAATTTATTTATTATTATTTTAAACATTTTGTTTTATTAAAATAACAAAATGAATTTCACAGTCCCATCCAATATATTCATTTTTAATATATATTTTTAAAGAAAATTATGGAAAATATCTGATAGGGAAAACCCAATAAACTAGTCAATTTTGCATTCTAAAAATTTAATTTCTTTTCAAAACCCTTCCCAAAAAAATTACTCAATTGTTAAATTTCATAGAATGAGGGTTCTAAAAATTCCATCTCTCGAATATAGATAACTTTGATACGAATAACAACAAAATTTACCATGAAAGATTTACCTTAAACAAAATTGAGAAAACATATTTAATAAACAAGATTAAGACATGAATTTCAAAGAACAAAAATCACTATGTAGATGAACCACAAGATTCTACCTGAATCTGATACTAATATGCAACTATATGAAGAACACGAGAAATCCATTTTCTTCTGAAACCCTTTCCAAAAATCCCTCCTTCCAAATCTCGGTCCCTTTGAAATGAACTCCCAGTCTCTGATAAAGAGGTCTCCCCTAAATTTGGGGCACTGATTGTGCAATCACACAAGGGAACTCATTGATCACAATTCTTTTTAATATTTTATTACTTTTTGAATATTCATGCACATTTGCACTTTAAAATATCTTAATTAAATTAGTTTCTCTTTCTCTCTTTAATTAATTTTCGAACCATTTTTTTGATAAAAATATTTATTAACTTAAGTAATAATAATATTTAGCATTTATTTAAAAATGATCTCCTAAATATATTATTAATAAATTAAATAGATATTTTTATGCTCTAAAATTAGAACTATAATTTTCTATTTAAATTTAATTCTTTTATTTAATTAATTTCTCAAGTAAAAATAATTAAATATTGAAATTATTTAATATTTTTCCATTAAATTAAATCATTAAATATTCTTTTAATTTAATTTAATTAACAAAAAATTCACCATAGACCCACACGATGAAATATGAAAGCTCATCATAAAATATAACATACAAGATCAAACTCAAGGGTTATAATCATAAATTTACATCATATGGAAAATTCAAAAGGGTAATCCTCTTAGATACTTGTCCTAATTTCTAGGACAATTGGTTTAAGGTCAAGATTTGGACTCAAGAATTTATCTCCCTCACTTACCATTGAGATATTGCGATAGGGTATGCTCATCCTAAAAATTTAGGGAAGTCGATACCTAGTAACTATAATCTGCATAAAATCCATGCATGTACAAATACATATATTTTAAACTAAATAGGAAATGGCAGGAAGTGGTGCATCATGTAGATCTTGACTAGTAGGTGACTACGATTCCCTTCCTTAACCACATTAGAAACATCAAACATAAAGAAAACATACACATACACCATACACATGCAAGTATGGGGTAAGAATCCATAAATAAAACATGTATAAATAATCCATCTAAATAACATCATTAAATAACTACAATCATTGTAAATAATCATCATCAAAGTACAATCATGCATTAATGAAATAACTAGTACCAAAGTAGTCTCATCATATAATCAATTGAGTATAAAAACAATATGCAATAATCTAGAAAACAATGTCACTGATCATCAAGCATAAACATAAAACTGGCCTAAAAGAGTTCAACAATAATAATTGAAAAGTAAACTAGGGGTAGGCAGTACATGGTCTACCTAAGACACAAGTTGTAAAGTTGCTTGAATATTTTTCCAAATTGCAAAAGTTGTCATGACAACTTTTATTGCAAAAACTTCAATTAGATGGTTGTGTAACCACATCAAAATGAGAAGGTGTAATTGAGCTACATATCTCCTCCCTAGATTTGTAGAAAGAGTGGGAAGGCATTATGATGGAATTTGGTTCAATGAATAAGCATATTTCAGTGTTATTTTATCACAATATGGGTTTTGGCTTCTTGAGGGAATTTGATGAATTAAGTTTAATATTGTACCTTGCTCATGAGCTTTTATGTATTTTTTACTATTTATTTCTATTATTAGATAGTTTGTGGAATCCATTTTATTTCCATTTTTGTAAATACTTTGGTTTGTGCACTATTGTTGTCCTGAACTAGGCAGTTTGTGAAGATGGGTTCATAGCTCACCTTTCCACTATAGCACCTATACAATATCTTGGAATGTGTGAGGTGAATCCCTATACTATAATCATGTAAGAGCTTGGGCCCTAGAAAGAAATTTTGGCCATTTTGTACAAGTGATTCCCTAGGCAAGCCATATGAACATGGTTAGGGATCACAAAGTTTGAAATAGCATTTAATGGGATTGAGTACAATGAATACATCAGTCTAAGTGGATGGAGAGAAGGAAATAAGAGTGGATAAGTCCTATGCCAAAGGGGACCTCTTTGTGACATGTGTAGAAAAGGATTTGATCAAAACCTTAAGAATCTTGTCAAAAAAATTGCAAACCCCTAATTTTAGGCTTAAAATTAGCTTCCCACTATACAAACATGTTGGAAAAGAGAGACCAAGAGAATCTCAAAGGTATTCCATAAGGGTATCAAGATATGAAGTTAGTTTTCCACTTCATTAAGCCTTTTCTTGTGTTAAGTTCCAAATGGTGAGTTTGGAGGCCTAATTCCTTGTAGCCTCTCTTGGCCTAAATTGGAGAAATTTCTTGGAATTGATAAAGATTTCAATAGATTTTTGGTGGATGAGTATTGGAATGGACTCAAAACCCTAGGAAAAATCCTATCCCTCCATGTTGAGTGGATTATGACCATGCGTGGGTATTTGGTGTAGATGAGCCAATAAGGCATTTAAGGAGTGGTAATTAGTTGATGTTAAGTTTTACATTGGTGTGGATGAGTTGATTGAGGAAAGGATTGGGAGTGTGATGCTCCTAAGCTGGGATTAGTGCAAGAACCCTAAAAGCTATAGATTAGGGCTTGAGTAGATCCTATGAGAATTTAGGGTTAAGGAGCAAGACTTTTCCTTACATCAGAGTGGTATCAAAGCCCCAAAAGATCTAGGATTGTGGATAGATGTTTTAGACTCCAGAAGAGGTAATGGGTAAAAAAACATGATGACTAATGTAGAGTTAGCCAAGGAGACATGTGAGAAAAAGGAGAAGAACACAATCCTTGAAGAAGCCCTAGAAGAAATGAAGACAAAGTCAGAAGAAGTTGCTAAGGCAGCTAAAAGTAAAGACAAAGAAGGTGGAAGTAGTGAAAAAGGAAAAGAAAAGATCGAGAAGGAGGACATCATACCCTAACTAGACCCTCTATTTAATGAAGATCCATTCCTAAAGGCCATCAAAGCACTAGGAAGAAAATCCCTAGAAGGAATTCCACTATTTAATAGAAACATGGACACTAATATAGTGATGGAGTGGTTTGAGGGGATGGAGAATCATTTTGAATGTGATGGAATCATAGAGGCACAAAACATGAATTTTTCCAAATCAAAACTCAAAGTATCAACATTGACATGGTGGAAATACTTATAGGATGAAAGGGTTAGTATGGGAAAGAATCCTATAGCCAATTGGAACACTATGGTGACCAAAGTGAAAGAGAACTATTTTCCAAAAGATTATGAGGTACAGTTAGAAAAGAAAGATCCAAGGTGTAAAGTAGAAAGACTTGGATGTGGCCTCTTAGATAGAGAATTTCAAAAACTATACCTAAGGTCCAAGATTTGGGAAGAGGAACCTGTTAAGGTAGAAAGATACTTGGGTGGGATTAAATGGAGCATCTAAGAGGAGCTAAGCCTATGGACCCCTACAATTGTTCCAAAGTGTCATTTATTGGCACTTAAGGTGGAAAAAAATAGTAGGAAGAAGGGAGATTCAAAATTCAAAGTTAGAGGTAGAGGAAAAGACTAAAGAGGGCATAGAGGTGGATAGCAAGGTAGAGGAAATGATCAAAGAAGCCAAGGCAAGTTTAAACTAGCAAAGTAGGGAAGTGAAACTACTCCAAGGAGAGGTTATTCAAGAGGAAGAGGTAGTGAAGTAGGATCAAATATAGGAAGAGGTACATGTAGGATCAACTCACATTTTTCAAGTATGAAGTGTTAGACTTGTAATCATTAGGGCTACCCTACCTATAGATGTCCTGACAAGCCTACCTCTTCAAGTGGTGATAAGAGAGTTTCCTATGCTCATGAGGACACCATGAGTTTTAAGGTATCTGAGGTAGATCACATTGAGTCAAAGAGGAGAGAGAACATAATTTTTAAAAGAGTGTTGATTAGACAACCAACCAAGGATGAATCCAATAATAGAAGAAACTTGTTCAAAATTAGGTGCAATATTTTTGGCAAGGTGTACAAAGCCATTTTGGATTCAAGTTCCACATGAAACATCATATTAGAGGAAGAAATGGAGAAGCTCAAGTTAGTAAAGGTACCTGATATTAACCCTTACAAGGTTACATGGTTGAACAAAGGGCAGAGTGTGTTGGTCAATGAGTAGACTTGGATTGAGTTCTCAATTGCAGGCTATAAAGACAAGTTACTTTGTGATATATTTCCTATGGATGCATGTCATCTACTATTGGGTAGACCTTGGCAATATGAAAAAGGTGTTGACTATGATTGGAAGGAGAACTCCATTTCTTTCAAGAAAGATGGAAGAAATTTCAAGATTTAGTCCCTATTAGAGGAAGATGAATCATAGTCAAAGACTCTTGGTGTGTTGTTGAGTAGTGGGAAGGATTTTCTCAATGCCTTGAAGTATGAAGATAGTAAAGGGTATGCCATTATCCTTAATCCTAAGGATGAAGAGAAAACTAAATAAGAGCCCTTACCCAATGAAATTCAAGAGATTCTTGAGATGTATAAAGACATTGTTAGTGATGGGACACCTACAACTTTACCTCTTAGGAGAGTGATAAGTCATCAGATTGAATTTGTACCTAGTGCTACATTTCCAAATAAGGTATCCTATAAGCTTAACCTAGATAAAAACAAATAGGTAGCTAGGTAAGTACAAGAACCCCTAGATCGAGGTCTGATAAAGAAGAGGACCAGTCCCTGTGTAGGGCCAGTAGTTTTGGCATCCAAGAAGGGAGGAAAATGGAGGCTTTGTATAGACTCAAGGGCCATCAATAGAGTCACAATAAGGTATAGGTTTCCCATACCTAGAATTGAAGACTTGATGGATTGTCTTGGAGGAGCTCAATATTTCACAAAGTTAGAAATAAAAAGTGGTTGCCATTAGATAAGGATAAAGGAAGGTAATGAGTGGAAGACAAGTTTTAAAACTATAGATGGATTGTATGAGTGGTTTTATTGGAATTTAAAATAGGAAAAGTAAACTTTTGAGGGGGTGAATCAGTGCTTTAAACTTTGACCCATAAAATATTTACCACACATCCATCTTACATATTCAATAAGTTAACTAAAATACCATGTAAAGCATATACATCTAAAGCATGTAATTAAGAATTCACACATTTGTGACACAATATATGATTACCTAGAAATCCTTCAATGAGAAGGGAAAACTGGGGTGGGGATGACACCCATAAATCTTCACTACTACAGCAATAAAGTGTATCCAATGAAGGTTACAATGTTTGATCATGAAACATGATCTAACTTGTGAAAGGTCTTCCCTGTTGAAGGCTTACAAAGACTATTAGGTCTTACCCTGTTAAAGGATTTCAACACCTTGTTAGAAGTGTGCTTGATTAAAGGACTTCAACTCACAATTAAGTAAGCACCTTGTTAGAGGATTTCAATACAGCCTATTAGGGCTACACTATTAAGAGATTTAACTAATTCACTTATTAGAATGTCTTGACATTGATCTTGTGGTTAGCATTCTACTGCTTGATGATAGATCATATCTATCATATTGTGTACTTGATCCTTCTTGATCAAATGTCTCTATGTTGTTCATTATTTCCTTCTTCTATTCTCCTTTTACTAATTCTACAATACAGTTTAGATCATAATGCCTTGATCACCATGAATTTCTTGGTTTGTGCATGCAAAACTCTCCTTTTATCATTCATTCATTCCCTTTCTCAAACATATGAAGTTTAGGATTAATCCTCCTTAAGAAGACCTAGGTGACTAGGGTTAGGTATGAATTAATAGCTGTGATTCATCCATATTGCCACTTAAACCTTCCTTTACCTAATTAGGTAAATGTAATACATAGGGATTCCCAATTGAGATTCATCCTTATCACCAAAATATCATAATTCAATCCTTAAGTTGGCTCAAAAATGGTTTACATAGTAGTTTTTACCAATACAAACAATTATGACAAAACTGTGATACTTGGCATCTCAAGTCCTTGGTTCTCGACACATACTATGACTTCAATGTTCTCACTTAGCATCCAAAAGACTTGGCATGCACTATTTTCTTGAATCTTGAATCACTCAAGACATACTATCTGCTTAGCACTTGAGTGATTTGTCACATGCGTGACTCGGTACATGAATGACTCAGCACATGAGTGACTTGGCACTCACTATATACTCGGCATGCTCTAACTTACATGTTGTGCTTGGCATATGTTACTCGTTTAGCATGAACTAAGTAAATGACTTAAGTATATGAACACTCACTAGTCAAAACCAATATGAGATTAACAATCTCTCCCTTTGACATGACTGTCAAGAACACTTGGTCATACATTAATACTCTTATCTTACGATAATAACATGAACTCTTATTTGGCTTCTATACAAAATTTCAAAATATTAAAATTTGGGAACATGACTTATATTTCAAAATCTCATAACTCCCCCTGAGTTGTTTGATCTATTCTATACTACATTCTGTATCAAAATCTTTCTCCTGTTTAGTAGATTTTTGTCAACTAGTACTCTTTCACTATTTCACTATTTTCTACTTTTACACCCCCTTTTCTCTTAGTCTCCCATTCTTTCTCCTCCATAGCTCTTACTCCCCTTTTTGACACTAATGTCAACTGGTTATACACTAATAGTGTATTTGTCCAAAAAGGATTTATGGAACTCGAGAATAATTTTAAGATTTGCATCTCAATTATCACATGCTACCTCTAAAGACTTAATCTGGATGGCCAGCTTAGTAGCAAGGTGTACTAAGCCATCTAATGTAGAAAGATTGGGGTCTTTCTTCATAAGTGTTTCTACCTATCCTAGCTCCTTGTGTAGAATATCCATGTGAGGAGTCAATGTAGATTGGATGCTATAGACACCTAAAATCCTTTAGAAAATAAAGTATTTTTATTTTCTGAAAAAGTCCCTGATGACATCATCATTAATTAATTAATTAATTAATTAATTTTTATGCCATTAAATCCCCTTGTCTTAATTAAAAATATTTAATTAAGGAATCCCTCCCAAAAATGTTTAAATCTTATTTAAATATTATTTCTTTATTTATTAATTATTTAATTAATAAATTGACCAAAAATCCCAAAATAAATAATTTATTTATTTTTTGCCCAAAACTTGGCCAATTTCCTTAAGATAACTAACCTCTTCCAAAATCTCCTAATCCTTCTTTAATTTCAATTAAAGGCCAATCCCATCATTTTCTACCCTTAATCCCAACGCAAAATATTTAATTAAGGTTATATATTAATCCTCATGTTTATTAAAAATGTTTTAATAAATATTTCCTCAACCCAAACCCTTGAGATAAATAAACTTTATTTATCCTCAAAACCTTATAAAGTTCTAGACTCTTCTAGAAGGACTTTATCCTCTTCCTAAGCCTATCTCTAAACCCCCTTTTTAGCTTAATCCACCCCATCCTCCCATACTAACCAAGCTTAGCTACTAACTCACCCACCCTCATTGAATGCCATCCACTTGCATATCTCTAACATCCCTAATCTAAATCCTAAATCACCTCTAATCCCTCCCATAACCTTGTCACATTCTCTAAGCAAGCTTAAGACTTTCCTAAGCCAAGAAAATTCAACAATCTCAACTCCCTCCAAAATATCCCAACCACCCAACCATGAATGCTCTTACAAGGCCATAAAGACTTACAAACCCATTCATTTCTCTTACAAGCCATTATGAAGGGTCTTTATGAAGATATTATCTCTTGAGCCTCCTTTGTTGACTCATCCTTGCCCTTTCCTTCATTCTCTCACCTTGTGACATGTATCACTCCCTAATTGGTTGTAAGGAAGCACAATCCATGTGCTCTCCTCTCATGCAATTTGAGCCCTCCATAATCTTTTCCCCATCCTTGCATCTTAGCCCTCAAACCCTCAAGCCCTTAGCCTATAAATTGGATCCCCTCCCAAGCCATTTCATCACAATCCTTGAGTTAAAGTTATAATGCTAGTTTGAGAAGCCAAAGCCCTTAACCATACCCTTATAATGCCAAATTGAGAGCTCAAAAAGCTACCAATTTTCCATTACCCATCTCCATCATTGAAGCAAACTTGAAGCCCTTTGAGCATACATACTAATCCTTCATTTAGACTCATCTACCAAGCAAAGAGCTAATTCCTATTGGGAGAGTCCATTCATTTGGCTCACATTCCTAATTAGGGGTTCCTCTTTAGCCTCTCTTATATGTTATATTAATCTTTGTTAGTTAATGCTTTGTTCTCTTAATAGATTAGTGTTTCTTGCTAACATATTAGTATATACAGATGCTAATTAGTTTAGCCCTTATGCTGGCTTCATCTGCTTGTAGTGTTGCTAACTGACTTGGGTTTGCAATTGGGTCCTAAAATGTTTCTCACTTTGAGATGGAGTCATGGGAAATTTGGCTCTAGATGACTACATTTAACTTTCGAAGCTTACAATGTGATTCCTTATCTCTTGTGTGAAGAGTGTAGGATTATGCAATTTAGTATACAGAGAGAAAATGTTCTTGAATACCTCCTTAATACTTTCTATCTTAGTTGCCAATACAAGTTGTGTTAGTGCTATATCACTAGATATCTTCTCATTTAATTTATTTTGAAACTTCTTCTTAGACCATTCTAATAGTTTTTCATTAATATCTAGGTCTGTATCACTTACTCTTTCCACTATGTTGGTTAGTTTTTCATTGATTGGCTTTGTTTCATCTGGAGTAGGTAAACTAAATGCATCTAAGAAAATTTCTTTGATCTCAATCAAATCTTGCTTCTACCTATGCTCTCTTTTGAGCAATTCTTGATGTTTCTTTCTTGCTAGGGTTTCTTGTAGTATGCCCATCTACTCAATTGTTACTGTTGAACAATCAAATTGAGGCAATACAATTTCTTCATCTAGGCTAACATCTCCATAATGAATTACCTCTTATGCCTTAGATGAGCTAGGACTCGACACTAAGAATTGTAAAGGTGTTGCATATGCACTCTGCCTCTAAATAGTTTGACTGGAAGGAGTTTTTGATTCTAGTAATGTTATCAATGCTTGAATTGCTTCTAGCTTCTTCGGCTTGGTCATCACATTTATCTCTTCGTGCTTGTCCTTTTTTTCCTTTTTATTTTAATTGCACCTTGAACTTATGCTAGAGGTGGGTACATCTACTTGACATGTTTGACTTGGTGTCCCATCATTGACTAGTGTTTCCACCTTATCTTCTCCAATAGTCTCAACCTTTCCTTTTTAAAGTTCTTGAACATTTTGTGAGTTTGGAGTGCTTTCCATGGGTGTACTAATAGTGCATCTTGTTGTCTCCTTCCTTTGATATACAACTAAGTGTGGTGAAGGTTGTACACTTGTGACTTGAGGAGTGATTGTAGGTGTGTCTTGTGTTTTCACTTCCTCCCCTACAGTCATATATTATGATATTTGAATTTCATCAATACTTACCAATATAGGGTTGTCACATAATTTGGCCTGAAGTGTGGATTGGTCAAGTATCTTTTTCAAATCTTCCTCTATTAGCAGATTGATGTTCTGATCAGTAGGATTAGAAACATCCTTTACTGTGACACTTTTGATACCTACACTTATTACCTATGAGGGCTAGCACTCAACATTTTTGTATCTTGTACACTTTGTTTTGGTTGATCCTCTTCATCAATTTTTTCCTGATCATCAATATTCATATTAGTGCCTCCCTTATTTGTGCCTTCTTCATTTTTATCCTCTTCATCATCTTCTATCTCAATAGGTTCTTGCTCATCATCTCTAGCTATGGCTAGTCCATATGTGATCTTCCACATTTGTTTGGACTTCTTTACAACATCCTCTATGTTGTTCTATAATATGTTGAATTCCCTATACTTAGGTACAAATTTCACAACATATTTCTTTATGGATTTTGACATTTCAGTCTTGCTAAGTTCTTGCATAACTTGGGCAAGGGATGCCTCCCTAATTTTTCCTTTTGTGTTCAAACAAAAATTTCATTTCTTCTCAACTCTTTCATATAAACTCTTAGGTATGGTGTTGGCAATTTCTAGATGAGCTTTCTTCAATGTAGCCATCATGGCATATATTGCCTCCTCTACTTGATTTTTCTCAATCTTTCCAATTATATCAAATTCAATGTGAGAAAAAACTAACAAATCAATATTGTTTCTAATATTCTCACATATATTATCTAGGTATGAGGAGGGACTATGACTCACCACTTGGAATTGGCTAATGTTATCAGATTCATTCTTCTCCTCATCAAATTCAGCCTAAGCAACATACTTTCTTCTTAGTCTTTTATTTTCTCCACCTTCCTACTCTTTAGGCTTGGCTAGGTTTTTAGCCTTCTATTTAGTGACTCTTGTACTAACCCTAGTGGTAGGTGTTGTTGGTTTGGGTTGTCTTGATTTTGCAACCTTGTTTGATCTTGTCACTATAGATGTCTTTGCCTTTCTTTTCTTTATGTCAGTGGGAGTAGGTCCTTCATCAACTTCTTCTCCCTTAGAACCTTCTACAATTTTTGTCTCCTCTTCTTATCAATCCTCACCTTGACCTTGTGTTAGAGCTAGTGGTGCTTGAGCATGTGTATCTTCTTCTTCTTCTTCCTCCTCTTCCTCAGCACCTTCACCAAATTTTTCTTTTAATTTCTTTACCAATTTGTTCTTCTTCTGGATTACAGAGGCATTCTTCAACTCCATAGTGATTTTTTATTTGGCCAATTCATAATTACCAAATGCTTTAGCTTCTTTGTCCACTTCTTCTACAAGTAATGTTGTGATTATTGTAGAGGCCTCATCAACATTTATCTCATAACCTAATGGCCATATCCATCTCACTCTAGGAATTATTGCTTGTACATATGTGTGATTAGTGTAAACTAGGAATCAAACATTATCATAATGTTTCTCCACTAGTGAGACTGGTATCCTTAATTAGTTCTTCATAGATTGTTTGAAATCTTCAAAATAACTAGTCATTACTTATTGAAAGTTTTAGATTACGGTAAAAATAGGTTTTGAAGGGACCCCAAAACCCTTTTACATCCTCAAAAAAGGAAAAAAAACACTAACCAAAAGGAAAGAGTGCATAAACCTACTAAAAACTAGCATCAAAATCAGGTTTTACAGGGACCTAAAACCACTATTAAAGTCTAGATAATAAACCCAAGTTTTACAAGGACCTAGAACTGGCAGTATATATAAAATACTAAAAACCAGAAACTAGGACCAAATACAGGAAACAGAAGAACCAGCCACCAAACAAGACCAGCATAGGAACCCAACCAAAAAAGAAGACCCAGGAAACTATTGCAATTTCGTAATCATCTTCACAGCCTCCTTACCAATCTTAGCTGTATCCTGGATGGAGTTAGCAGCTGAAGAAGTAGCATCAATCAAAGCTTTTTTCCTCAAACTCTATCTTGTCCTCTTGCTTGGGCCCTCCAAAGATATGGTTCCTTCATTAACTCTTTTACCCAGAGTTGTCGCAGCTGCACAGCTGTACAGATTACTGATTGAAAGTTATTGCCTAATTGTTCATGAATTCTCCTATCTATACTACAATTTATCTATTTGTATTTCATTCAAGCTTGCCAAAAGTAGGAAATGTATTTTTCACCTAGAAGAGAATAAATACCAAAATAGATCCAAATTTGCACTAAGCACTTTTTGTTTTCCTTATTGCTCCCAAGTTTTTATTCAATTACTGCAAATGCAACTCAACAAGATCATAAGTATGATCTTTCTTCACAATTTAATAGCCCATGTCCACTGGAATGAAAGGTACACTATTTAATCTTCTTGACTGATAAAACTTATGTGCAATTACCCTCATTGCAAAAGCTATCAAGGGATTTGTGATTGTATCAATAGTCATACACCTTTTGTTCTATTCAACCCTTGTGTTCTTTTCAATGACTTCCTTTGACTCACTTCTCATATTATTTGGTTAATCTAGGGTTAGATACCTTGTTACCCTATAAATAATTTTCTTTGTAATTTTAACCAGTCCATTGTCTAACCATGCTGAGCTGTCATGTATTCTGCTTAAGACAATTCTTATCCACTCAATTTTGAAGACATTCAGAAAATCTAGGACATGAGTTAACCCTTTTTTCTCAACAATATTGTATTCTTCCTTCAATACTCAATTTTCACATAATTTTCCATATTCTTCTCTAATTTCCATGTCACCTATGCTTCTAATCTTGCAATTATAACAATTCCTAACACCTTGTATCATTAAGACTCACGATGGTATCATAGACAATGTACTAGAGGGATCTTTCTTATATGTTATGTCTAGAATAGCCTTGAAAATAGGTTGTTTAATCTTGTTACTAATTAAAAAAACATTTAAAACATATTTTCCCTCTACACCTTTCCCTTTTGAAGAACTAGATGCCATTACATAAATCTAGGGTTTGCAAAATTTGAAACGACATAACTTAGCACACGATAAATACCTTACAAATCCTGATGAAATGGTGTTGAATAGCCATTCAAATCTCTTTCAAATTTTGAGATGAAATTATCCATATCACCTTTAGCTCTTTGTCTTCTTTCTTGATTTTGAATGATGTTAAATGAGAAGAAATTGATCAAATAGCCCTTAAAACACTGTAATTAATGTTAATTTCTTACACATTTGTAAGCTTAGCATCAACTAATTTTTGGCTTACTCCACATCCACATGTCTTTCTATTTTCTTGGAAACCATTACAAGCTCAGCCTTAACTAACCAATTCCATTAGCTTTACATCCACTAGCATTTCAATTGGCATCCATAAGAAACATTTCATGCTCAACAGTAACATGAAAAAGCTGACAAAACTTTAAATGTTTTTCTTTGATTTCTAATAACACTTTTTATCTTTATTCATGTGTATGTAATATTTTCAAAATTGGATCCTTGGAACTGATGTATGGTATAACTTTTAAATATAAGTCCCACATATGTCTTGATTTCTTAGTTTAATGAGGTGTAATCACCTGACCCATTAGGTGAAGTTATCTCATTTGCACTTGATGTGTTGCAATCCTCCTTTCTCTTCCATGTCTTGTTCATCTCATCTATGACATTTTCAATATCTACCAGTCTTCAAATAGCTAAAACATGTGGTTTGATTCAACCACCTTTTTTTGTCACTCGTAAAATGTGTTCTAATATAGTTCTCAGAAACATATCCATACTCTTGATAGTAGTGACAACTATACCTTGTATTATAATCCCAATTATAAGAGTTGCAACTGGTCTTTACCTTTGTTTACTTGTTTGATGACCACATGGGTTTGGATCTACACTCAAAAGGTTTGTGACCATACTTTTGATAGTTATAACAATATCCTACAAATCTTTGAATGTGCATGGTCTTAGTTCTACATTTATGTGCTTGATGACCTTGTCTGTTGCACTAATCATAGTGACCCATGCACTTCTACTTAACATTCTGATTTACAATCTTGCTTCTACATACATTAGCAGTATGTCCTTTCTTACCACAATTATGACAAGTAGGTTTTGAGTTCTTACCTTTGTTCTTTTTTAAGCATTTTTTGGATAATTCTCCTTCTTCAGTACTTGTGTATCCCAGTCTTGATGTGTCATTGGTAGATCTAGGAGATCTCATCAACTATTCAAAGTATTTGATAGCTTCATTTGGTTTATTGAATCTTGTAGTAAACTAATTTTCCCTTTTTAGATCATTTCTCAACTATTCATTCTACAACTTCAGTACATTTATCTCAATGTCTTTACTATTTATTTCATGATTAGAAATCATGACTTGATTCAATGTTTCCAATTGCATGTTAGCAATCCTATTTACTTCTGATGATTTTTCCTCCAATCTATTGATCAAAATTCTTATGTCATCTTCAACCATGGCTTTGTCTTCTATAGCTTTATTTTTTTGTTTGGTCATCTCAAATAGTAATATGGCTTGTGATTCTTTTTCTATCTTAAGATTTCTCATCTCTTCAGCTAAGGTTCTATTCTTTTCCATTAGATTTGCAAGTATTGCATCAAATC
Organism: Cupressus sempervirens; assembly: GCA_028749045.1. Classification (NCBI taxonomy): domain Eukaryota; kingdom Viridiplantae; phylum Streptophyta; class Pinopsida; order Cupressales; family Cupressaceae; genus Cupressus; species Cupressus sempervirens. The sequence goes on from CM053788.1 coordinate 221,839,637, forward strand.
CATTAGAATTTCCATTTGCAAATAGCTTAGTAGTGTCCATCTCTTGGTATTATATGCCATTCTCCTCAATAGTAATTTCCTTCCTTCTCTTCAATTATTTCATTACATCATCTCTTGCTTCATTCAACTAATGTAGAATGAGTTGTATTTCGATTCTCAATGATCTTTCCCAACTTGTAGACTTCCATTTCCAAGATCTTTCCTCAAAGCTGAAAAGCTTCACTTTTAGAGAATGAGGCTTTGATACCAATTGTTAGAATTAAAAATAGGAAAAGTAAACTTTTGGGGGGGAGGAATCAGTGCTTTAAACTTTGAGTTATAAAATATTCACCACACATCCATCTTACATATTCAATAAGTTAACTGAAATAGCATGTAAAGCATATACATCTAAAGCAAGTAAGAATTTACACATTCATGACACAATATATGATTACCCAAAAACCCTCCAATGAGAAGGAAAATTTGGAGTGGGTATGACACCCACAATTCTTCACTACTACAGTAATAAAGTGTATCTAATGAAGGTTACAATGTTTGATCATGAAGCATGATCTACCCTATGAAAGGTCTACACTATTAGAAGTGTGCCTGATTAAAGGACTTCAACTCACAATTAAGTAAGTACCTTGTTGAAAAATTTCAATACAACCTATTAGGACTACTCTATTAAGAGATTTAACTGATTCACCTATTAGAATGTCTCAGCATTGATCCTATGGTTAGCACTCTGATGCTTGATGAAAGATCATCTCTATCTTATTATGTACTTGATCCTTCTTGATTAGATGTCTCTCTACTATTCATTGTTTCATTCCTCTTTTCTCCTTTTACTGATTATGCTATACAATTCAGATCATAATGCCTTGATCACCATGAATGTCCTAGTTTGCACATGCAAAACTCTCATTTTATCATTCATTCATTCCCTTGCTTGCACGTATGAAGTTTAGGATTTTTCCTCCTTAAAAAGACCTAGGTGACTTAGGGTTAGGTATGAATCAATGGCTATGATTCATCCATATTTCTTCTTAAACCTTCCCTTTACCTGATTGGGTGCATGTAATACATAGGGATTCCCAATTGAGATTCATCCTTATCACCAAAATATCATAATTCAATCCTTAAGTTGACTGAAAAATGGTTTACATAGTAGTTTGTGCCAATACAAATGACTATGACAAAATACTCAACATCTAAAGTCCCTAGTGCTCAGCACATACTGCGACTACAATGTTATCACTTAGCATTTGAATGACTCAGAATGCACTACTTTCACAGCTCCTATATTACTCAGCACATATTGTCTACTCGACACTTTAGTGACTCAACACTCACTATATACTTGACATGCTCTAACTTACATGTTGTGCTTGATATATGTTACTTGTTTGGCATGAACTAAGTAAATGACTTAAGTGTATAGGCACTCACTATTCAAAACCAATCTAAGATTAACAAGCTTGTGATGCCATTCGGGAACTCAAATTCTCCTAGCACATTCATGAGACTTGTTAATGATGTTTTGAAGGATTACACAAGAAATTTTATGGTTTTATATCTTGATGATATACTCATATTTAGTAAAGCAAGAGAAGAATGCCTTGAACATGTGGAGATGGTGCTAAGGAAGTTGCATGAGGAGAACTTTGCAATCAATGTGGAAAAATGTGAATTTATGAAGGAATAACTAGTATAATTAAGATTTTTAGCATCCAAAGGGTATTTAAAGATGGACCAAGACAAGATTGCAACTATCTTAAATTGGCCACCACCTACCATAGCAAAAAAGGTAAGAATTTTCCATGGGTTAGCTCAATTTTATAGGAAATTGTTTAGGAATTTCAGTGGTATTTGTGCACCATTTCTAGATACCATTAAGGGTGGAGTGAAAATCAAGTTTAGATGGACTCCTAAAGTGGGAAATTCATTTAACAAGTTGAAAGAACAAGTAGTCACACAATCTATTCTTAAACTAGCTAGTTTTGATGAATTCTTTACACTAAAATGTGATGCAAGTGGGATGGTAGTAGGGGTTGTGTTGAGTCAAGAAGGTAGACCAATAGCCTTCTTCAATGAGAAGATAAATGAAGCAAAGAAGAAGTACTCTTCTTATGAATTGGAGTTGTTTGCTTTGGTTCAATCTCTAGGAAATGGAGGCATTACCTTCTAACCAAGGAGTTTATGGTATTTACTAACAACTAATCCCTTAGCTATATCAATACCAAATAAAAGTTAAGAAATAAAAATTTGAAATGGATGGAACATCTTCAAGCATTCACATTCACCATCAAAGCACAAGAAGGGGTATATGAATAAGGTTATAGATGCACTAAGCAAGAGAATGTTGACCATTCAAGAAGTTAAACTCCATAACATTGGTATAGAGAGTTTCAAGGACCTCTACAAGGATGATGAAGACTTTTTTGAAGCCTAAAAATTATTCTTTAAATTTTAGAATCACTTTCATAGTTCTTTTGTTGAATATACCTTGCAAAGTGAACTATTGTTCAAGGGGAACCAGTTATGCGTTCCTAAGGGTTCTATGAGGGAGAAACTTATCCAAGAAAAATAAAATAGAATCCTAAGTGGAAATTATGGCATCAACAAGACCCTAGAGCTAGTTCAAAGGTTCTATTATTGGCCAAAGTTGTCAAGCGATGTGACAAGATATGTGGAACAATGTGTAGTGTACACAAAGGCAAAAGGAGGAGCTTGTAGTGTAGGTTTGAACCAACATTTACCAATCCCTAATAGGGCATGGGAGTGTATTAGAATGTACTTCATTGTGAGGTTACCTAAGAAAAAATGTGGATATGATAACATTTATGTAGTGGCGGATAGATTTAGCAAGGTGGGTCACTTCATACCTTGTAAGACTACCCGTGATGCTAGCCATGTAGAACTATTATTTAAGGAGATTGTGAGGATCCATGGACTATCCATAAGCATTGTGTTAGATAGGGATGTCAAATTTATGAGCCATTTTCAAAAAACTTTATGGAGTAGGTTGGGAATTAACCTATCTTTTGGATTAGCTCACCATCCTTAGACTCATGGTCAAACTGAAGTGGTTAATAAGATATTGGTAACTTGTTAAAGCCTAACTAAAGAATATGGTAAGACATGGGATGTGATCATTCCTTAAGTAGAGTATGCATATAATGATAGTGTGAATAGAATAATAGGTAGGAGCCCATTTGAAATTTTTTATGGGATGCATCCAAGGGGTGTGTTTGAATTGAGAGACCTTAGAGCTATGGAGTATAGGAGTGGACATGCTATTAAGAATTCACTCAAACCATGAAGGAGATTCAAGAATAGGTAAAGAATACTATATTAGAGACTACACAAAAATTGAAGGCTAAAGTGGATGAGAAGAGAAGGGATTTTCAATTTGCAATAGGTGACTATGCCATGGTACACTTGAACAAATCTAGGTTGTAGAAAGGAGTACCTACCAAACTAAAAATGAAGAGAGTGAGACTCTGCAAGATCCTAGCTAAGTATGGAGCTAATGGCTATACAGTGGATCTACCTAGTGACTTGAACCTCTCACTAGTCTTCAATTTTGCACACCTAACAAAGTTTAAGGGACCTCTAAGTGAAGTAGATGGGAACATACAGGATGTCAAAAAGGATGTAGCATATGTGTCCTACCTCCCAAGGTAAAAATAGAGGAAAAGAAGGTGCTATTTCCAAGATTCAAGAAGACTACTAGGCAGAAGGTGTACATGGAACACCTCATTAAGTGGAAAGATAAGTGTTGCCCCACTTTTGACCCTATACCCATTTTGCAAAAGTGGAGAAGTTTATGTCTTAGTTTGGTCTAGGTATGTCTAGGTCTAATCTTTTCCTCTTAGGTGAAGATATTCTCCACAAGTTCTTACATGAAAGATCTTTTTTTTCCTTGTAGTATTGTACTTTGAGAAACACTTGGGATTCATCATGGTGCTTGAAATCACTTTAAGCAGAAAACTTGAAGATGACTTCTCCTCAGTGGGTTTGCAACCCATGAAGTTTGTAGTTGGAAGCAATTGTGAAGGAAAGAGGTGAAGAAGTGGGCCCCCTTTCAACTTACATAGTCCTTTTGTGATTTTTTGAATCCAGAGAAAAGGTTAACTCAAGAGTTAGAAGGAAAATAAAGCTAAAGTGGAAAATTGAAGATTACATTCTCGGTGGGTTTTCAACCCATGAGGGTGATTTTTTGCATTCACAAAGAAATCAACCTTTTAAATAGATTTGGATTCACAAATTGCACATAAAACACCTTAAGATGATAATGGAAACAAGCTAGTCATAGTTGGAAAAGTGTATTGAGAAAAATCTGGTTGGGCAAATATTTTCTTATAGAGTACTCCATTCTTAATTCTCCAGAACTAGGTGAAAAATGGGAAGGTAAGAATGAAATAAATAAAAGTTACCATTAGGCCAATGGAAATAGTGAAAATACATGGAAATTTCTATTACAAACTCCTTCATTCACTAATCTAATGGATTTATCCTTTAATTCATTTGTGTGGCACGAATCCTAAAAATTAACAAATGGATTGGAATTCCTACATAGAGGGAAACATAACGGTTTTACAAATCATTGCTTTTTCTTGAACTTTTATGCTATTAAAATTGTGCAATATTTTCAAATCTTCTATGTTGAAAATTCATTCCTTGTGCCTAATCTAGATTCAAGTTTTCAATTTATCTTATACTCTAATAGAATGGCAACTAGATTTATTGGGTTTGATGGGCTAAATGGAATCAAGTCTACATTGCAGATTTTCACATACTCCTCACTTTATTTCTATGACATGCGAGATTTTCAAAGGAGGCTAAGGTCAAAGCCAATCCATCCTATAACCCAAAATCCTTGAGGGAGTGGGCTAGTAGAGGTAGCTAGGTTCTTGGTCGTAGTTCAAGCTCTCGAGTTTATTGTTGAATGCATAAATAACTACAACCTGAATACTAGAAAAAATTCTATTACCTGATCATATAGTTTTAATCTCTATTGATAGGCAAACTGTAGTAAATTGCCTCTGAGTTCCAGAATGGGAAGAGTTCTCTAAGTTGATAATAGGAGTAGCAATGTCTAAGTTCTTCTTAAAGAAAATGGTGTGGAGAAAAGAAAATATGAAATCCTAGTTTCAAAAGCCATGGGGCACCAAAGAGTAAGGTTCCTAAAACTCTATTCAGCATTGATCTCAAGCCAAAGATAATAGATATTCTAGTTCTCTTGCACAGATTGAAAGGTGACATAGAAGCACTTAATTTTGTTGAACAATATTTCTTTTAGGTACAAATTATCTATTTGGATACACATTATGTTAATTAGGCTCATGAGGTAAGTGAGCATCTATCTAGAGCCCTTAGTACTATGAAATTTTACAATACCTTTTACATGTCTTCTATCCTAATTTATATGCTACCTTCTCTACAATTGTGGCTAGGCTTTCCTAGAATAGTGAACTTTCCTAATGATGTGAAAATCTATGAGTTCTATCCATGTTTACAATTGTAGAATAGTTATGCAGAATATGTCAAGGTTAATGATGTGTTTACCATGAGAATTTGTAGGGAACTCCAAGGATGCCCAAACAGGAGGTTCATCCTAGAGGCAATGGCAGCTATTAGTCAATTTTTTGGGTACTTTATCCAATTCTCATCCTTCTCATATTTGAATCTTGCAACTTTTGATGGATTTCCTTTGAAGTTGCCTAGGTATCCAAGTGATATGATCTTGTTGATAGAGATTATGAGGTAGGAAATCTAGGTGAACGCGTTGAGTGTAAGCTTAAAGAAGAAAGGGTATGAATTCCCTATGAAGGCTGGAGCTTATAGTTGTGAGTCTCATTTTGATGCAAAAAATATGCTCAAAGCATTTGAGACTAAGTACAAGTTGGAAGAGTATGAGGTCATGAGACCTATGTTCGACCCAAATGAGTATGCAAGAGAGGTGTTGCAGATTGGGAGTGTGATCAAACATGTTACCACTATCGAAGACTATTGGGTAGATTGTAGAGATGAGCTCGAAAGTAGAGATCATGCTATTGCTAGACTCAAAATTGAGCAAATTAAAACATATGGTATCAACTTTGATGTAGAAGGCTTGGAGGATGATGGACAAAATATGTATAGCAATACATATTTAACTAAGTTAAGGGGCGTTCCTATTAGTTTAGAGCCTTATGTAGATGCTGAGGATAATTTTGATATCATGATGGCCAGGATCATCAAGAGAATGGGGAAATGGGTTGAATGGACAACCAAATCAAGCTTCTCTAGCAATTGCAATGCCTACTTCATCTTAGAGTTCTACACTAGGCATGACCATAGCTTCCACTCAAGGGCCAACTCAACCTTCAAGTGGAGGTGATCAACCTTCAGATAAGAATGTCCCCATAGCCAAGACCTATCATGATGGTTCCCTCCCAATCATTGGAAACCAGACTGGTGCTAAGGAAAAGAAGATGGAGGAAACAAAGGATAGCATGGCTGCCTCAATTCCATCCCCCCATTTTATACCAATTCAATCACCTAATGTTTCTCCAACTCCTTCTCCCCATACTACTCTAGTTCCCTCTCCTCATCATAGTCATGTTCCACCAGCAAGTGCTACACTTTTATAGTCAAATCGCTCTTCAATAAAGATAGTATACTTAGGGGATGGAAAGGGTAGCAGTAGTGAGTCTACTAAGTTAGATGAAGTGGCAAAGAAAACTTCAAAAGTAGAAAATGACCAGACTTCTTCTAAGTTCATCTCTCAAGATTCAAAGAATCCATTCTCTTCAACTACTATGACAATAACTCCAGTTAAGAAGAAGATGCTAAGTATAGAATCACTTGGGATAGCCTCCAAGGTGAGAGGTATAGACTCCTAGTTGGAATATACTTTGGAAAGGAAGAGGAAAAGAAAGGATGAAATTACCTCTGCCAAAGATACTATATCTCTCATAGTTTGTTCTAGATCTACATTGGCAAAAGTAAAGAAGCAAAAAACCTTGTCTATACTTGGGCAAGATCCAAAAACAGGGCACCTAACAATGGAGATAGCCAAGCCTAACAAAGGAGGAAGGATTGAAGACATGACTGCTAATGATTTTACTCTGCACTCTATGGACCTTCGAGAAGCTAGGCATGACACCAAAGTTGGCTTGTGGAAGTTGACCAACGAGGTGATTAAGGGACAATTAAAAAATTTTGAAGTTGTCCAAAATCAAAATGAAGTCTAAGATAGAATAATTCAATAGGTTCATTAGATAATTAGTCACTCCATTGGTAGCTATCTCTAGAGTATTAGTGACCCAAAATCCTACTGCTGTTAAGGTTCAAGCCCTCATTTCTCAACTCCAAGAAGATAGACATTTTGGTCATATTGGTAAAGAATGGATTGAGAAGCTCAAATCAAAAGGAGCCACTATTGTAGAGAAAATTGGTAATGTTATCTTAAGGCTGGAAACAGAAAATGATAGCATAATATCAAATATCAATACTCTGGCTGAGAAAGGGTGAAGTGTGATGATTGCATCTCCCTCTTAAAGATGATCATCCTAATGAAGGCCAAAGAAGTGGTTGAAGAAAAAATCTTGCCAAAGGGAGATGAACCTCTGATTGAGTGGCTTTAAAGCATGTGGTTTAAGACTGAGATGATCCAGTCTGTGGAGAAAGAGGTTAGAGAAATACAGGATAAGGTGAAGAAGAAACAAGACAGAGGATTTGAACTTATGAGGGGATTAGATATATACTCATAGACTAGTGGCTAGGGAAAAGCACACATTGGGATTAATTTCATGAAGGAGAACTTTTCCAAGTTTTTGAATAGTTTGTCTGATGTATCTTCTAGTAGTCAAAATAGGGTTACTGAACTCTAGACACTCAGCAAATACATACATGTGGCCATAGAAGAACTATCAAATCAAATGAATGCTATGAAGGAGTTGGCTAGAGAGCATTCCAAATGGTTCTTAAGGTATACCAACATACACATGCCTAGGCATGAAGAGCTCATCCCGATCATAATTGCTGCCAAGGCCTATAGAGAAAAAGTAGAAAAAGGGGAAGCAATTGAAGTGATTCACATTTTGCTTCATTTTTTGTTTTATTATGTAATTATTGTAAAATGAAAAATTGGTGCCTTGCCATTTTTCATTCTTGAGGAGATGAATCGATTAAAATTCCATTGTAACGGTCATCCCAAAATTGTATATGTATGAGATTGAATGATTAATGAAGGGCCAACAAATTTTTGGTGTGAAGTACTTTTTGTTGTAGAGACAATTGAATGGTATTTGATATCAATTATTTTTTGTTCCAATTTCTATTAGATTCAATCTTATGTTTTCCCTTTTGTTTGAGTTGAAATGAGGAAACAATAGAGTTTCACTCCCCTATTTCGAAGCAATGAATGAATGTGATAGGTAGTTTCATTGTTCATTCAAAGAGAAATACCTTTAGCATTTTCCATTTGTTAATCATAGTTCAGATTCAAATTAATTTAGCTCCATACTAGTTATTACTTAGTTAAGCTTTGTGAATTTGTAAGATGTGTGGATTCATAAGCTTGTTTAAATATTTAGAGATTTTTATTTTCCTTAGTTAGATTCTATTTAGGTCTAACATGGCTTTACCTCTTCTATTCTCAAGTTAAGAACATACCACGAATTAGTTTAGGAGAAAAACATAATTCATTGCAAACCTATTTTAGGGAGCTGTACCTACCAATTTAGAGAAAATCCAATTCATTCATAAGTGGTTTTTCAATTTTTTGTAACTAGATATTGTTCCAAGTTTTGGCATTTGAGAGTTATAATTAAAAAGGACAAATCTATTTACCAACAGATTTTTGGTGACTCTACTGGGGACTCAAATAGTCGCTTGACCAAAGAGCCTATGTCATGAGGAAAAATGGTACTACCTCATTAAAACATTATTCCAGTGCTCCAATCTAACCTTTTTTTCAAGATGATCAAAAAGACATAATTTTTTCCCTTAATCTATTTGTTTGGAGACACATGAGGAATGTTGAACATTACAGGAATGCTAGTCAAATATTGGAAGAAGAAGAAAGAAGAGTTGAAGCTTTGGAAAGAGTTGTTCAAAGGAGGGACATCCAAAGAGAAAAAAGACAATTGAGACAAGCAGCTCAAATACAAAATTGACTTAGCACCCTAGAACAAACAAGGTTCCTCAGAAGTACCAAGAAACAGGGTGGGCAAGACCCTATTTTTGATAAACTAACAAAGCTTGGTTTTCCCATCTTAGACATTCCAAAGCAGAAAGGTGAAAATAAAAGTTGGAGTAGACCACCTTCCCTTATTAGGAATCAAGACACTAGTACTTCACATACTACCTATTAGGTATTGGCTCTACCCGGAATTACTGCTCCCCCAATTGTTAATTTCCCACCATACACTACTAGAATAATCATAGTTGCTCCATGGGCTGCAACAATAGGACCATTAGCACTAACAACCTATCATCCCCTCCAGGTTGGTTCAAGGAAGAATTTCCCAAAATTCTCAAGAAATGGGAAGGTTACTACAAATGAACATATTAAAGCCTTCTTTGTAGCTACTCACATCTTAGGTGTTGGGCATGAGGATGTTGCCATAAGATTACTCATGGAAACCTTGGTAGATAGTGTGGTAGACTAGTACTATCATTTAGATGATGGCTCAATTACTGATTGGGATACAATGAGAATAGAATTTGAGACAAGGTTTAAAATTACAGAAGATTTATAGGTCTTGTTAACATAGTTGACTTCAATTAAAAAGAAATCCACCATGATTATGAGAGACTTTATTTCCAAGTTCAATAATATTAGTAGTAGAATTCCAACTATTGATAGACCTACAACCAATAATTTGAAAACCTTCTTTATAATTGTGATTCCCCCAAATGTCAATTATGACTTGAGAAGAGCACATCCCATGAATATAGCAAACACACAAAAGAAGGAATTAAATTTGAAGATGATTTAATTTTGGCAGGAAAATGGAAGCAAGAGCTTCAAACTAAAGGAAGTCCTAGTGATACCACATCATCTGATGAAATGATCCAAAATTTGTCGAATGAATTGATAGCAGTAAAAAGAAAATTACATGGATTTAGTAATTCTTATCAACAAAATTATCAAAACTTGCCAAGAAGGAATAATGATGGAAAATATCCAACACATGTAGGCTCACAACCTAAGTTAAAAACTGAAGTAGCACCAAAGAAAGTAAATATGTGTATCTTTCATTTGACATCAAATCATGATAGTGAGAGCTATCCAGAAACTGCTCGTACGATGCAATTATTATCCGCCAATGAGCTGAAAATTGCAACCCCTAGCCTAGAATCAGATTCATACTAAAATGGAGACTCTACAAATTTATTTTTAGAATATGAGTCAAATTTTGAATCAAAAGGTGAATGCTATGTGACTATTGATGAGACTTCTTACATAGTGTTGACTTGAGGTCAAAGGCAAAAGAATCAATCCTCCAATCATGCTCACAAGAATGATCCTAGCACTTCAGCAAGTACTATTCATATTGATCAAGGAGTATTCACTTCACAAATTGGTAAGGACAAAATTTCTTTTGATTTCATCCAATTCTATGAAGAATAAAGGATTCAAATTTCCCCTATAGACTATTTGAAGTCTTGTCCCTTTGAATTAAAAATATTAGTAGATAGATGTAAAGGGAATACCTTAGATTTGAATCATAATGTAACTATTGAAAAAGAGGATGAACATTAATAGCTAAGCTATTTAGCCAAGAGGATTCTACTATTTTAGCAACCTCTCCTGGGCAGAAACCTAACTCGTTTTATATTTCACTATATATCAAAGGGTGCAAATTAAGCAATTGCATAATAGATTTGTGTGTATCAAATAATGTTATGCCATATTTTGTAGCTAAAGCTTTGGGTCTCAACCTTACTAAAGTGCATGGGAGGTGTTATTCTATGGATGCCAAACAAGTCCCTTTGTTTGGGCAAATAAAAGATGCTCAAGTAGCCTTGGCCTCACATCCAGTGAAGAAACTCTTATTGACTATCCTAGTAGCAGATATTCTAGTGAGCTATGGACTCCTTTTAAGTTGGAGTTTCTATCGAGACTTAGGAGGAAAAATTAAGTTGGATTGATCTGAAGAAGTCATACCTATCAGGAATACGAAAGTTAGGTTAGAACCTAAAGAAAAGGAAAAATTCACGATTCTAAAATCGAATGATCCTAAAGCCCAGATCCTCTATCAAGAGCTAGAATTTGGAAACTCTATGTTATTTACTGAAGAGGCTCTAGATGAACAAAGAGATGAAGCTCAAAGCAAAGGAATTCTGAATGGGGAAAAAGATGTAACATACATATGGACACTTTAATTTGATGGAAGTTGTGCCTTCTCGGGGTCTAGTGTAGGTGTAGTGTTGATACCCCCTGAGGGAGAACCTGAGCCCTTGGCTTTTTTTTTGGTGTCCACAACACACGCCCCATTCCTCACTAGGAATAGGGACCCCCTGCTTGTTTTTGACTCCTAGACTTACAGTTTGAGAGTCAAGAGAAGAAATTTTATTAGAATTAAAGTATGACTCGTCAAATTTTTAAAAAAAACACAAAAACATAGAAAAATTGAAAACATGCAAAAAATTAGAAAATTGAAAAAATACAAAAACATCAAAATAATAATAATAATCATGTGCAAGCACGCGCGTGCATGCAGAGTGCACGCCACACACTGGTGTGCATGCCAAGGCATGTTGTACACCTAGCCTAGTGCAAGGGGTTATAAAACCCCCCCAATACTTCATTTGTTTTACATCAAGCTTGGCACAGTGATCTTCCATGCAAGGTAAAACTCACGCATAGTGGTGCTTCTCACGTGCCTGCACTCACTCTCTATGGAAGCATATTTTTCTGTGCCTGCACTCACTCCTAGCGATGACATTTTTTGGCATGCTTGCACTCAAAACCACACGGCAGTGATTTCTTATGCGCCCGTGCTCACAACCCACACGACAGAGCTTGTTGCCTATTTGCGTTCACTCCCACATGGTGGCACTTTTTGCATGTCCATGCCATAACCTGCATAGTGGCACCTTTTGCATGCCTATGCCCTAACCTGTGCAGTGGCACCTTTTGCATGCCTACACCCTAACTCACACAATCATGTTTTTTGTGTGCCCATGCCCAACACTTCGCACCACTTGCTTTGGCATCGTGCACTACTTTCGCAAACCAGTGCTGCGCACCCTCCACTAGAGCCTGCGCCAAAACTTTTTTTTAATTTTTTATTTTTTTAATATATATATATATATATATATATATATTTAAAATAAAAATTTTCAAAAATAGATAAAAATGATAAAAGAAAATAAAATTTAAAAAACAACAAAAATAAAAAATAAAATAAAATGCCCAAATGGGACTTTTTTTTTTCTTTAAGCTTTTTCGTTTTATTAGACTAATAATAAATTTTTTCTAACATTTGTTTTTATTGAAATGTACAGGTGATTAAATGCCATCCACATCCAGAGTAGCACCCAAGCCTGTAGTCTTCAAATTCTAAGGTGTACCTTCAAAATCGAGATTCCACAATGACTATGTAGAAATCAAAGATATTGACCTCGAACACACTGACTTAGGTGAATTCTTGAGAATTTGCAACAAACTAAAAGAAAATTTAGCCATGATATCTCAATTGATCCATTCTGGATTGGTGAACGCAACATCACATCCTATGTTAGTACAATTAGCTGAACTGATCATGGCCCTATCAAAGTGTTTTATTCTTGATGAAAGAGTAATCAAGAGCATCACCAGAGAAGTGGTTTTGGATCTATGACTTGATAACATTGACAAGGTCTTCCATCTTTCAAGAGTAGACCAATTCATCAGACTATCATATGAACTAGATGAGAAATGGTACAGGGAACATCAGCAAGAGGCAATTGACATCATACAGTCTTCATACCTCATTGAGAAGTCTCCTTGGGGAAAGATAAAAAGCAAGGTAGATATGAATCAGGGATACATGAAAGAAGACATTGGATACTCTATCATTCTCATGAGCAGAGTCATGGGCTTACCTGCAGCAGGACACCTCAACACCTTCATGGTCAACTTCACTAAGACCATTAGACAAGCGAAGATACCACTAGACTAGGCCACCACACTAAGTGAGAACTTGTGTGAGTAGTTGAGGATAGTGAAGGACAAGAAGAAGTTTTACATGACTTCTTACATGGTATACCTACTTGCAGCAAGGGTGAAAAACTATCCCAGTTTGTATAGGAGAGGAAGTATGCAGGACCCCAATGTCTGGCGATACATAATCTATCCCCAGCTAGTGAAGAAGAAGCTCTCAGGGCAGAGCAAATAATATAGAATCGTGAATGATGCATTCATCTTTGTGATCATTCGATTCATTAAGGATGACTATGGGAAGAGGTTATCTGATGAAGCCAAAGCACAAATCATAGTTCTCAGAGCCTACTTTATCCAATTCAAGACATTCACATATTTGTGGGTAGTTGGTGCCTCTATCAATCCTAAGAAGCTCTTGAGATACCCAAGTGAAAAACTAGTACTATTGGAGATTTCTTGGAAAATTGAGTTAGCCTATGAGAAGATAAAGAGGCAACAAAGACCTTGTAGGGCATGGCCATTGGTCATTGGACCATATCAAGTGAAGCAGAAGTAGGGTATTCTATCTTTTGAATGGGAGTGCGAGAACTATCCTCTTGAAGAATATAACTCTCCTCAACCATACTTTGACAATGTTGGAAAAGTGGAGAATCTAGTATGAAGAGACTTCCATCATGAGGATGTTGTTGAAGATCACTAGATGAATGCCACAAATGACTATGATGTCTACATTAGGGACTATTGTAGGGTGACTTTGTATCTAGCAGAAAAGGCTCTCCAGTTGAATATCCCTGATGAGATGAGGCAACAGGATTCTAAGGAGTTACTGGACCCCTTGTTCAATGCAGATAAAATTGACAAAAGGCCTATTCTGAATGTTGAGGTTGACAGGGAAGAGGCTGATGATATCAATCATCGAGTGAGGCATGTCATCAAAATGACAAAGGATTGGATTAGGAAACCTTTTCCACTTGATCTAATTCATGACACTATAATCTTCCATGCACATGCTCGCCCAGAAAGAGGAAGAGGAAGGAAAGTAACAATTCCTACCTTCACAGCTCAATTTCCTATTAGGCCAGAGATAGTAGACTAGCTTGATCAACTAGTTGGATATTATCACCCTCCTAAAAGGAAAGGAAAGAACAAAAGAAAGAGAACCTCTCCTCAAAGGATTTAGATAGAACAGGTGCCTCCCTAGTAGCAAGAATAGGGTCCACAAAGGTTTCAAGATACTAGAGCTACCTAGGTCCAAGATGAACTACAATTGCCTCCCGTTGTGTCTAGCTAGCCAGAAGAGGGAGAGATTCTACAAGTCTCCATTCCTCCTATGCAAGAAGAACCAGCTTCTCCTTCTACCTCCAAGAAACAAAAGAAAATAATTAAGATTCAGATGAAGAAAAGGAAAAGGATCAGTAGACGATCAGTTCCTAATCCATCTATTCCTAAAAGTATTATGGAAGGAGATGAAGAGGAGGAAGAAGAAGAATTAGAAGAAGAAGAGGAACAAGTGCTCCTACAAAGAAGAACTTGACTAGCTAGAGCCATAGAGTTGCAAAGGAGAAAGAGTGCCATGGGTACTCCAACATCCACTCAAGTAGAACCTTTAGAGCTCTCTTCTTTGGAAGATGAAGTACAGTAGTGGGTGGATGAGCAAAGTGAAGAAAGTGATGATTTTTTCTCAATGTCAGATTTTGATTTCATGATTGTAGGTACAGAGTTGATTGGGGATAAGATCAAGGACACCCCTAAAGGTGAACCTCAACAAGAAGACTGGACATAGATGTTGCCAAATACATAGGGTCCTGATCTTACTTCTCCATCTCCGCCATGAGTTACAGTGGTAGAACAGGGCTCAGTAACTCCCCCACCTTAGAGTTTAGAGGTAGAGCATGTTTAGAAGGAACCATTATCAGAGGAGAGACCGAAACAAATGGTGACTAGTGAAATTTCAGAAGGAAAAATGGTGGAATATTCTCAACCACTTTCCCATGACACCAAGGTTTAGGCTATAGGGTCTACTAAGACTAAGGCCATAAAAGAAGAGCCCTCCCAAAAGCATACAACTCCTAGTAGGAGTGAAAAAGAGAATGAAGTTGCAGAACATACTACTTCATCATCAAGAGCTAGGTCCTTAGCAGGACACATCCCTAAATGGATCTAGAAGGAAATAATGAGTACTAAGCCTCAATTTCATGCTTTAGAGGAAGACATTTGTGACATTGCAAAGATCTTGAACAAACCTAATTCTCCATCACATGAGGTAGTGCCATTGGTATTTTTTACCACCATATGGAACCAAGATTTATTTGCACAAGTGGCTCTCCCTCCTGAAGGTACAAATGTGGAAGGCCTTAGTCTCAAAGATTATGAATTAAAGGATGTTATGTTGGGAAGGTCTACATGGGATTCAACTCGATAAATGATAACTATGGGAGTCAAATAGGTCCTCAAGTACATGGAACAAGAGGAGATTGAACTCCAAGCACTTTGAAGGAAAGTTGAGATCCTAAAGGGATATCGAGTTGAGGTATTGGTCCTCTTGATTTGGAACACCTTGAACATAATTTGAACATTGTACTTAGAGAAAGGGGAGGTGTACAACTTGACCCATTTCTAAAAGCTTCTTAGAAGTGGTGAAAAAGTTTTGAGGAGAAAGAAGTTACAATTATCACAGGGAATTTGAAGTTACTGCATGCTACACAGGAGAACATGAATAAGATCATAGCAATTTTGAAGTAGGACTTTAGTATCATGGATGAGGTACATGCCTGGAGTAAGGATTTGCAAACTCTACAAGTTTTAAAGGGCCAAAGATATCGAGTTTTGATTGATGTATATATCAGAGAAGAATTTGACATGATCAATGATTGTTAAAGTTTTTCACCAACGATTGCATCAATGGATTCTAGGAAGCGTTGCTCCTATTTTCATTGGTTTCCTATTGATTTCTTTGAAAGTTTAACTCGCAACGTGTTGTTTTCTATAGCTTATGTCCATTAGGATTTTAATTTCATGTTATTTTCTTTCAGTTTCATGATATGCTTTGCTAACCCCTTGTTAGAATAGGAACTTGTTTTAGTTGCATTGTTAGATTGCATTCATTGAAAAATAGAAAATACAAAAACATTGTTCTTTTGTGTGTTATTTTGAGATAGAAAATAGATTTACTTCATTCCAAGATCACAATAGAACTAGAAAAGGCCTCCTCATGAACAAATACATTTATCTTCAACTAAGTGGATTTTGGTACATCGCAAGACAAATACTGAACCTTGGAGTTGATCCCAAAAGATTAGCTTTTCAAGAGAGGAATTGCGCAATGGATTTCGATCATTGACCTCATAAAAATGACTACCCAATTGCTTTCAAATTAGAATTCAGAAATATGGATAATACTATAGAATATGAAGCCTTGTTATTGGGGATAATATCAGCAAAAGAAAGAGGAGTAAAGATCTTGAGAGCTCAGGGTGATGCATAACTCATTATCAAGCAAGTTAAAGGACAATATTCTGTGAAAAATCATAGGTCAAAGAACTATATAAATAGAGTTTAACATGAAATAGAAGGTCTAAATGCCTTTTCTATTAAAGTAATACCAAAGGAGATGAACACCAAAGTTGATTCTCTAGTAGTTTTTGCTTCTTTGCTACTACCTCATCCAAAATTCAAGCATAAGAAATAGCAGATTTAAATTGTGTATCGAGCTTCTGTTCCAGACAATGTAGAATCTTAGCAAGTTTTTGAAGATGACAAGAGCTTGCAGCTATTCCTAGAGAATGGCAAATCTAGTTCTGCACACAAATCCAAAAATGATAATCATGAAAGTTCTAATGTCGAGAAGAATTAAAATGATAAAGTTCAATTGCAAGGTAATATCATTCCCCCATACTTTGCAGGATTAGAAAAATTGTTTAATAGACATGATGCCTACATAAAGAAGAAAAGAGTAGAAAGGGGACCTACCACCAAAGAGTATGAGGGGGTAAATATCAGAGACACCCATGATCCTAAAATGATCAACATTGGAAAATGTTGTTCACCTAAAGAAAAGGAAGCTACAAAAAAACTCTTCATGGAATATAGGGATGTTTTTTCTTGGAGTTACAAAGATCTAAAAAGTTATCAAAGTGGGGAGGTAAAACATCAAATTTCACTCAAACCTGATGCAGTTCCTTTTTGGCAAAAATAAAGGAATTATAATCCTAAGGTAACAGATTCCATTTTTCAAGAGGTAGATAAAATTCTGAAAGCAAGAATCATTTACCCCATCCATCACTCTACTTGGGTAGCTAACATAGTACCGGTCAGAAAGAAGAATAGAGAAATAAGGATCTATGTCAATTTTCATAATTTGAACCAGGCATCCCTAAAGGATAATTTTGCTCTCCCCAATATGGATTACTTACTACAAATAGTGGCTGGATTTGAAATGATGTCCATGCTTGATAGGTTTTTAGGTTACAATCAAGTTGAGGTAGATGAGAAAGATGAGCATAAGAAAAAATTTACCACTCCTTGGGGTATGTTTGCATATCATAGAATGCCCTTTGGGCTCATCGATGTTGGTTCCACATTCCAGAGATGTATGAGCAAGATGTTTGCTGATCTAAAGGACTAGATTATAGTTATATACTTGGATGACCTCACCGTGTTTCCAAAAAAGAGAAAATATCACATGAAAGATTTAAGGAAAGTCTTACAAAGATGTCAAGAACATGGAATCTCACTCAATTTGAAGAAATTAGTTCTCTGTGTGATGGAAGGAAAGCTCCTTGTTCATATAGTGTCTCATGAAGGCATCAGAATTGGTCTTGAATGAGTGGAGGCCATTCGAAGATCAAGTTTTCCTTCAAATAAAACCACTGTTCAGTCATTCTTTGGGCAAGTGAATTTCCTCAAAAGGTTTGTACTAGATTTTGTAGAAAACACTAAGCATATTATGGATATGATGAAGGGAAATTCAAATTTCATATGGAATGAGGTAGGAAAGCATGCCTTTCAGAATATAAAAATAACAATTGCCAATGCCCCGGTTTTGAGTCACCCAAATTATAAGCAAGATTTCTTCATTTATTGTTATTCTTCTGAACATACTTTATCAGCAATGCTTATGCAAGACAATGATGAAGGGGTACAAGCCCCAATAGCTTTCATGAGCATACTCCTGAATAATCATGAATTGAAATACTCAGATTGAGAAGCATACTTTTGCAGTAGTCAAATCACTTAAATTTTTTTGGTTCTATATCTTCCATTCGCATTCTATTGTTTTTTTTTCTAGATGTAGCAGTGAAAAGTGTGTTGACACAATAGGATGTAGGTTGTAATGCTAGAGGATCATGGATAGAAAAGAAACAAGAATATGATATAGAAATCAAGCCTACCAAGCTAGTTAGGGGTAATGCTTTGTGTATAGCAATTGCAGAAAACAAGATCACAAGAGAATCAGAAGAATTAAGTGAAAAGCAACTAGTATTAGCGATAGGTCTTCATGATTCATGGTTTGAAAATATTTCTTACTTGTTAACATATGAAGAATGTCTAGAGGGCCTAAATGGAAAACAAAGAAGGGATCTTAAATTGAAAGTAGCTAAGTATGTAATTTGGGATGGAAAATTGTTTAAAAAGGCTATTGATGTCACTTTTCTCAGGTGTGTGGACAAAAAACAACAAGAAAAACTATTGTAAACTTTTCATAACAAAGCTTGTGGAGGGCATTTTTCATCCTCATTCATAGCTTTCAAAATATTGAGACAGTGCTATTACTAGCCCAGAATGTTCAAAGATGCCTATTCTTGGGTGGCAAAGTGTGAAAAATGCATGATGTTCATCAGGCATCCTCAACTAGCTACTCTACCATTAAGGCCCATCATCATTGAAGGACCTTTTCAACAATGGGGTCTCAATTTTATTGGTTTGATTAGTCCAACATCCAATGCTAGTCATCAATACATGATAAGTGCAATTGATTATTTCACTAAGTGGGTTGAAGCCAAAGCAATGAAGAAAACTACTTCCAAAGTAGTGTGTGAATTTATCAAAGAGAATATAATGGTCAAGTTTGGCATTCCTATCAAATTAGTGATGGATAATGCAACCTACTTTTCTTCAATTGAGATTACTAATTTCTTCTTTGAATATGGAATTACTATTAGTCACTCATTTTAGTATTTCCCACAAGGAAATGGTCAAGCTGAGTCTAGTAACAAGAATTTGATAAATATTATGAAGAAGCTAATCTCAAAAAATCAAAAGGCTTGGCACATGAAAATTCATGAGGCACTGTGGGCAGATAGGGTGACAACTAAAAGAGAAATTGACATATTTGCATTTGAATTAGTATATGGAATTGAAGCTAACCTCCCATTACCTTTGGAATTAGCCACAAGCAACTTAGAATAGTGATTGAAGATGATATTTATAAAGATGGTTTAGAGAAGCGAATTCTTTATTTAACCAAGCTCGAGGAGGAAAGAGAAGAAATCATGGGCAACATCACACAACATCAGATGTGAGTTAAAGATCTATTCAATAAGAAGGCAAGACCACAAAAATTCATGGTAGGAGATAGTGTGTTACTCTGGGATAAGCGAAGTACTCCAAAAGGTATGCATAAAATGTTTGACACCTTGTGGAAAAGTCCATTCAAAATTCATCAAGCATTTGAGAATAATTCATTCAAATTGACTTATCAAGATGGCGAAGTGCTACCCCTGACCTATAATGGTCAGGATCTGAAGCTTTATCGAATTACAAATTGAGAACAAGTAACCCCTATATTGTATTATAGTTAGGTTTAGTTTTTTTCCATGTTTTCCTAGTTAAGCCTCCTTTCCTTGCTTTGTTTTCCTATTTTCTCCAATTTTTGTTTTGTTGTGTTGCCACCTTTTATTTTCTTTGTAAAATTAGAGATTTTGGGTTCCTTGCTTGGGTATGCTCTACCCAAGTCCACAGTTAGAGCTAGTTGTTGCCCCACTTTTGACCCTATACCCATTTTGGAAAAGTGGAGAATTTTATGTCTTAGTTTGTCTAGGTATGTCTAGGTCTAATCTTTTCCTCTTAGGTGAAGAGATTCTCCATCGGATTTCCCATCTTTTCCTTCTTTCATATTTCATGGTTGAGTGGGTTTTCTCCTTGATGTCATGTGGGTAGCTTAGTACCTAATTCGATGGAGATTCTTGCATTTCATGAAGCTGTTCACAAAGTTGGACTTGTTCATGACTTGTCTTACTTTTTTCCATGAAAGAATGACACTCACGAAAAATTGGATATGGCCTTCTCCTTGGCAGGTTTTCAACCCATGAAGGAAATTTCTCGCAGCAGTTAATAAATGAAGATCATGGATCAAAATAAGAAGATAACAAGTTGTTTCATGAAAGATCTTTATTTTCATTGTAGTATTGTACTTTGAGAAAAACATGGGATTCATCATAATGCTCCAAATCAAATTAAGAAGAAAACTTGAAGATGACTTCTCCTTAGTGGGTTTGCAACCCATGAAGTCCATTTTTTGTTGGAAGCAATTGTGAAGGAAAGAGGCAAAGAAGTGGGCCCCCTTTCAACTTATGTAGTCCTTTTGTGATTTTCCAAATCTAGAGAAAAGGTTAACTCAAGAGTTAGAAGGAAAATAAAGCTAAAGTGAAAAATTGACGATCACCTTCTCCTCGGCAGGTTTTCAACCCATGAGGGTGGTTTTCAATATTCATAGAGAAATCAACCTTTTAAGTAGATTGGGTTCTCAAATTGCACATAAGACACCTTAAGATTATAATGGAAACAAGCTAGTCGTAGTTGGAAAAGTATAATGAGCAGAATCTGGCTGGGTGGATATTTCCTTACAGAGTACTTTGTTCTTAATTCTCTGGAACTAGGTGAAAAATAGGAAGGTAAGAATGAAATAAAGAAAAGTTACTGTTAGGCCAACAAAAATAGTAAAAAGACATGGAAATGTCTGTTAGAAACTCCCGTATTTACTAATCTAATGGATTTATCCTATAATTCTCTTGTATGGTACATATCCTAAAAATTAACGGATGGATTGGAATTCCTATATAGAGGGAAACATAATGGTTTTACAAATCACCACTTTTTCTTGAACTAATATGCTATTAAAATTGTGCAACATTTCCAAATCTTCTATGTTGAAAATTCATTCCTTGTGCCTAATCCAGATTTGAATTTTCAATTTATCTTATACTCTGATAGAATGACAACTAGAGTCACTAGGTTCGATGGGCTAAATGGAATCAAGTCTACATTGTAGAGTTTTACAGACACCTCACTTTATTTCTATGACATGCAATATTTTCAAAGGAGGTTGAGGTCAGAGCTAGTCCATCCTATAACTGAGAAGCTTTGAGGGAGTGGGCTAGTAGAAGTAGATGGGTTCCCAGTGGCAGTTCAAGCTCTTGAGTTAATTTATAAATGCATAAATAACTACAACTTGGATACCAGAAAAATTCTACTACCTAATCATACAATTTTAATCTCTATTGATAAGCAAACTGTAGTAAATTTCCTTCGAGTTCCAGAAAGGGAAGAGGTCTTTGAGTTGATAGCAGGAGGAGCAATGTCTGAGTTCTCCTTGAAGAAAATGGTGTGGAAAAAATAAAATATGAAATCGTAGTTTCAAAAGCTGTGGGGTGCCAAGAGTAAGGTTCCAAAAACTCTATTTAGCACTGATCTTAGGCCCTAGATTGTATATATTCTAGTTCTCTTTCACAAATTGAAAGGTGAGGTAGAAGCACTTAATTTTGTTGAACAATATTTCTTTCTGGTACAAATTATCTATTTAGATACACATTAGGTTGATTGGGCCCATGAGGTAAGTCAACATCTGTCCAGAGCCCTTAGTTCCACAAAAAAATTTCAATACCTTTTACATGTCTTCTTTCATGATTTATATGCTAGCTTCTCTAAAATTGTGGCTAGGCCATCCTAGAATAGAGAACTTTCCTGATGATGTGAAAAGCTATGAGTTCCTCCATGTTTACAATTGTGGAATAGTTATGCAGAATATGTTAAGGTTAATGATGCGTTTATGATGAGAATTTGTAGGGAACTCCAAGGATTCTCAGAGAGGAGGTTCAGCCCAAAGGAAATGGTAGCTATTAGTCAATTTGGTAACTATTTTATCCAGTTCTCATCCTTCTCATATTTGCATCTTACATCTTTCGATGGATTTTCTTTGAAGTTGCCTAGGTATCCAAGTGATATGATCATGTTGATAGAGATTGTGAGGCAAGTGACCCAGGTGAATGTGTTGAGCATAAGCTTGAAGAAGAAACGATATGAATTCCCTATGAAGGTTGGAGCTTATAGTTATGAGTCCTATTCTAATGCAAAAAATATGCTCAAAGAATTTGAGACTAAGTACAAGTTGGAAGAGTATGAGGTTGTGAGACCTATGTTTGACTTGAATGGGTATGCAAGAGAGGTGTTCTAGATTAGGAGTGTGATCAAACATGTTACCACTATCGAAGACTATTGGGCAGATTGTAGAGATGAGCTTGAAAGCAAAGATCATGCGTTCACTAGACTCACAGTGGAGCAAATTAAAACATATGGTATCAAGTTTAATGTAGAAGGCTTGGAGGATGATGGACAAAATATGTATAGCAATACATATTTAACTAAGTTAAGGAGTGTTCCTATTAGTTCAAAGCCTTATGTAGATTTTGAGGAGAATTTTGATATCATGATGGCAAGGATCATCAAGAGAACAAGGAAATGGGTTGAATGGACAACCAAAAGAAGTTAGAGTAAAGGTGTAGCCACTCAAGCTTCTCCAACAATTGCAACACCTACTTCATCTCAGAGTGCTACACCAAGGGTGACCATAGCTTCCACTCAAGGGCTAGCTCAACATTTAGGTGGAGGTGATCAACCTCTAGATAAGAATGTCCCCATAGCCAAGACCTGTCATGATGGTTCCCTCCCAGTAATTAGAACCCAAACTGATGCTGAGGAAAAGAAGATGGAGGAACCAAAGAACAACACAACTACCTCAATTCCATCCTCCCATGTCACACCAGTTCCATCACCTCATGTTTCTCCAACTCCTTCTCCCCATACTACTCCAGTTCCCTCTCCTCATCATAGTCCTATTTTGCCAACATGTGCTACACTTCTACAACCAAGTGGCTCTTCAATACAAATAGTAGACTTAGGGGATGGAAAGAGTAGTAGTAGTGAGTCTACTGAGTTAGATGAAGCAGAAAATAAAACTTTAGAAGTAGAAAATGGCTAGACTTCTTCTAAGTTCATCTCTCAAGATCTGAAGAATCCCTTCTTTTTAACTATTGTGACAATAACTAGAGTTAAGAAGAAGATGGTTAATATAGAATCACTTGGTATGGCCTCCAAGGTTAAAGGTATAGAATCACTTTGGAAAGGAAGAGGAAAGAGGGATGAAAGTACCTCCAACAAAGATACTGTATCTATCATGGCTCATTTTAGATCTGCATTGGCAAAAGTAAAGAAGCATAAAACCTTGTCTATACTTGTCAAGATCCAGAAGTAGGGAACCTGACAATGGAGATAGCCAAGCCTAAAAAAGGAGGAAGGATTGAAAACATGACTATTGATGATTTTACTCTATACTCTATGGAACTTGGAGAAGCTAGACATGACACCAAATTTGGCTCTTGAAAGTTGACCAACGAGGTGATTGAGTGACAATTACAAAGTTTAAAGTTGTCCAAAACCAAAATGAAGGCTGAGATAGAAGAATTGAATAGGTTCATTAGATAATTAGTCACTCCATTGGCAGCTATCTCTGGAGTATTAGTGACCCAAAATTCTACTGCTACTATAGTTCAAGCCTTCATTTCTCAACTCTAAGAAGATAGACATTTTGGTTAGATTGGTAAAGAATGGATTGAGAAGCTCAAATAAAAAAGAGCCACTATTGTAGAGAAAATTGGTAATGTTATCTTAAGCTTGAAATAGAAAAAGATAACATCATATCAAATAGCAATACTCTGGCTAGAGAAAGGGTGAAATGTGATGATTGCATCTCCCTCTTGAATGTGATCATCCAAATGAAGGCCAAAGAAGTGGTTGAAGCAAAAATCTTTCCAAAGGGAGACGAACCTCTATTCGAGTGGCTTCAAAGGATGAAATTTAAGACTAAGATGATCTATTCCACAGAGAAAGGGCTTAGAAAAATAGAGGATAAAGTGAAGAAGACACAAGACAAAGGATTTGAACTTATGAGGGGATTACATACAGACTCACAAACTAGTGGCCAGGGAAAAGCAATCATTGGGATCAATGTCATGAAGGAGAACTTTTCCAAGTTTCTAAATAGTCTATCAAGCCACTACTATAATAAAGGAACTAATGAGTCCTAGTATTTTTCTTTTCCATTAGGTGGTCTAACTAGGTCATTAGTAACATGCAAGATTACCTAGTCATCCAAACTTGCTAAGTGACATTCAAATTGTTGTCATTATTGCTAAGAATCACAATTGTGCATCTAGAGGGCTAGATTAGTCAACTAAGGGGTGGAAGGATGTTTTCATAACATAAATGACATATCTAAGAACTTGGTAGATTTTTAGGGGGTTTGGACCAAGTTTGGTCTACCTAAGACAAAAGTTGTAAAGTTGCTTGACAATTTTACAAAATTGCAAAAGTTATCATGACAACTTATATTGAAAAAAGCTAAACTTCAATTAGATGGTTGTATAACCACCTCAAAATTGTTATATCAGGTTTAATGGAAGTACATAAGATCTCCCTTGACTTCTAACAAGAGTGCGAGGGCATTGTGAAGAAATTTGGTAGAATGAGCAAGCATATTTCAGTGTCATTTTATCACCAAGGGTTTTGGCTTCTTAAGGAAATTTGATGGATTGAAATTTGTACTATACCTTGTTCATGAGTTTTTATGTGTTTTTTATTTGTTCTATGTGTGATTAGATAGTTTATGGAATCCATTTCATTTCCTTTTTGTAAATACTTTGGTTTGTGCATTGTCGTTGTCTTAAACCTGACAGTTTGTGAAGATGGGGTCATAACTCACCTTTCCACCATGGACTCTGTATATTACCTTGGAATGTGTGAGATTAATCCTTTTAATATAATCATGCATGATCTTGGTCCCTTGAATTAAAGTTTGACCATTTTGCAATGATGCCCTAGGAAAGTCAACTAAGCATTGTTAGCGATCACAGAGTTTAAAATAACATTTAATGAGAATGAATGAAATAAATGCTTTAGTCTAAGTGGATGGAGAGAAGGACATGATATTGGAGAAGTATTATGCCAAAGGGAACCTCTTGATGACATTCCCAGATAAAGATATGATCAAACCCTTATGAATCTTGTCAGCAAATTTGCAAACCCTTAATGTTAGGCTTAAAATCAACATCACATTGTATGGATAGGTTGGGGAATAAAGATCGGGTGAATCTTAGAGGTCTTCCAAAAGGGTACCAAGATATGACTTTAGTTATCCACCTCATTAATCCATTTCTTAAGTTAAGTGCCAAAAGGTGAGTTTGGAGGCCTAATTAGTAATAGCCCTTCTAGGCCTAAATTTTGGAGCAATCTTGGAATTGATAGAGATTTCAATGGATTTTTGAAGGATGAGTAGTGGAATGGACTCAAAACCCTAGGGACAATCCTATCCCTCCATGTTGAGTGGATTGTGATGATGTGTGGGTGTTTGGTGTAGATGAGCCAATAAGACATCTAAGGAGTGGTGATTAGTGGATGTTAAGTTTTACATTGGTGTGGACAAGTCAGAAGAGGAAGGGGTTGGGAGTGTGATCCTCCTAAGTTGGGGTTAGTGAAAGAACCCTGGAAGGCTAGAGAAGATGCCTACAGTAGACCCTAGGAGAAGTTAGGGTTAAGGAGCAAGACTTTTCCTTGCATCAAAATCCCTCTTATAAATCCTCTTCCATCTCCTACCATCATTGAAACCCTCCCATTAATCAAATCCATCCAATTCCCATCCACATCTCTTGCTCCCAGCATTACCCAAACCCCATCTAATGAACCTCGTGAGTTTTGAAATGATGTTATTTAATCACCTAAATATCACAAAATTTAATATTTTAAAATTTTATAGAGCACTTTAGATTGAAATGTGAATAATATGCAATACAGGGTGCAACAAACAATATGAGAACATCACATAGTATTCATTCTACTAGAGGTATGAGGCTAGGAGAAAGAACACCAGAGGTAAAGTTTTTAAAATATTTTTGAAAGTACAATAATACATTGGCTTTGAAATATTGCTTCTTAATTAGTATGACACTAACAACACTAAGTTTTGTAAATGTTCTTTCTTAATTATATTATAATGAACACCCAGTCTCTAAGAAGTCTTACAAGGAAGTCAATAGAATATCCATGTCCAAGTTAACTTGATGAGGTCATCTCATCTAATTACATCATGTGAAGTTTCTAGCAGCTAAAACTTTTACATCTCCCACACTCATCATTCCTCTTCCATATCCCATAGCTTTCACCCCTATTTCATCCAACCTGCTTATAAATCATCTTCCATATCCTACCATCATTTTAACCCTCCCAAATTCATCAAATCTATCCAATTTCCATCCACTTTTATTTCTTGACAAGGTTCCAAAAGTTCATTCACATGTCTCTTTTCCTTCTCGGTCTCTTTGTTTTCAATTTAGGCCTTGTATCCTTTTTGAGCCCCAAATTTTCCTATCTTTCAACTATCCTTCCAATATCGTCCTCTAAGTCCTTCTTTCTTTTTCTTGCCCTTATATGTTCTTCTTGTTCTTATTGTGTCTTCTTGCCATTTAAAACATTATCTCATATTTATAACAATACTCTTTACTATTTTATAGGGCTTGTTGGGGCTTGAAATTTCTCAAGTTGATGATGGCACACTTTCTACCATTAACTTTGGCCTTGATAGCTATGCGGTATCATAACTTGTACACCTATCGAGTTTATGATTTGAGTTGAACTCATGGTCTATCTTATTGTTTCCTCCTATGTTATATTTTTTTCTTCTTTGGGGTACAACTCATAGATTGAGGTTAGGAGGAAAGGGAACTTAGGGAAGGAGATTAGAAAGAACACTAATACAAAAAAAGGTATTAAATACAAGTCAAGTTTAAATTTAGAAATTTATTATGAATGAATGTATATACATGTACTCAATATTAATGAATACGTGCTAACTTGTTTGCTGAATATGTGTAGAAATAATTGAGTTTTGTAGAGTTGATGAATGCACCTAAGACTATCGATGTTGAGGCAATGGAAGAGGTAAAATTTCATATTTTCCTTGTCATAAATTTTAGGTTATAGTATGCATTTATTATATATACATATTAAACAATTGTATTTACAAATGAGTACATTTTTTAAAAAAATTATAGTAATTATCAACAATTTTTCTTATTAACATGTGCTAATTATCTTTGACCTATTACAACACCCTTGGAGACTTCATGCAAATCCTTTCCCATTTAATTTTGTTAGGAGTCTCGAGTGTTAAAGATGGGGTCAAATACAATAGAGCCCAGAGGTATGTATGTACATTCTTAGTTGAAGCCCTCTTGTGATCTTAATTTAGATTTCGTGTGTGTTTGATAGAAATCCCTAATGCCTACTCTACAATTCTAACATTTTATCACTTACCATATAAGCTATGCCTTATACCAGTACTAATTCATCAAAGATTGTGCTTCCTAATAGCATAGGAGATCTAGCTTAGGCTGTAGTACATTTTTTATTTTTTACTCTATCTAGAATCCCTAATGTCACTCTATAATGCTAACATTATATCACTTACCATACAAGTTGTGCCTCATAGATTCATTAGTGGTTGTACCTCCTTCTAGCATAGGAGATCTAGCTTTCTATAGTAAGATTTTTATATTTCATTCTATTTGGAATCCCTAATGTCACTCCATGATTCTAACATTTTATCACTTACCACATAGGTTGCACCTCATACAAGAATTGACTCATCAGTGGTTGTACTTCCTACTAGCATAGGAGATTTACAAGCTCTAGTACATTTTTTGTTTTTTACTCTATTTAGAATCCCTAATGCCACTCTATAATTCTAAAATTTTATCACTTACCATACATTTTATGCCTCATACCAACACTAAGTCATCAATGATTGTGCTTCCTATCATAAGAATTGATTCATCATTAGTTGTGGCTCCCATCATCACTCCACCTCATAATTTTGTTAAGAGTCTCACCCATCGATGAAGGAGCCCATTAATGTTATCATTCAGTACAACTATGGGACAAAGGGATGAGGTAACAAAAAAATCAACTATCCACAATTTAGAATCCAATTTCTAGTTATTTTCATATTACTTATAGATAAGAGATTTGATATGGTATTTTAATTTTTCTTCTGTAGACACCTAGCGAGCCACAAACTACATCAAAGAGGCTTAATTTTGATGGTCCTACACAGTCATAGATATTGATAGTGATATACATATGTAGTTGTGGTCATCACATGACATTGACATATATTCAACTTTTCTATTGTATCCATAAGACATAATACTTTTTTGTAACTATATGATTGATATGGCATAATATATTATTCATTTTGATATACATTAAACTTGGATTTCCATCCAACTTGTTCAGTGTGTGCAAATAGACTTGTATTTCATCTTACTTTCTTGAAATTAATAAAACACATGAACACTCGTTATTTTATACCAAAAATGTAACATGTTTATCAAATTCATTATAACATGTAATCAAACTCATATGTCACTTATTTTGATGTAATAAGACATAACATTAAAAATATGTCATGAATTTTGTATTTGTGTCAAAGATCATAGCCTAATTGTGCTTAGAGACCCTTAGGGATGCTTCCATTAAATGTATTTAATACCATTAGAGGGACCTTGTGGCTGAAATGAGGTTGGTCCTATCCTAAACCTAACCAGCTGGAGCTAACAGAGTAGCCATGGATTGCTAGGAATGCATTAAAAGCTTCAAATTCTTAGTTGCTAGGAAAGCACAAAATGAAGGAAAATGAATGGATTCTATTGTTATAATCTATTGTACTAATTAAAATCAATGCCTTGAACATGTGAAATAAATCCAAGGACTAGATTCAATCATCTCATCATAGAAAACCAAAAATTTCTTGGAAAAGTATT
This sequence comes from Cupressus sempervirens, assembly GCA_028749045.1. Classification (NCBI taxonomy): domain Eukaryota; kingdom Viridiplantae; phylum Streptophyta; class Pinopsida; order Cupressales; family Cupressaceae; genus Cupressus; species Cupressus sempervirens. The sequence goes on from CM053788.1 coordinate 221,868,914, forward strand.
GATCAACACTCTAGAAGGCACAAAAAATTGCTCCAAAACTTATCTTCTTGATTCCAACCCAAAAATCTAGTGATCTCCAACACATATAAACTCCTCCATTTCATTTGGTCATTTCCCAACAAGAATTTTCATTTTGTTATGCATCCTTGATAACTTTTGCAAGAAATTGCAAGATTTGCACTTTGCAACTTTTTTTAACAACGTTTTGCACTATTATGCAATTTGACTCCAACTAGGTATGAAATGATCCCAAATAATTTCTAAAGACTAAACATGACTAGAAATGATCAAATCCAACCTTGACCAAATGTCAACTATGTTTGACCAACCTAGATCAACCAATACAAACGAACACGAGGCGATCTTTTGTTCTCCAAATGAGTTCACCAAACTATAAAACATTGCCATAAAGGTCTCTAGGCTCAACCTAGGTAGATTTTTTTTCCCTTAGAGTTTATTGCACAACAAAATTGATGATTCCACTAATTAGACCCCTTGTCTACCTTATGGTCCTGCTCCAACTAGTTGCTTTAGCAAACACAATTATTTTGGGCTTGTTGTTGGATTGGTATGAACCAACACATAGATTCAAGAAAACATGAGAACTAAATGGTGCACAAGTAAAAGTATGTATCTTTAACTCCTAACTACCTAATGTCATTGAAAACAAAGAAATTTCTCACAAAATGCTTCAAGATGCTGATTACAAAAACACATAATGTTAGGATTTAAGCATGGACAAAAATAAAAATTACATGCAAATATAAACAATATCATAGAACAATAGATCACACAGAAGAGAACACAAGACACCAAGATTTAGCATGGTTCACCCAAACCCTAGGCTACATCCACCAAATGAAAAGTCCAATATTATTATGATCCAGTGATTATAACCTAATTACAATCTGTAATCCCTTACAGCTCAATACCACCGCAAGAAGAAATTTTGCATCACACCTTATGAAACAATCCCTAACCCTAAACCCTTTTATACATGTATTTTTTCTTCTTTAGGGTTAGAATTAGTTACAACATGTCAGCCATAAATTGGTGAATAAATAATAGCCAATCAGTGAATAGTAGCCAAATTTTTTTTAGGGGCAATGCCTTGAACTCCAAAGAATCTATGAAGTATGTATAGTAATCTTGTTAGGATTTAAGCATGGACAAAAATAAAAATTACATGCAAATATAAACAATATCAGAAAACAATAGATCACATAGGAGAAAACACAATACACCAAGATTTAATGCAGTTTTTCCTTCCAATGGCTTCCATAAATCCTTTTGATAAAGTTAGTCTTCCATTTTCATCTTCTATAACTGAAAGTTCTACCCATTAAACTTGCCAACCCTTAGCTTACCCTCATCTGCCATTGCTCCCACTCAATTGTGAGACTTTTTTGTAGAGTATAACTTAAAAAAAACCTTGCTTTGATACCACTTGTTAGGATTTAAGCACAAACAAAAACAACAAGTATGTGCAAATGTAAGCTATAAAAAAAAATATAGATAACATAGAAGAGAAAACAAGACACCAAGATTTAATATGTTTCACTCAAACCCTGGGCTATGTCCACCAAACATCAAGTCCAATATTATTACAATCTAGTGATTACAACTTGATTACAATCTATAATCCCTTACAACTCAATACCTCCCCAAGAAGAAATTTTGTGTCACACCTTATGAAACAATCCCTAACCCTAAGCCCTTTTATACAAGTATTTTTTCTACTTTAGGGTTAAAATTAGTTACAACATGTCAGCCATAAATTAGTTAAAATTAGTTAGTACAATACTTCCCTAATCAGTCACCACAAACTAACACACAATCTATAGGACTTCCAACCCTTCTTATAGGTCTTCTCATGCTTTATATATGGTAGTTGGGTGGTTATTCATCCTTTAGGACTCCTCTTCAATGCTTTGCAACTTTCTTGCCAAAATTTTCTCAAGCAACTTTTGAAAGTTGCAAAGTTGCACATTTTTTTGCAATTTTTCACCAATTTGGTCAAATGACCTTCCTATCTTCTCAAACTTAACCAAATACCTTACCTATAGTAAAAACCTCACACCAACTCTTCCTAGACCCTATTGACCTGATGATGACATTATCATGATGCCTTGTACCAATCTGAGAGATATTTTAAGCCTAAAAAGGGGTGGGTGTCATAGTGTAACAACAAGGACATGGTCCAAAATAACCCTATCCAATCTTTGCATATGTTTTAGAGAAGCCAAATGGGTATCCAAATGTATAATTTATTTTCATAATTTCTTAGAAAATTTGGGAGAAAAATGCAAGAGGATAATTTACATCATTTATCGATTTTATATACAAAAGTTGGCATCTAAATATGCACATGTTACATGTATTCTCTTTTTTATATACAAAATTTGGCATCTACATATACACATCACTATGAAGTTGCAACATTTTGCATAACATATATATATATATATATATATATATATATATATATATATATATTTCAAAATTATTCTACCATGTGTAGAATGATTCAACTATATAGCACACAATTAATCAAGGGAACCTTCTAGATTAGCTCCAGCCCTTATTGTATCAAGTATTTCCTCATGATCAAATTCACGTACTTTCCAAAACTTCTTGTAAAGAGGCCTACCATGATATGGTATAAATTGAATATTTATTGCAACAATAAGGTTAGAGTAATGAAGAATATGTCTGTGCATCTCAAAATCTTCAAATAACCACGTGGTAGAATTCTTGATAAGGTACCTACATTTAATTGTTAAGATAATTTAAAGTTAAAATTGATACATTATACATGACAAATTCACTTGAAGAGATCTTCATGGTAGAGGAAAAAAATAGACTACCTTCTAAGCCATGTTCCTATCACAACAACGGATCCTATTGGGTACTCAATATCCTCACCATCAATGACTATAGCTATTAGTTTCTTTTTGGGCTCAATACACTGACATAGAAAGTAATATGTTCCTTTATCATTATTCTCATATGCAATAACTACATATACATGACCTACATTATATAGAAGGATAAGTTAATGCCAAAATTGAAAGTAATCTATTTTAACCAAGTATTGAGTTGATAACTTAGTACGTGGTTCAACTAGGTCAGATACATGCTCAAAAAATTTTGATGCTTCAATCTATTTGAGTTGTAGTGTTGTAGGAAGTTTATATGAATCAATTGAATGCATAGATATAAAAACCATTGGTCAACCCACTCTTTTGATTCACATTCATCCCATAAATGATGCATACTAGAAGAGAAAAATCATGTAAACTCTCTAGTATCAATAGCTAGTGATGTTGCATTTGAACTCTGAAATGAATGCATCTCACTTGATCCTATAAGTGTACAATAATATTGCACATTTTAAATGTTAGGTTCACGTATCAACAAAAATATCTAGAAACCATAAACTTACCTATATTACCTGGTCCCATTGTAGAATTGCACCATTGGACAAATGTTTTAGCATTTTATAATATTGTGCCACCTTTGTACTTTGATTCCTCTCTACTAAGGGATATTTTCACACATAATCCAGCACCATCATGCTCTCCCTTTCAATGTCCCACCTCAATGAAATTCCAAAAAAAATTTACTCTAGTTATCACATGCATCCAACTCAACCAATAGAATATCCTTGCATTCTTGAATTGTGCGATGCAATTATCTAACCATATTATGTGTTGATTATATCTTTGATCTCTTTCCCTCAAATTGTCATAGAAAATTCTAAAACATCCTTGCACAAACTCTAATGAATGAGTTCTATCATTACTGATATAGAAGTGATACTCTCTTAATAATATTTTTTCATCCTCTATGCTATCATGGGCATGAATAAGTGTTGTGTACAAAAATTGACACTTGTATAGAGTTGTAATACATTGGTTGCACTTCATCTTGAGGTTTTAGTGTATAGTTTTTAGCATAGTCAACAACTGACATAATCGTATCCAAGGGGAAAGTATCCTTACACAACTCGAATTTCTCATCTAACCATCTAGCTCTATGTGTATGACCTATGTATTCATAAACTATTTTCTCTTGAAACAATTTCATAAAATCAATGACACATACATCACTTTTCACTAATTCACACCTCTTTAATTCTTTTCCATCTTTAACACCATATACAACTAACTTGTACTTTCCAAGAGAAACTAGTGTCTTATGAATTTCGTGTGTTGTATAGATGTAGGCATCTATGCAACTTTTGAAAACCACCACATTGAGGGTAAAAACCTTTCAAACACATGGTTTTATAATAAATTCACCCATCATCTTGTTTACATAGTACACTTGCAATAAATTCAATTGGTGACTTAGAAGGTAATGGTAGACCACATTCTTACGATATTTCATTAGTATAAAAGTACAACATATATAATGCTAAACATCATAATGCATAGAAACTAAACATGAACCCTACAACAACATATAGTGTGTATATGATTTGTCTTAACATAGAACGATTTTGTCATGTCAAAAAACCTTTGGTTGATTCTAATTTTAGGAAATCTTTGAAGAAAAGTTTCATAAAATTGTGTTTGAGTCATATACAAAAAATGTTTTGCATGTGGTCTACAATTTCTTTTTCTAATTCATCTTTTGACAACATCTTTTTGGTTTGGTGAAGCCTTTGTATTGTCATGCCAAAATTTTTCTATTAATGTTCTTAGTTCATCAACAATAACTTTATCCTTATATGGGAGTCTACCTTGGATGATAAAAAGTAAGTCTTGTTAGAACTCTCAATTTTCTCTCACCCCACTAAGGCTTGGACTAATGTTATTCTACTTATATTTAATGATTTACTTGTTTTTCTTACCATACAAGTTTTCTCTATTTCCTTTCCCAATTGTATTAGGATCTTTAGTATGTTCCTTTTAACCAATGGATTAGTATGCACCAAAGAGATTTCTAACAATGCTTCTTTCACTACTATTTTCAGATGTTCTTAACTACAAAATTCTCATTGTCTCTCTAAATTTGAGATTTTAAACCATTTCAACAAATAGTTGGCATCTTCCACTTTAAATTTAAATTTTCAAAATAGTTATTACAAATCTTTTGAATAATTCTTCTAAAATTTCTTTCTGACATTTTATCATGGATTGGCTTCAAAATATTTTCATCAATGTCAATTAGAAACTTTGGTTTTCTATGAATTATTCTAGGAGACATTGATGTATGCACATGCTCTATATTTTTATCACTTACATTATGTGTATTCATCATTTCAACTTGAGATGTCATATTAGGAGCATTAGGTGATGTAAGTGAATTTTTCATAATCATTTCAATTAGGATATGTTGAACATTTCTGTTTGTCAAATTAGGTGTATTTGCAACATCAATATCAATAGGTAGATTTTCATCACTTACATTGGAGACATTTGATGGTGTACTTCGCATAATCTCCTCATATGCTCCCTTGCTTTTTCCTTTTTTGCCTCTCATTTTTTAATCATTCTTCTTGTCTTCTTTCCCATGATTGTACATGCAAATTACCCTACAAATAATAACATCAATAAAATACAAAACTAAACAAATTTTCTATGATAATTTTATGCTAAATCACAAGATACTAACATAAAATAAAATGTTGGCATATGAGAAATATCAAATTTAGCATTTGCAAGCACAAAACACCTTATACTTACATACATGGTATAGCAATACATGTGAAATAGTAGTAGAATCTGATGGACCATAATGAAACAACATAATAACCATTGATATGTGTTATCTAGAGTTTTCAATAACCCAATTGTGTTAATGTGTTCTAATTGCATTATCCATTTGGACTAATAACTCAATCGAAAAAACCTTATACTTGCATACCTTGTATAGAAATACATGTGAAACAACAATAGAATTTTATGGACTACACTGAAACAACATAATAACCATTGAGATGTTGTTTTATTTAGAGTTTTCAATAACCCAATTGGGTTATTGAGTTTTGACTTCATTATCCATTTGGACTAATAACCCGATCAGGCTATGTATTACTACTACACTAAGGTAGATGAAGGAGGGATAGAGTGATGGAGAGAATGAGATAGAAAGGGTGGGGATGTAAAGAAGGAGAGGGAGGGTGTGTGTGTGTGTGTGTGTGTGTGTGTGTGTGTGTGTGTGTGTGTGTGTGTGTGTGAGAGAGAGAGAGAGAGAGAGATGATGGGATGGAGAGAAGGATTCGGGAATATGATAGAAAGAGAAAGGGAGATAGGGGAGAGAGAGAGAGAGAGAGAGAGAGAGAGAGAGAGAGAGAGAGAGAGAGAGAGAGAGAGAGATTAGGGGATTTGATAGAAAGAGTGAGAGAGAGATTAGGGGATATTATAGAAAGAGTGAGAGAGAGAAGGGGATGTGAGAGAGAGACAGTTTAGGGGATATGATAGAAAGAGTGAGAGAGAGAGAGAAAGAGAGATGGGGATAGGATAAAGAGAGACACTTGACAGGGTTCTACAAAACCCAATCCAATTCTAAATGTTTTTTTTAATTTTATGGTGATAGCCTAGGAAATGACCCAAAGGCTTGGGAGACTATTCTTCCTCTATTTTTTTTGTTAGATATTTTTTCATCTTGTGAGATGAAATCTTGTCGTTGTCTTCATCAGTTACACTAATGGTGAAGTTGGTATCCCTAAAATCACCACCATAATCTTACATGTCTTCTTAGCTTTCTAACCATATAATTTTTTCTATTTTTGGACAACATTAACATTTTATACTTTAATTACTTTTACCAATGCCTTGACATTCCTCACAGATGTATGTCTACCATTTTTTTAATAACTTTTGATATACTTAGCCAAATTCAAAATAAATTACATATTATTGTTCTATACTTTATTATATAAAAAATTAAAAGAAAGATTCCTTTTTCAATTATTTTAGTGCATGTTATGCTTAACACATGAATAGGTACCAAAATTTTAGGATATAGTCTATTCAATAATTCATAACAAAAAAATAGTGATCATAAGACTACAAAAAAATACACAACTTCTAGATATTACTCTTAACTATCATCCTACCAAAGAGATATGCAAAATACTAAATATAACTACGTCTTTTGTGTTGCACATGAAAACAACCATGTTATGTTTTCTATAAAAAAATTAGGAACTATTTTTCATGTGATCAGGGTTTGACCCACCAAATCTTTTCCATTTATTAAAAACTCTAGTAGTTTAGAAAGTAGATTCAAAGTACTACAATTTGTATGTTTTACACATCTTGTAATATTTAGTGGATGAACCTCAAATGTCTCATCCAAGTTCAAGTTTACCTAATTTTGGAAAAAAGGTATTCACTTATACCCCCCATTTTGTACACCATCTTGGTCCACTCACCCAACTTGTCTTTGATCCAAGCCTTCACACAGAAAGGTTTATTGTCACCCTTAAAAAATTCTTTGCAATTAGAAGCCATAGAGTACTTCCCATTAGGATTTAGTTTCCAAATTATTCTATCTTCAACATTGCCTCTTTATGAACCACTGATTATGATGCAGGAGCATCTAGAGGTATAAGGGCAATCCTATATCATCCAAAAAATGTACTTAGATTTAGTTTTTGTTTCATGTGTTTTCATTTTTGGATACCCATTTCGGTCAAATAAAGGTTCCAACTCTCACAGTTCCACTATTAGTGTTTTGGGTTAGAGTTTTTAATCACCTTGGGATACGTGTAAATGCCAAAAAAATAGGAGTATGTAATTGAGCCATCATTTTGGTGAACTAGAAGGTGTAAATTGGCTAGATGAATGTAATTGAAATTTAGAGCATTCCAAAAAAAGAATCAGGTCAAAAGGCCCTGCAGTTTGAAAGTTATTGCAGTTTTTCGATTTTTGGAGACCTCCTAAGAATGCTTCAAAGTTAGGTTAGGGCCATTAAATGACCTCAAAAAGGGCCAAAAAATGGGGGAAAAGAAAAGATTTTCCATAGTGCTATAGAGAACTTCAAGAGCTTTTAAGAAATGTAAATGGTTCGTCAATCAGAGCTACAGTTCAAAAGTTATGCCTCTCGAAAGTTTGGTTACCATTTTTTGATTCTTCTAATTTTGTGCCAACTTCTAATGCGACATCTAGAGCCTTCTATTTGGTCGGTGGATGCCAACTAGCACTTTCTAGAATGTATTCCTAATCCTTAACCCTCCGGGGTCTTTAAGAACATTTCTGGCATTGTAAAAGGCAGTTTGGAGTGGAGTTTGAGAGAAGGTACTGGGAGAAGAAATTATCGTCAGTTTTATGCTATTGTAAGCCCATAGGGCTTGTTTTGGAGTTTGTTTCTCTACACTAAGTGTACTAGCATATTTTTACAGTTAATAAAATTTTCCCTTTCCTATTGTATCCATTTTGTGCTTGGGTTGTGTCCCCATCAAGTGGTATCAGAGCTGGTTTTCCTGAGTGTGTAGACAAAGCGCCAACTATGAGGCAGTTTACACTAGGACTGTGTGATTGTTGGTTTGAGTTAAGAAGATGCCTCCATGAAAAGAGCGTGGTGGAAGGGCTGAAGCTATTAATCCTGAGGAGGTTAGAGCCCTCCAAAGGCAGGTACAAGCATTGCAGGAGGAGCTCCGTAGAGGAACAAATGTTGCCGCAGGTGATGAAAGTGAGGATGACAATGAAGAAGAAGAAATTGGTCCAAAAGGGGAATTTGACAAGGAAGTTTTGAATTAGGAAATGAAAGGCTTTTTAGGGCCATTACTAAGTTTGGTAAATGACCTACAATTGATATGGGTGTATTTTCAGGAAATCTGAAACCAGATGAGTTGATCGATTGGATCAATGAACTGGAAGAGTACTTTGAGTATGAGGATATCAGGGATCTAGATAGGGTTAAGTTTGCAAAGGCCAAATTGAAAGGCCATACCAAAATCTAGTGGCAAAAGGTTCAATTGAAAAGAAATAGAAGAGGAAAGGAGAAGATCACAAGGTGGGATCGTATGGTGGACAAATTGAAGAAGCAATTCATTCCTGTTGATTATGGGCTTGATTTGTTTAAGAAGATGCATGGGTTAAAGCAAGCAGAAAAAATAGTCCAAAAATATACAGAGGAGTTTTACTGACTTTTGATTAGAGCAGGGCATGCAGAAGCAAATAAGGAGAAGGTTGCTCGTTATATCAGTTGGTTGTGACCTAGCATCCAAGAGGAATTAAGTTTGGTAAGAATGACCAGCGTTGAAAAGGCATACCAGTTTGCCCTACGAGTTGAAGAGAAGCTAAATAAGAGGTTTGAAGGGAGACAAAGAGGGCATGGTCAAGGAGGAAGGGGTAGTGGTAGGTCATCTGGAGGCCGAAATGAAACCCAAAAGAAAAATGAAGATGTGGGTACTAGCAGGAACCAAAGGAACGAGGGTTTCAACCGCTCCCATGATCAAGACTTTGGAAATCAGAGAGGAAGAGGTAGAGGACGTGGAAAAGGAAGAGGAGACTTCCATGGTACCTATTTCCATTGCAATGAATAAGGTCATCATGCCTTTGAATGCCCTCAACGACAAGGAAGGATAGATAGGAGAGCTGAGGATCACGCTAGGGTTGCTCATGTGGATGAGGATGCACAATCATCACATTCAAAGGATGCAAAAAGAGGAGAGACTTTAGTGAATGAAAGGGTCCTACTAAGTGGTGAGATTGGACCAGGACAAAGGAGGAGTTTATTTCGTACCAGGTGCAAGTGTGAGGATAAATGTTGTGATGTGATCATTGATGGTGGTAGCACTGATAATTTGGTATCAGAGGAGATGGTCTCTAAGCTAAAGCTCAAGAGGGAGAAACACCCCCAGCCCTATCGGATTGCTTGGGTGAAAGATGATCATAAGGTCTTGGTAAGTGAACAATGTCTAGTGAAATTCAAAATTGGGAGTTACCATGATGAAGTTCTCTGTGATGTTATTCCAATGGATGTTTGCCATCTATTTTTGGGTAGACCGTGGTAGTTTGATAGGCATGTCGTACATGATGGTCATGCAAACACATACTCTCTAACAAAGGATGGAGTTCACCACAAATTGAAGCTCATGAAAAAGGAAGGTGAAAAGGTATGTAGCAGTGCTAGGATTTGTCTTGTTGATGGAAGGAAGTTTTTAGATGGCATGAAACATTAGTGTATGTGCTATGCTTTGATCCCTAGGAAAGATAAAGAAGGTAGTAGTGAAATACCACTTGAAGTTTCAAATTTACTAGGTGAGTTTGGAGATATCATCTCTGATAATGTTCCAGAAGGATTGCCACCGGTAAGGAAAATTAGTCATCAGATAGATTTAATTCCAGGAGCTAGTTTTCCTAACAAGGCTGCTCACAGGATGACTCCTACTGAAACTGAGGAGCTAAATAGATAGGTTCAGGAGCTATCAAGGAAGGGCTTGATTCGGGAGAGCCTAAGTCCATGTGCAGTCACTATAGTACTAGCACTGAAGAAGGATGGAGAGTGGAGGATGTGTACAAACTCTCGAGCTATAAATAGGATAACCATCAAGTATCGGTTTCCTTTGCCAAGAATGGATGATCTTATGGACTGCTTGAGTGGAGCTCAATACTTCACAAAAATAGATCTCAATAGTGGCTATCATCAGATACAGATACGAGATGGAGATGAGTGGAAAATAGCCTTCAAGACCAAGGAGGGTCTTTATGAGTGGTTAGTCATGCCCTTTGGATTGACGAACACCCCAAGCACCTTCATGCGGCTTATGAATGAGGTACTTAAGAAGTTCTTGGGAAAATTTGTTATTGTCTATTTGGATGATATTTTAATTTTTAGCAAGACTTTGGAAGAACATTTATTACATATTCGTAGTATCCTTGAAAGGTTAAGGGAAGAGAAATTGTTAATTAATTTGAAGAAGTGTATCTTTGCAAAAAGGGAGTTAGTCTACTTGGGGTTTGTTATATCACCTGAAGGTCTCAAAATGGATCCAAAGAAGGTAAAAGCCATCTTGGAATGGCCTACTCCAAGGTTTGCTGCTGAGGTAAGATCGTTTCATGGTCTGGTTAGTTTTTACAGGAAATTCATTAAGAATTTCAATGGCATATGTGCACCCCTAACTGACACAATAAGAGGGGATAGAAAAGAGTTCAAATGGACTGTGGTAGCTACGAGAAGTTTTGAATTGCTGAAGAAGAAGGTGACAGAACAACCTGTATTGGCACTTCCAGATTTTAGAAAGGTGTTCCAAGTGGATTGTGATGCAAGTGGCAGTGCTAATGATTTTCAAATTGATCCAAGAATCAAACGTTCAATAATGCATCACTTTCCTTCCAAACATATCAATACATCTATTTTGAAACATAGGTAAATTAGCATAATCCTTCATAGGTTTATCAAACAACCATTGGTTTTCCCAAAAGTCTATCTTTGTTCCATTTCCCAACATCCATCCACTACTAATTTTAGCTATATTTATAGATATTTGAATGCTAAATTCTAGATAACTAATCCTTTAATGCACTTTGTAGACTCAAGAAAAGAATGCAAGTCATTGAAATTTGAAAGATATTTATCTTTCAGAATAATACCCCATTCTTTATCAGTATCAAACACTTTCTATATTTTCTTAGCTAGGAGAGCTTATTTAGTCAACCCAATTGATCTTAATCTAAGCCCTCCAATTTTATTAATTTTAAAAACATATCCCAACTTAACTAAATGAAATTTATTTTTCTTCTCTACCCCTATCCAGAGGAATATTTTTTGAATCTTTTCAATAGCATTAGCATTTTTTGCCAGTATAGAGAAGAGGCTAATAACATAGATAGGAAGATTTTGCAAGGTAGCTTTAAGAAGCTGAATCTTACTTGCTTGACTTAGGAGAGCACCTTTCCATCTAGCTAGTTTGGAGTTGAATCTATCAATTAGTTTGTTCCAAAAGGAATCATCCACCTTCAACCCCAAAGGTAGATTGAGATAAGTATTAGGGAAGGACCCAATCTTATAATCTAGGATCCCAACCATCCTAACCTACCTTTGGATTGGAATATTTAGAAAGAAAAAAAAACTCTTAGTCTAGTTGATGAGTTTACCTGAGGCTTTAGTGTAGAAATAAATCACTTCCTTAAAAGTTTTAGCTTCTTTAATAGTTGACCTCCCCATCAGAACAATATCATCTGTAAATTATACATGAGAGAAAACTTTAGGAATCTTTGAAGGGACTCTGCCATTATAGTAAAGAGGATTGACAAAATGGGTTCACCTTGTCTGAGACTTCTAGATGGTTTAATTTTTTTTGAAGAAGCCCCATTCACCAAGATAGCCATAGAGGAAGACATGATTAATTGTTTGATCAGTTTTATCACTTTGTCATTAAAACCCATCGAATGAAGGATCTAACAAAGGAAGTTCTAGTCCACCCAATCATAGGCCTTAGACGAGTAAATTTTTATTAGAAAACCTTCCTTATGCAACATTTGATGGGAGTGAATATTTTCATGCACAGTGATAATAGAATCCAGAATTTGCCAACCCAAGATAAAATCATTTTGTTGATCAAAGATAATGGAAGGTAAGATAGCTAACAATATTGAAGTGAGAACCTTCGATATGATTTTGTATAGGGAATTTTAAATACTTATAGGTCTAAATCCATCCATCAAATCAGCTCCAGGGGATTTAGGAACTAGAGCAATAAAAGTGGAGTTAATTTTAGACAATAACGATTGGGAACCAAAAAAATCTTTAACAACATTAGACACATCTCTTTCCATAGTATGCCAAAAATTTTGAAAGAAGAACATCATAAATCTATCCAATCTAGGATACTTCTCTCCTTCAAAAGAAAAAATCACCTTTTTTATTTTCTCAAGAGAAGGGATAGTCGTAATCCTCCTATTCTTTTGATCATCTATACCTTTGGGAATCATTTGAAGAAGAGTATCCTACAGTTGATCATTTAAAACTTCTAGTTTTAGAAGTCTATAATAGTAGTCCACCATTACTTTTTTTAATTTTTTCATCCTTCTTCTAAGTTCCTTCCTCTATTTTAATGAAGTTGAATCTTGAAGCAGCCTTATGCTTCGAAGCAGTCATGTGGAAAAATTCAATATTTTTATCACTAGCTTTAATAGACAAGACCCTTGATCTCTGTCTCCGATAGGTTTCCTCTTTAGAAATAATGTTGTCGAATTTAGTCAAAATTTCCCCTTCCTCTTCCTTTAGTTGATCCATAAATCCAAACTTTTGAATGTCATTATGAATCTAAGTAAGTTTAACAAAAATTTCCTCCTTTTCTTTAAAGATATCACCGAAGACCTCTTTGTTCCATATGTTAACTTCATTTTAAACATTGGTGAGGTTTTTAATATCCCTAAACATTGTTGTTCCTTTAACTTGAATCTTCCACCATTCCCATATTTTGGCTTCAAGATCACTACGAAGAAGCCACATGCTTTCAAGCCTAAAGGGGCAATTAACTTTCCCCAAAAGAGGATCAACATTAAGAAACACAGAGGAATGATTAGACCCAACATGGGGTAACAAGGATAGCTTTCAAGAATGGACCTGTATATAGTCCAAAGAAATTAAAGTTCTATCAAGTATAACTTGGATTTGATCCTTTCCAACCCTTCTATTTCTCCAAGTAAATTGTGATCCCATAATATCCAGATCCAACAGGGCATTATTATTGATAAAGTCAATCATGGCCAATATGCTTTTTAAGTCCAAGGCCATCACCCAAATTTTTTCATGTTCCTTCCAATTTTCCATAGGGTATTGAGCTCTCAGACTTTCAAGTTTTTTCCAGAAAATCTTTGTACTAGTCTTAGAGTTGGGAGCATAAATATTACTTGCAATACAATCAAATTTGTCTCCAATAAGAGTAATCATAATGGCTACAAAATTATTGTCATTAAATAAAGGATTACCTACCACATGATTTAGGTTCCAAAAGATAGTCGTCCCTCCAAAAGCTCGTTCAGAATCATTGCCTTCCACTCCACCATTCTTGAAGATCTTAATTTTCTCAACTTTTTCTTTAGACAATTTTGTTTCTTGAATCATAACAATATAAGGTTTATGATCACAAAGCATATTTCTTAATATATCTTGCTAGCGAGGGCTATTTAGTCCTCATATATTCCAAGATATAATCTTCTTAATTTAAGTGATTGACACACCTCTTGGATAGCATAAATATTAGTTGTAACAAAATCAAATTTGTCTCTAATAAGAGTAATCCTAATGGCTACCAAATTATTGTCATTAAATAAAGGATTACCTACCACATGATTTAGGTTCCAAAAGATAGTTGTCCTTTTGAAAGCTCGTTTGGAATCATTGCCTTCCACTCCACCATTCTTGAAGGTCTTAATTTTCTCAACTTTTTCTTTAGACATTTTGGTTTCTTGAATCACAAAAATATAAGGTTTATGATCATGAACCATATTTCTTAATATATCTTACTTGTGAGGGCTATTTAGTCCTCTTATATTCCAAGATATAATCTTCTTGACTTAAGTGATTGACATACCTCTTGAATGATTTTTTCCTTCCATCCACAATTTCTTATTGACCCTTGTGGTCCCTTCATTTTTTTCCTAAATGTCTTCCATGACTTTCACCTATCGTCTAGTAGTAACACCTCCTTTTAAGGGGTCTTTATCAGGTTTTTCTTCATTCTTGCTCCCCCTTTTTTTCCCTCCATTCTTTTTTGAATGGGAGAGGATCCAATCATTTAACAGTTCTTTTGCCAGATTTAGAATCTCCTCAGACCAAACCACAACCTGTAAGTCATTTATTTCTATCATAGGATGGGATTTCTTCCTTTCCTCACTTGTGGGACTGGCACTTCCTTGATTTTGAGAATCTTTCTTTTGTTGAATCGGAGTAACTTTCAATCCATCAATTAGGATCATTTATCCCCTTTGGATCTTTAACGACTCAACTCTCCTCTATACCATTACTTTTGTGATTTTCTTCCTTAATTCCCCATCCTCTAGGTGGGAGACAATCACTTGACACTCTTCTGAGGATTGTAATGTCTCTGGGGATATCTCTTCATCTGTCTTCATTTCTTCCACTTTGGGAATTTTTTTTGGGTTATTTTTTCTACCAATTTTTTTTATGATGCTTCCCCTTATTTTTCATTTTTTCCTTTGCCAAGTTTTGAGGGAAATTCTTTGTCCAATGCCCATTTTTCTTACAACAGAAATAGGAAAAAGAAAGGGTCTCATCATCCACCTCTTGAGCCCATTTTCCAAACTTGGAATGAAAGACAATAACATGAAGTAGTTTAGAGTCTTTTTCTATATTGACACAAATTCTTGCATAAACCCTTCTAGTTCTTGAAGCTAGCAACCCCATTAAAGATATTCTCGTTCCAATATTCGAGTGGAAGACCAAGAAGTCTTACCCACATTGGGACAAAAGAAAAGAAAGATTCATTCCAATCCATATTGGTTGACCATTTTCAAAGGGCCAAAGAAACTTTTCCGAACATCTAGGGTCCTCCACACAATACATTAGATGGATCAAGTCCTCATTTGTGAATTCAAACGAGAACAAACCATTTTTCATAGCTATTATTTCCACTTGACCCTTAAGAGACCATTTTCTCTTACTGAAACTTTTGACCACATCAATATTTGGCCTTGACCCAAAAAATTTACCTGCTAGGTTAGAACCATAATTTTCACTGAATGATCTATTAGAGAATTTGGGATTTTCATAGCAAAAAGGACTTTAGATGAATCCAAGATATTGTTAACCTCATGAAAGATAGATTTACCTAAGGGTTTAACACCAAATAGTGAGCTCCACTTAGTACCGCCTTGATTAAAATTTGTGTTCACTAAGGCCACATCCTTTTGAGGACCTTTGAGTATACTATTCCCAGATAGTAGGCTTGAAGAAATGGTTTGATCAATCCCTTCCTTTGAGATCTACTGCAAACCCATGTAAGGGTGCTCCACTTTCTCCTTTTCAGAGCTCTAGCCCACAAACAAAGGATTGAGAAAAATATTCATTGGGAAAACTGTCCTTTTAGAGTAGACCCTCGACACATGCCCAAAGGACCCCAAAAGACTTCCTAATTCCCCAAGAGAAAATCCTCAAGCCCAACCATCCTCACTAGCTACCAAAGGACTAGCAACTGGGCTAGGACCGAAACCAACTCCATGGTCAAAGATCTCGAGAACATTAAGATTCATATTTCAATGTTCTTCTCTCAATGCATTTTATTTAAATCAATCTTGAGCTATACTTAAAAAGTTATAATCAAAAGTAGTAAGCAACTAAATTTGTTAAGCTTTCGTGTCAGTTGGAAGTTCAAGCCATAGTTCCATGTTCAAGGTCACACTTACAATTTCAAGGATATATTTATGGGTTTGTTCTAATAGGTCTTCACAAAGGCCCAAATTTGATAATATATGTTTATCATAGCCATTTATTTTAGAATGTATTCTTTATACCAAGTGCCATTCTTTTATTACAATAAGGCTTTTTTGTTTTTCATTTTTTCCATTGAAGGCCAAATTATCTAGGGAAATCACATGAGGGATGGGTTCTTATACGTTTACACTTGCATTGATTCTAAAAACTCAGATTTGTGATATTAATGGCCTAGCAAGGAAACACCAATAACAAACATAGAAAACTAATAGTAGATGAACCTTGGTAACGCTAACAATGAAGTTCAAACATGCAAGCTCAATCACCTAGCATATACACAAAGCTCATGAACTTAACAAAGATTTGAACTTTAATGAAAATAATCATTATGTCAAACCATACACTCTATCATTAATAACAATATATGTTTTCATATATATATACAAGAAAGATTTCTCATCTAGTAACTAACTAATATATCTTTAAACGGAAGTCTTGACTTTCACATTATAATAGAAGAGACTAGGATCTTATGGAGTGGGTATCCCGGTCCTTGGATCTTAATCGAATAGATTTATCTGACTCTGCTCTCTTTTTAGACTCCACCCCTCCCCACCCCACGGTGAAGAAATAAAAAACAGAGCAAAGAAAAAGAGTGAGTAGGTATAAGAACTTTTAGCAGCAGGGAAGGCCGCCTAATAGCTAGTAAATAGCTCAGGAATAACAATAATAACAATATTAAAGATTATGTCCGCATCGCAGCATTAATAACGATGCTCATTATTATGCCAGCTGCTTGAATTTTGTATATGGGGGCCACACATAAAAAATAATCCATTCTCGTCATTATCTTGCTTGTCGATAAGCTTACGATTGACAACTTCCATGGTAGAATGATAAAATGTACCAGCAGTTTTGGTGAGCAAAACGGCAGAAAACAGCATTTCATCCACTCCCCACTGAGAGTTGTTAGCCCATACAAAGCTTAAATGAGTGTAACAATCCAATGAAGTTGTCCTCCCAAAATCATAACTACTGCTGTCCCATGGCCCCTCGAAAGGACAGAGAAAATCATAAGAGTGATATTCAGCTTCCTTATGATTGCATGCGTCCTGCACGCTGTATTGTGAAGAGTTTGACAGTGAAAAGGGACAAAGATGGGGCATGGTCAGTAGAGGTCGTAATACCAAGGTACAATCCAAATAACGACTTTCACGACTTCATTTAATAGGCACCGGCTAAATAGCCGAATATTTGGGCAACGGCTACCCAGGCAGGAGGATCGACTGCCTGGGTAGGCACGCCTGGGTATGCCCATCGATGGCAGCAGCTATGGGTATGCTCATGTCTAGTACTATGGCTGATAATTCCGTGTCAGTTTTGTACATTTCAAATATGCCCAGTGAAAAGTAAATATTTTTCATGTGAAAGAGATGTTTTTAATTTTAATATTCGAATGGTTAAAAATATAAAAATTTACTTATAACAAATAATTATTTTCATTGTTTCATTTAGTGAAAGGGGGCATTTTTATTTTTTATTTCAATATTTCAATATTTGACCATTAAACTATACATTTATAATTACTTTTAATATTTAATATGTTTTTTAGATTTTGTAAGACTTAATTTTTTAAAAATATGAAAATAAAATTTGGTTAATCAGTAATTAGATTTTATTATAAAATTTGGTTAATCGAATAATGATGAAGTATTAAAAATATTTTCATATATATATTTTTAAACTAAGTCTTTTAAAACTTAATTTATACATTTTATATTGATTCACATACATTTTTAAAATTTTGTATTGATTCACATACATTTTAAAATTTTGTATTGATTCATATACATTTTATTAATTAAAATGACTTTGACTATTAAATTATACATTTAAAATTACTTTTAATATTTAATATGTTTTTAAAATTTTATAAGACTTAGTTTTAAAAAAATATGAAAATATTTTAATACTTCATCATTATAATTGTTTGATTATCTAAATTTTATTTGTCAATATATATATATATATATAGAGAGAGAGAGAGAAGCTCCAATGAATTCAACTAGGTTATTATTACAGTCAACATCACACACAGCCAACATTAATTTTAGAAGCAAATCAGAACTAACATAATAATCAACATTCATACATCCCATCCCAAAGCAAGAATAGTCATGGTCTATGTCAAGGGGCTGGATTTTATGCTTATGCCCAAGTTAAGCCTTCTCCTTGAGAATCTCCAAACTATGCGCGGCACTAGCGATCCCTACTTTTGATCCACCATAAGATGCGACCATTTTCGTTCACCTAGACTACGCCTCCCTTTTCTTCATCAAATGCCCATGCACCAGACTACCTAACATACACTCCTGCGGAACAGAAGCGCATGCCGAACCATCCTTACTCTTGGTTCTCTTCCTTCGGTGCTCCACACACGCATCCTCGAGCTTCTAGTTCTACTCCTGTTCAACCTCAACGCTGAACCCCTACTCAGCCCTTGTGATATCTTCGCCATGATGTCCCCCATAAGACCACCACACTCCAACATTGGCTATATGTGATCTCACTCCTCGAGCCTCTTGACCACCTCCTGATCCTCTATGATCACTTTGCCACTCTTGGAATGCACCGAGCTCCTAGAGCTCCCCTTGTTCAACTCTGCTGGCTCACCGAGCCCCATACTACTCCGCTGCAACCACACTGGCTGACTTAGACCCCATGAGTACTCCTTAGCTCATACGCATCCTCCTCAAGAACACTCGTCACCACCTTGGCACCTCTCTGAACCTTATAGCTCAATACGCATACACCTAGTGCATACTCGACACCTCCACGACACCTCGTTGAACTTCCTGGCTCATATGCACACCTCCACGACATACTTGTCACCCTTATGGCACCTCTCTAAACTTTCTAGAGTCCTCTAGTCCAACTCCTCATGCTATCTCAACATGACCATGTCTCCATGACATTCCACCTCTTGTTGGTCTCCCTAGCTCCCCACTGAACCACTGAAGCCCAACCCTTGTTCCCCACGGAAAAACTTGACTACCTAAGCCAACCCTGGATCTCCACACTGGGTCTCGACTGCCTCGACCCCAAGTCTATGTCTGCATACCTTGTTGGTGAACCTCAAGTTCTCGTACACCCAGTGCACTCAAACCAACCCTTGTCATGCATCCATGCAATCGCCTAACCCCTTCCAGATCCACTTTGCAATGCACAACCTACTTGAACTTCACACCCTAGCTCCATGATTCCCCAACCTTGTTGGACACTGGACTTCTCAAGCCAACTCAGTTAACACTCTGTAGCTTCACCTCTGAACCATTTCACCCTTCTGTGTCACCCGTTTCAACCATGCACCACAACCTTGTTTCTAGCCATCCCCAACCATTCAGCTAACCATAAGCCTCCAATGCCACTTACTCGGACAAACCACTTTGCCTCCTATCACAAGACTAGGTACTCCTTTCTCCATCTTTCAGACTCCGGACAACCTCCACGAAAGGCCGTCAACATTGGCTCAGCCACCCCGCTTCACTGAGAATGAGACCCTTCTGGATACTTGATACGGATCTGCCTCATGACTCGACTCACCATGAACCTAACTTGGAATATTGTATCCCATCCACCATACTGGACCACCTTGGCCTTTGAGGTCCAAACTCAAAACAAACCCACACAACCAAGCACCCTGGATGTGCACTCGGTGCCACACCCAACCGCTGACACACCACCCTATCATTACACCAAACCTCACCTGTTTATGGAATGGCGGAGTTACTCTACTTCACTCCTAATGACTATGCATCACCTCTATCTCATCCTGAGACTAGAGGGAGAGACTACTCTGCTTCATCTCTCTCGAGGGAGGTCAACTTCTCCAAGTCACTCATCATGCACACTGGCACTACCCTCTGCAGATACACCTCAACTCGGCTCCAAGCCTCGCCTACACCACAACTATGCTAGAGGGAACATCTCGTAGCACAGCCCCAAGATCACACCTCGGCTCGGTTGCACACCCTGCCTACACCTCAACTATGTTGCAGGGGAACCACTCATAACATAGCCCCAAGCATACACCTTAGATCATGTCTAGGACAAGATCCTACACCACAACCATGTCTGTCCAGCACACGACATAGCCCCATTTACACCTCAGCTCGACCCATGTCTTGCCTACACCACACCTGTGTGCACCCAACTTTGCAGCATAGGCCCATCCGGCCTCTCGATCTCATATCGTGAATCACCAGCCCCTTACAATCTACATCATGTTGAATTCATTGTTTGTGAAACAATAAATCATGGTCTAAGCTAACTTATCGTCATTAGGTTTATTTTGCCCTTCTTGAATAGAATTGTTGACAGATATTGTGAATTTTTCCAACAAATAAATATTTGAAATCATTTTTTTGCAAAACTGGTTCCTATGGGACTTAGTTGAAGGAAGACCATAATTAGAGCATAACATAAGTTTTCAAATGAAAGAAACAAAGTAAAGGTTCCTAAATTAATTTCTGTAACATTTTTTAGAACACATTTTCATACATCAATCAACGATTTGTAATTGACATTTAAAGATATAGAAGTGTATTGAGGTGTTGGATACTCATTCTGTGAGTTCAACATTATAAGTGACCTTAGAGAGCAAAAGATGGGCAAGCTGAACAATTTATGTCTAGGGCATCGACTATTTCAAAGCGCACCTAATAATATTAATATTCATTAAAATCCTTATGGAGTGTATCAAATAATCCTGCTGCATATGATATATAAAATTTAGATAATCAAACAATTATAATGATGAAGTATTAAAATATTTTCATTTTTTTTTTTTAACTAAGTCTTACAAAATGTAAAAAACATATTAAATATTAAAAGTAATTTTAAATGTATAGTTTAATAGTCAAAGTCATTTTAATTAATAAAATGTATATGAATCAATACAAAATTTTAAAATGTATGTGAATCAATACAAAATTTTAAAATGTATGTGAATCAATACAAAATTTTAAAATGTATGTGAATCAATATAAAATGTATAAACTAAGTTTTAAAAGACTTAGTTTAAAAATATATATATATGCAAATATTTTTAATACTTCATCATTATTCGATTAACCAAATTTATAATAAAATCTAATTACTGATTAACCAAATTTTATTTTCATATTTTTAAAAAATTAAGTCTTATAAAATCTAAAAAACATATTAAATATTAAAAGTAATTATAAATGTATAGTTTAATGGTCAAATATTGAAATATTGAAATATTGAAATAAAAAATAAAAATGCCCCCTTCCACTAAACGAAACAATGAAAATAATTATTTGTTATAAGTAAATTTTTATATTTTTAACCATTCGAATATTAAAATTAAAAACGTCTCTTTCACATGAAAAATATTTACTTTTCATTGAACATATTTGAAATGTACAAAACTAACACGGAATTGTTAGCAATAGTACTAGACATGGACATACCCATAGCCGCTGCCATCGATGGGCATACCCAGGCGTGCCTACCCAGGCAGTCGATCCTCCTGCCTAGGTAGCCGTTGCCGAATATTTGCACCCGGCTAGCCAGTGCCTTTTCAAACCCGTTCCGTTTCCCTCGACGGCATCTACTCCGGTCCCTGTCAGTCATGTCAGGGTGTCGTAAGTCAATTATCTCCCGTACCAACCATGCCAGAAGCCCGCTGTCCGCTGTCTTTATGAATACCTGCTCAATTTTTCTTGTTCGAAGATATTATTTTGTATTTAAGGAAGATTTTAATTGTATTGATCTGTTTATCATCCTTGTTTTTCATTTAGGCTACTTGCTCAGTTTCTCAATATTAGAGAATAGATTTATACGCTTGTTCTTATCAAATTTGATTTTAGAGTTTTTGTTGTGTATGTACATGTAGTTCAAATATTTTTGGGATAGTGTTGATGTAAGTGATAGATAGATAAATAGATAAATGTTGTTGTTTCAAAGACTTTTTTTATTTATGATAAATATCATTTTTAAATGAGTAGACAATGTTTCACTCTTGATACTAGGGAACCCACACCACATTAGTATTTTAACTTTTAATAAGATAAAACAAGTCTATTAAGTTTGAACAATACTCAAAGTTATTTATTTGTCCTCAATGTGAGAATGACAAAAAAAATCATTTGAGTTCATTTTAAAATCTATTTTATAATTATAAAAATAGGTGGTCTTATAACAATAGATCATAGAGTATAATTTAAAATATTAATGATATTGTATTTATAAACATACGAGTTAGAATACAAGACAATAACTAACATAAATTTAAGTTTTATATAAGAAAACAAAGACAATACACATTGTTTTAAGAAAAATAAAAATATATTATCAAACAAAAGAAATAAAATATTAATTTTGAAAAGAAATCTTTTCTGGATGCGAATAAGAAACTCTATTTAGAAATTCAAACCTCTCTTTTTATTTTAATACACAATCATTAAAAAAAAAATTGTAATCAATTTTTACTTTCATTGAATATTGTACAACTTTCTTCTCTTATTCTAGGTGTTACTAGTAATAAATCATAAACATAATTGTTTTCTTGCTCCAAAATTGGAGCGATGGTTTTTTTTTAATTTAAAAAGTTTATATTTTTTAGTTTTTTAATCAACAGTTTATTAAAAATATTTGTAAAGATCATTTGTCTTCCATTGTCTGAAAAGAATAGTTTTATTAGTATGAACAATACAATCTAAAAATCCAGATATAATATAGACGTTTTGGAATGGACATTAATTAAAATCTCAACTAAAGTAATATAGTGCAACTACAATTATAAATAATTTGAGTGTCATCTCACTCGTTTTTTTAATTTTAATTTTTATTAGCTTTTCACTTTTATTAAAAACGTGTTAAAGAATTGAAGAAATTTAGACAAATAAACTAAATCAAACACTTGAAATAAGTGAATGTCAAGCCCAAAGTTGGATTTGAGTTTTCTAAGTGGATTGTGTTAATAGTTGGAAGATTGATCTTATGCTTGACAAAATGGTGCATACATGGAAGTGTTAAGATTAGATAGAATAATAGATGCGTGGGGACAGGTGCGCAATAAATCAGATCTCTTATCAACTATATTTTTAAATATGTGTAGGCATTTGGAAGTCAGTTGTGGTCAAGAAAAGTTATTTCTCCATATTGGATGCCCTAGATCAGGTAAGTAGATTTCTTCTTCAGTCTTTAAGCTACATTAAGTTGAATATAGATATTATCAATTTAATTTAATAAAATAATATTATGATTTAATATTTAGATATTAATTATATATCTTAAAATCATTTAAATAATTTATTTCAATCAACTAAAATAATTTGACTCTTGGATATTTTAATTTGAAGTATTCAATTATATTAACTTTTATACTAATTATGATCCATGTATATGTTTATGTATGTGTGTTTATATATATACATATACATATTTTAAAAAAATGATGAAACATTCAATAATTTAATTTTTTTTTTAGTATACTTTACAAAATGTGTTATTTTAAAAAAGTTAGAATTTAATGCACATATACATTTTTTGTACTAGGAGTCACTCCTACTTAAATAATATTTAAAAAAAAAAAAATTGTTGTGTTTGCCATGTTAGATTACAATCTCTCTACTTTAAGGAAAATTGTGACATTATCCTTTCAACCATAGGTTTTTTAATTGTGTCACTCCTTTTATTCCATGAATATATAATGATAATTATTCTTCTATCTATATAATGATAACTCAAATGAAAGAGCTAAGGACTAGGAAAATTTTCAATTCCTCTCTATAAGATCTAGAAAACGAAAGAAAAAGAAGGTCATCAATCGATTAGGCATAAGAATAAAAAATGAAAGAGATGTTATCATACAGAAAGGTAAGTACATTTATTCAAAAGTATTTTAGTAACTTATATAATAATAAATCTATATACATTTATCATATATATATATATATATATATATATATATATATATGATAAACCTATGTCATTTTGTAAGTTTACATGATTAAGAAAGTAATAAACGATATCGATTACCTTTCTCCATTGATTTGAACCAAATGGTTATAGGTGAAATACAAGTTACATATGGCAATTATTTTTAATGATCATTATGTTTCTTCGAAACTAACTAAATTAATTTTATTCAATTATAGATGATGTCACTCCACTAGTTGATGAAAGTGATGAAGTTAGAGTGAGTTTTTGTCATGAAAATGAAATCCAAACTAGAAATGGTAATGAAATTACAAAATAGCAATAAATAAATTTTGATTCTTTTGTTTGTATATTGATTTTATATGATTCAATGTATTAAATAGGCAATCGTGTTGCAATGTTAGATGGTGGACGAAAAAACTCAAGAAGATATCCTATCCAAGACAACAACAATGGATGCAATGCAAGCTATAAATGGTAAATCCATTTTCGTAAGTTTTGTGCCTTTAATGCAAAAGTTAAGTTTTGAGCCTTTGAATGTGAATTATGTTGCAGATTTAAATGATCAATACAACAACCAAGACCATGTGTTACCCTTTTATCTTGATCTTAACCAAGCAATAACAATAACAGACATAATGCAAAGTGGAGATGGTAAGGAATTTGTGTATTCAAATTTAATCAATTTCACCATTAGTTTAGAGATCAATTTTATAACTAACTCAATTTATTTGCAAGTGTTGATGATATTTATATGGAGGATCATGACCAACATATATTTGGATAATCACATGTTGATGATATTTATATAGAAGATCATGTTAAGACATTTTAAGATAATATTTATAATATATTATATTTTAGATATTAGTTGTTAAGTACTAAACTATCTTTAATAGAAGACATGAAATTCATTTGTTTTGGAAAGTTGACTCATCATGTCATAACTCTTTACTTTAAAAAAAAACTATGATCAAGAAATTTCTTTTGAGTTTGATGTATGTATAGTGTTTAATCAAATAAAACCACATTCCTTTGAGTTGACAATCCTAATAAAGTCATTTTTTTTTCCACTTTGAAGAATCAAAATAGTTTAGTTATTCTTGTTTTTTTTATTCTTTAGTAAATGCACTAGTGAAAGTCACACATTTTACCATTCTCTTTTAGGTTATGTAAAATTATGATGACTAACTCAGTGATGAATGTATTAAGATGATATTTGTTTTATAAATATTGATACAAAACTAAATAATGCGAATTATTATTCCTTGTATGAAGTTCCTATCCCCCATATAGTACATGATATTCCTTGTTTTATGTCTTGCGTGTTATGATTTAAGAGGGTGTATATTTACTTCAAACTATAACTTGATGGTCCTTGACTTTTTTGGTGATAAGGTTGGGCCTCTCATTTTAACAATGATTTCTAGCTTCTACTCCACATTTTAATTTCAAATATATCATTAGAGATAGATTATCTTCAATTTTATATGCATCAAAGCCATTCTCCATCTTTGGCACTCATGGTTTTTTTCATATTCTTTCATCATTTTCTTGCTTATGGAATATTTTTTCGATACCCGATCTTTTATAAATTAATTTCAATTTAAATCAATATCTAACTTTTAATTTCAAGTAAAATTTTATCACCATTTTTCTTTTTATTGTAAATCTAAATTGACTAAAATTATAAAACAAAGTAAATGTATATTATATTATTATGTTACAAATATAAATAAAAAATTAAACCAAATTATAATTAATAAAAAGAAATAAATCAATTATCTAAGTGTCTACCATGAAAGTCTTATTTGTATCTTATATATATGGGATAGCTTAAGGACAATAAGGGTGGAATGTGTTACATAAATCTCCATTCAATATAGGATATAAATCTCCATGGGATGGTTTACCCGATTCAAATATTTGAAAATACCAAGAACTATTTTCGATGACTTGTCCCTACCCTCATCTAATTTTGATAAGATCAGACACGATAAAAATGATGAGATCTTTCTTAATGAAATGCATATTTGTGACCAACATATTCATCAGCTTTCTCATTTAATTTTGGGAAGAACTGCATGTGCAATCGAATCGATTGGGCGATGGTGATTTATTTGAAGCCAAACTAAAACATAAATGCCACTCGCTGCAAATAGGTATCAATAAAAATAAATTGTAGAATGGGAAAGATAGAACAGTCTCCAATGCTCACGTGGAAGATGGAACCTATGGTACTTTGATTGACAGTGGACAGTGGGCTTCTGGCATGGTTGGTACGGGAGGTAATTGACTTACGACACCCTGACATGACTGACAAGAACCGCAATGGATGTTGTCGAAGGAAACAGAACGGGTTTGGAAAGGCACTGGTTAGCCGGGTGCAAATATTCGG
Source organism: Cupressus sempervirens (assembly GCA_028749045.1). NCBI lineage: Eukaryota > Viridiplantae > Streptophyta > Pinopsida > Cupressales > Cupressaceae > Cupressus > Cupressus sempervirens. The sequence goes on from CM053788.1 coordinate 221,895,639, forward strand.
CTATTTAGCCAGTGCCCATTTAATATGGGTTAAGTTCTTAAGGTAGATTATATTATTGTCTCATATTGGTCAATATTATTATAAATAATAGACATGACGTGATCAAGTTGATTTGCAATGTTCCAATAAGATAATAATGTAAGATCTTTGTGCATCTTCTTAATATCATGACGTGTTGCATATGAGGTAGAATGCATGTCAAACAAAAAAAGTTGTATGAAGGTTTTTTAAAATTAGAGAATAGCTATGATCAAAATATGGTTTTTAAAAATTAGAGAATAGCTATGATCAAAATATTGTTTGACAATCTCTATTTCAAGGAATAGTCTAAAAATCTACCCAAGGCTTGTTGGAACTCTAACTCTACTCTCACCTTCTAACATTATGAATCCTTTAAATGTTTGTTCAAAATATGAGTTTATACACTAGTAAATTTGGACCTTTTTTTTTACACCATTTTCATGGAAATTTTGACAATTACCCATTGAAATCCTTCATCGCTAAACTATTGTTGAAAGTTTGACACATTTGATAGGGGTCAATGTATCAAAAAAAATATTCATAGAAAATCGGCACAATCTATGTCATGCGTCAGTGCTAGATGACTAGTTCAATACACCAAACTATCGACGCCAAAGACAGATGATTTGATGAGCTTGTTATATCATTGATAGAAAATGACGTCGAAATTGTGACAACAGGTAGAGTTTTAAAATAAAAAAGTTTGGATTGCAATATGCCTTCAATGCATTTTGAAAAGTAAGAACAAACTTATTCGAGTGAGAGGAATTCAATCTAACACTTGAAGTTTCATTAGAGGGTATGCAATCAACTAATTTGCTGCTAGGGTTTTGAGAGGTAAAGAAAAGAACACAAAGAAGCAAGAATGAACTTGTTCGAGTGAGAGGGATTTGATTTGACACTCAAAGTTTCATTAGAGGGTATTCGATCTAATGATTTTTTGCTAGGCTTTTGAGAGGCGAAGCAGACAATACATAGAAGTTTTGGTAGAAGTTGAAAATGGCAACCATAGTGTAGCACCGGTGAGCTAAAATGCTTGTAGAGCTTTTGAAATCTCAAGATATTCTTGTTGGTGATGACACAAAAATAGTTGTTGTCGTCACCAGTGCGATTCTTAAACAATGTGTGAATTTTTTATCTAAGGGTGTTCATCCTACTATTATGTTGGGGGCCTTTCACAGGGCCTCTGAGAAGGTCATCGAGGTTTTAACTACCATGGCTATTCCTATCGAATTGACAGACTGTGACTCTTTGGTAAAAAGTGCGAGTACTTTTTTCAACAGTAAGGTTGTCAACCAATATTCTACCTTATTGGCCTCACTTGTTGTTGACGTTGTCCTGAATGTTGTAGACCCTACGAAGCCTGACATTGTGGAGTTGAGGGACATCAAAATTTTGCAAAAATTGGGTAGGACTATTGATGATACAAATATGGTTAAGGGCTTTTTGTTTGATAAGAAGGCAAGGTATATGGTTGGAGGCCCCACTAGGATTGAGAATGTGAAGATTGGCATAATACAGTTCCATATTTTGCCTCCCAAGATAGCCATTGAGTAGAACATTGTGGTCTCTAATTATACAATATTGGATAGAATTTTGAAGGAGAGGATTTATATTTTGGGTATGATAAAGAAGATCAAAGCCATTGGATGCAATGTGCTATTGATCTAGAAGAATATTCCATGAGATGTCATCACTAATCTTTTGCTGCATTATTTGTCCAAGGCAAAGAGTTTGGTGGTCAAGGATGCAGAAAGGGATGAAATCAAGTTCATTACCAAGACATTAAATTGTTTACCCATTGCTAATATTGAACACTTTAAGGAGGAGAAGATGAGGCTAAAAATGGATGTCTTTACTAATTTAAATTGATTATTTTGACAACATTGTTGGTCTTGATTTGCTAAACATATTCTTATCATGTGTATTATCTATATTGTTCATTGTGTATTATCTTTTAAACAAAATGAGAAACCATTCTTTGTCAAACCATTGTGGAGCTCAAGGTGAAAGCAACTTGAAAAATGTAACTTGATAATTACTTCACAAAAATAGAATCCAATGTCATATAAATGTATTAAGTCTGAGATAAATTTGGCACCACTTGCTAGAAGTTCACTATAAAATATTCAGTGCAACATACCCTGGCTCTTTATTTTCTTCCTTTGTAGAACTTTATAGAGAACTACAACTACAAAGAAAATGATTGACAAAGAAATGATTAAACACACAAGAATGCTTTCAAATAAGAGAATAAATAATTACCCTCCATTACAACTAGTATGATGCTTATGCCTTCACTATGAATAGATACAAGTGAATTAAATGGAACTCATTCCAAGTGGAATAAATACAAATACAAATAAATAATTAAATACATAAATACAAATAAATAAATACTGGCGGATAAGTACAAATAAAGAAATAAATAAATACAAAAACATACAAATAAATAAAGGTTGTCAAAAAATATTCTACCTTATTGGCCCCACTTGTTGTTGATGTCATCTTGAATGTCATCTACCCTACGAAGCCTGACATTGTGGATTTGAGGGGCATCAAAGTTTTCCAAAAATTGGGTGGGACTATTGATGATAGAAAGATGGTTAAGGGTTTGTTGTTTAATAAGAAGGTAATCCATATGGCTAGAGACCCAACTAGGATTGAGAATGTGAAGATTGGCATAATACAGTTCCAGATTTCACCTCCCAAGATGGACATTGAGCAAAACATTGTGGTCTCTGATAATACAATGATGGATAGGATTTTGAAGGAGGAGAGGAATTATATTTTGGGTATGATAAAGAAGATCAAAACCATTGGATGCGATGTGCTATTGATCTAGAATAATATTCTATGAGATGTCGTCACTGATCTTTTGTTGCACTATCTGTCCAAGGTAAAGATTTTGGTGGTCAAGGATGTGGAAAGGGATGAAATCGAGTTCATTACAAGTGAATCAAATGGTACTCATTCCAAGTGGAATAAGTACAAATAAATAAATAAACAAATAAGTAAATAAATACAAATATAAATAAATAAATAAATAAATACATACATGGTTAAGTGCTACCTAACTATTTCCAAGGCTACCTAACTATGTCCACAACATCTGCACACTGGAGGCATATTGTGCCTACCAAGCTTCCTACATACCTGTATATATGGAATCAAGACCCTTGAACTACTCACTCTAACAAATATGTAGCTCTAGTTTCTAATTATTTTGATGTAGTTGTATTCCTATAACCACTGGTGAGCTTTAATCACCTAATACAACTCTTCGCCATCATACACCCACTCGGGCGAATTAGGCAGTTTTTTATAATTGCAATCCTGTAATACCTTACTGCAACCTTTGTGTTGTAGTTTACAGTGAATGTAAGGTTAACCTATATACGTCCTAACTCACTCCTTATATAGCTATGTTTGAATGGGTCTAAATAGACCAGTCAAGTTAATGCTAGTTGGGAATAGTTGATTGTTCATTTTATTGTACCTAATCTAATTACAGTTCTATAGGAAGTTGTAACCAAACCAACTAACTAGTAACTACACCAATTGAACTAGGTTATGGCTTGTCACTTAGCATGGGTTGAACAAGTTTTCTATTGTGCTAATATGTAGTAAGCAACTTAAAAAAGAACTCTCTCTATATATAAAGACCAATTCCATGTCCATGAGCTTGTGATGATATGATTCTAATATATGTGTTGTACATAACAGTTGGTGTTAAACTTTCTATCATTGCCTCTAATATGATTCCATTGTCATTTTCATAAAATATGCCTCTAAAACTTTCTATATATACCTCTGATATCTGTGTTGCTCCTAATTGATAATGCCCTTGATGTAATGTATCCTTTTATTAAAATGTGGAAAATAGGTACAAATAACTTGCAAAACTCAATTGCAACAGACTTATTTCCTTAAAGTCTCAAACAACACTTAAAACTAATAATGATTGATATAGAAAAGTAGTCTATGGTACCACTTTTAAATTATTTTTCTTATGTTATACAATTGATATGATATATGAGAACAATGCCACTACTATCTTTGAACTAATTTTTTTTATGGTTCCTATAATTGCTTGCTACATTTTTCCATTCATCCTTGAACTAATTTTTGTATGTAACAATTTTGTTTTTTGATAAAAGTTGGACTGACCAAACCCCTGAATTAAAAGATCATCTCATAAAAACTATGAAGGAGTTCTTTGGTCAAAATATTTTGAACAGAGCCCAACTTCTAAAAAAAGCTTGCAAACATCTAAAGACTATGAGAGACTAGTACAAAAGGGCTATAAAGCTCAACCCAAACTACAAGCATCCTCCTATGGTGCCATAGTTGGAGTGGAATGAAATCATTGAAGATAAAAAAAGAGAAGAGACTAAGGGATAAAAGAATTAACCCACCACCCAAAAAAATAGGGATGTGTCTCATAAACTTCAATCTCTCATCTATTCCATCCTTCCAAGAGAATCTTCAACATCTCATGAATGCATACCAACCTTCAAACACACATGCACACCATAACTAGGCCTCTATCACATTTTTTTTCAAGAACGTTGATTCAATGTTTTTGCTTACAACACCAGTTAACATGATGATTTGTGATCAACTCTTCATAAGGAGAAATGGTTATGATTCAAACCCATAAGATAACTATCAAGAAAACCAAGAAATAATTAGCACCTTCCCTAATCCCCATACAATGAGAATCATACAATCAATGTATTCTTCATTCTGAATTTGTATAGTGTTTACTCTCTAATAGTCAGCAATGAGGCCTTTTTTCATTACATGTTATTTATAAGAAGGTTAGTGCAATGTCCTAAAAGAAGTTCCATGATGAAAATATGCAAATACAAGGATTTGGAGACATTTGGAGTCAAAAAATATTGTGGTGACAGAAATGCCTATCCTAGAACTTCTCCAACATTCAAAGGAGGTTCTTGATCATTTTTTATGCCTTTTCACATGATCCATAAGCATGTTTGAGGAATGTTTCCTTACAACATAGAGTTCTAATATGTAATAAGCAACTTAATTTTTTCTTGCAATCTAGAAGTGTAAGAGTCAGATCATTATTTTGATCGAACATGGAAAGATGAAGTTGTAAGGTCAAGAGTTGTGACCTATAAATTGATTATCTTCAACATAGTTTGGGGTTGGAATAGTACTATACAGATTTGGAATGAAATAGAAATCCTTTTATTGGAAAAATCCTTACTCTTGTTGATTTGGTCTTCATCCCATCATAACATATACATGCATACATATATACATACATACATATACATACATATATATATACATACATACATACATACATATGCATACAAACATATATATAAACATACATACATACATACATCTGCATATGCAATTTTATCACCTCATTTAACTACCTTTACTTTTAAATGAAAAATTATGAACTAAAATATTGGAATCATACAAAGTAATCATGGAGGAAAGTAAAATAAGTGAATGAATATCCATCTCTATGCTTCCTAGTACAAATATTTATCATGAAGAAGGCTCATTAATGGAAGATGGAAACACGATAACCAAATTGAAGTAAAGAGAAGAATGGAGATAGACCAAGCCAATATTGGAAATGAAGAAATGATAGACATGCAAAGGATAAAGAGGATGATGATACTCCTATGGTTCAATCCATAGCTGAGGAAGCATCCAAATTAGAATTAATTTTGTAGTCTATTAGGTTCAATCAATTAAAACTTTTAGATATAATGAAGATACAAAAGAAAGTCAGAAATGAATATTAAAAGGTGTAAGACATCCAAGTCCAAGTGCACTTGCAAAAGCAATATCAAGTATATTTCAGCAGTTTATGAGGTCTTGTATCTTAGGTTTATCATGAATACCATGAAGGCATAGACCCATTTTATGATCATTTTATACTGTCAAGGGAACTTCTTTGGTTCAGTTTACATTTAAAAATCTTAGATGACTAGGTCTTTACAAAATCCAAGTGAGGGTCAAAATATTTTTTCCCATTTCTTTGTTCAAGGGTTTGGGCCCTTTTAAAATCCCTACTTTCCTTAATAAAATAATTGTGGTAAATCCTAAATCTAGGAGTTAGTCCATTCTCTAGAAAGATAAAAATTATGGTATTGAAAACTGGGTCCAATTCAAAATGGAAATAATATCCATAAATAATGTGTTTCTAAAACTAAAAATCGTGTATGGTAAACAAAACATTTATTTTGCGGAAGAAGAATATTTTGGAATAGGATCATGAGCTAAGTCAAGTCAACTGGTGAGACATTGAATCCTTGTAATATCTTGATAGACAACACCTCAGACTTCATGTTTTCAATAGGTCCTTCCAATGGTTGTGCATACATATCCATTACTAGGGTATCAATGCCTCTATGGAAGATTCCTCACTAACACTCTCACTAGGAGATCAAGGAAGATAAATAGCTTAATGTCCATAAGTCTTCCAATTTTTTCTAGGGTTATACATTCAAATTAATTAGGCAATCTATTCAAAATTTGGCAATATGAACAATGTTTGAATTTCCATAATCAATGGCCAAAGTAAAAATTACCTTGAACCCATACCTTGATATTAAGCAAGTTGCAAACAAAAATTGCCTTGAACCCTTACAATGAAAAATGAAAAATCCCTTCAACCCTTATGTTGAAATTAAACAAGAAAATAGAAGAGGACAAGACCTTACCTTGAAAGAAAGTTCCAAAAAGAAGAGGACACAGATAATGCAAATGAATCCATCAAGCTTACCTTGATGGTGCTAAAAATATCTTAATTGGTCATGCTTGAAGCCTCCCGCCCACACTTTACCACATGATATGAAATGAAGTTTCACTTTTTATTTTTATATCTCTGAAAATGTCAAAAGTTTGAAACCAATCTTAACTATCATCTAAATTTTGACATTATCAAGATAAAATTATTTTAAAAATTAATTTGACAAGCCAAATTGGCCTTCCATCAAAAATTAACTTTGAAAATTACCCCCAAATGTTCTAGTGATAGATGTGTACTTAAAGTCAAAATTCAAATCTTGTGATGCATCCTACCCACGACATCAATAACCACTTCCTTGTTTCCTTTGATAAGTTAAAGGAAAAAATTCCACTCACAAAGAAACAACATCTAATGATGTTAATGGGAATTCTAATTTGGCCAAGTGAATGTGTACTTGCATGAATGATTATTGATATGAAGCTCAAATAATGACTCATAAAAAAATGACTCCATCATATAAGCACATGAGTGACAACTATCAATCATCAATATTGGGTAGGATGATTCAACTCATAAAATTGTGATTCTATGATTCATTTAAATAATTTTTTGACCATCCTTCATAAGGATCACATCCCAAACCATTAAATGCTATGCCAATATAACAAGGATAGGTGCAGTAGTCAATTATTCCTTAAGAATTAAAAATTTTGAATCATGATTCTCCAGCAAACAAAAAAAATGACTCTTTCCATTTAAGAGAAATAATAGGGTAAGCCACTAGATAGAGAAGTCTATCAACCTTTCATATATTTGTGGGAGTTGTCTTAATTACATTGGCATGAACCTTTGATGGATTGAGAAAGATACTCTCACCAAATATAATATAGCCCAAAACATCACTTCAAACTAAATCCCACTTTGCCAATTTTCCACATATTTGATGCTTATGAAAACATTAAAGAACACAATATGATTGCACTTCAAGACCCTCCAGAATCATAAAATAGATCAACATATTATTTAGATGCACAAGGATAAATAAATCTAGCTAAGAAAGAAAATCCATAATCCTCAAACTTGTGAATATTGAAGGAGCATGCACCATCTTGAATGGAACTAATGTGAAATCATAGCATCCATAGTAAGGGGATTCATTGAATTATCTTCATTTGATTTCATGGTCTTCCTCTAAATTTAGGATCTTCATTAACATGTTTACCAAATTCTCTTATTTTAATCTTAATGTTGATAATCATGATATAAGTTTCCATTAAAGTTTGGGGGTTCTTATCATGAAGGTAATATTATAAATATGTATTTTGTACCTTAGAATGCAAGGATACAAAATTGACTTGCTCAAACTCAAATGGGGAAGAACCTTTCTCATTATCATCACAAACCTACTATTGAAATAAATAAATAAACTGTAATTTACCCTTTCCTTTGTACTATTCATCTCATAGTCATAGATTGCAAAAAAAAATTGTTAGTAAAAGGAAGTTGCCAATTTTTATTAATTTTATAAAATATTTACATTGTTTACCCCATTCAAAGTGTAGGAACTAGAGGAAAAAGAATGGGGAAGAAAATCTTTGATGTGGTCTAGGATCGAAGTCCTTCATACAAAGGGAGGATCGGAAAAGGATCTTCACTAAAAATTTGAGAGGACATGCCCTTAACTTACAATTGTTAATCAGATGGCTGAGGTTACATACTACCTTTTACACAAACCTCATAATGAGGACTTTGGGTAGGCATATCTACCCTTACAAAAAGTTCATAGACTATAAACTTGAGATCAATTTGCTCCATGTTATTATTAGACAATTCCCATAAATTCATCCCATGAAGCTATACTACTTCTAAAAGAGTTATGACCCATTATTTTTGACTTTCTTCTAGTTAATAGACAAAGAGATACGTCATAACTTTATCATCCTCAATTTCAAATTCATTATCACATTCGTGAAATTATTGTGTGGTATTCTTCCCAAAAAAAACATTATTCATATAAATTGTTGGAAGTTTAATTGGGAAACTAAGATAACGAGAAGGGGGTGGGGGGGTGGTGAATCAAAATCTATAAAACATTTATCCATCAAAACAATTTTATTGCATTCACCATATTGACCATCTAATATCTAGTTTATGTTATAACATAACTTGTAAAATCAAATGTTGTAATAAATAGATCTAGGTATCAATCAAATCCATGAAATGCAAACACATGATACAAAAGATTTGGTTACCCAAAAACCGTCCAAGGTGAAGGTAAAACTGGGGTGGAGATGACACCCACAAATATTCACTAGTGTAGTAACAAAGTTTACCTATTAGGGTTATAATTTTGATCACTTCTAATGATCTACCCTATGAGGATTCTTCTCTACTAAAAGGATTTTAGACTATTAGGTATTATCTTGTTAAAGGATTTTACACTTACAATAAAGTAAGGACTCTGTTAGGAGATTTACAAAGGTCTATTAAAACCACTATGTTAAGAGATTTTCCCTGATTCAATGTGTTAGAAATTACTAAGTACCTGATCCTTCAATCTACACTATAATTTCTGATTGCAAATCTCCTCCTTCCAATATGATATAGCTTTTCTCATCCATTCATTGCTTCATTAGGTTGCTAACTTCTATTCTTCACAAAAAATTTCATGTAACATCCAATACTTAACTCCTTCACACAATAATTCACTTCCTTCACACACTTCAAAATCTCTTTGGTGATGGCTCTCTCCACTTATATAAAAAATAAGGTTTTGATTTACTTATTTAAAGAATTCTATAGACTCTTTTAGATGCTTCCCTTTTTTACTCTTTATCTTATTTTTTGTTCTTTCCTCATAGGGATTAGGGATCCATGTCAAAGCACATAAGGACCTCTATAACAAACTCTTTGATTATTATATGTCATATACATATCAGCTTGAAATGGTTTACCTCAAAGTTTGTATCATTCTAGACTTTTATGTTCTCTCTATGTTACTCAACACTCACTGATTCTAATGCTCGGTTATAACTATTCTTTCTATTGTTGCTTGACCTTAACTATACTCAACTCCTTCTATATAACTCTACATCAATGTGCTTTGGATACTCAACATTCACTAGGCTTGTCTTATATGAAAAATACTCAGTGACCAATGAATTTCTCAGATCCTGTAGAACTTGACATATACATGATTATTTACAAGTCTTCACATGACTCTGCCTATATAGAGTATCTCGGTCACAATGATGATTGAATGACTCTACATTATCTATGACCAAGTGTTTGACACTAATAGACAACAAGAGTTACCGATATCAACAATCTCCCCATTTGACATCAGTAGAGAAAACACTTTTTCAAGATTATATCTTTATAGTACAAATATAATAGTACTGCCCCTAAGCCTATGACTGAATTTCAATAGAACTTCAAAAATTTTCTTTATAATACAATATATAGTGCATTACATGACTCAAAATTCTGATTGTGACTTTTTCTTACCTTGTCTACATTTTATCTTTCTAATCTCTAAATCTCATCATTCCTTCATGATTATTTCACATTATTTCTTTCATCATTATTCATTTCTTTCATCACTAAGCATCTTTCCCCCTCATTTTTGACACTTATATCTAATGCTTTATCTATTGAGGTTGTGAGGGTGGAATCAAACCATATGTATCAATGAATGGTTTGTGAATTTGGTTGATCATGGAAAATGCATGATCCCATGTGTTTATTTCTCTTCTAAAACATGAATCTTCAACTCCAAATTTATTGCTAAGGTAGTTAATTTGTCATAAATTGAAATATTGTGATCTCTTTGTACTAGATCCTTTGCTGAAATCATCTCTCATTGCATAACCTCCAAATGAGGTATCAACATTTACTATATAGAGATCAATTTGGCTCTCATTTGACTATATATTGTATTTATCTCAGCCAACCTCCCTTTTGCAAACAAAAATCTATTATTATGAATTGAGCTGGCACTTGATTCAATTAACTGAGAGATAGATCCTTCTAATTGCTTCATCTCAACCTGAATCCTCTATATATTTTCCTAAAATTCATTTATGAAACTTGGAACATCATAGAGTATATTGTACAGATCTTGTACTTTCTTTACAAGTTCCTCTATGTTTTGTACAAGTTCTTGCAACTCCACTTTTCTAACTGCAATCATAGTAGAAACTTTTTCCAATACTCTCTTCTAAAATTTCTTCTTAGGCTAGGCCATAAGCTTTTCATTTTCCTTAAGAACTTCAATGTTGACCTTTTGAACAAATTGTACTAGGTGAAAGATAATTAGGACATGCTCATCAATTGTTCAAATATGTCTTTTATGTCATGCAACGCTTGTTTATGTTGTTGTGTTCACCTCATTTCTTCTTGCTTCATCTTCTTTGATAATATGTCTTGTAAGGTGACAATTTTCTCAAAAGTGGGATTGGCTAGATCCTATTTTGTCATATTAATTACTTCACCTAGACTAATAGTATTATCTAGAGAGTTTTCCTTCTTTCCTTTACTTTTCTTGGGAGTGCTACTACTCGACATTGCTAGAGTAAGAGTAGGTGATGGGATGTCACTACTTAGTCTTTCTTGAACTTCAGTGCTTGGAACAACAATGGTAGAATTCAACACTAAATTCTTTATTTCCTCTTCTTCTTGTGTGGTGTCCTTATCTCCCTCATCTTAAGGTCCTAAGACATGTGATCCTTTTTGACCTATAGTAGAAACTTCTACTTTGTCTCCTTGACTAGTTCCTCTTGCTCTTGCTTCTCCCTTTCTCGTTCCTTGACTTTTGAGGTCTTCTTTTGTTCATCAATAGTAATTTCAAGTATGGTGGAATGGATGGGGGATATGTTTCCTTGTGGGCTTGACACACCTAAACTTTCTTGATCACTTTAATAATATTCAATGGTAACTATTTCCATTTTTTTCTCCTATTTAGGTCCTTTTATAGTTAATCCAAAAATACTCTTCCATAGAATCTCATTTTGATGTACAACCTTAGTTTTTTATTTTGTAGAATCATAAATATTTTTAATATAGGAAAAAAAATTTGGTTCCTATGCTTCTACAGAAAAGTTATCTTCTATTTATTTGACAATTTAGGCATAATCTTGGCCAATGTGCCTAATCTTATTTGTTTCTCTACTTCTGCTAAAATTTGCCATCATTTATGTAGTCTACTGTACAAATCATTTGGAATCTTTTTTTCCAATTCAGTAGGGGCAAGTCTATTGTTAGCCACCATATCTATCATGACCTCTTCTACCTTAGATTTTCTAGCATTTCTCAACATATCATATCTCACAAATCTAAAACTTGATAATCTTGTAGAGGTTATGATGTTAGCACATACCTTATCAATATTTCTTGGCTTGGTAATTACAGTGAATTGGTGATGTCCATGTCATCAGACTCAATCCTCTCTACATCTTCCTCTTCAATATCTTTCATATTTACTATCCTTCTCCTCTTTGTTTGACCATTAGTGTCTGGCACTTTCCTCTTCTCTACACTAGTGCCACTAGGTTTGGTGATCTTGACCACTAGTAGTACCTCTCATGTTTGTAGTCTAAAACTTGTTATATTTTGATTTGAGAGATACTTGATACTCTTGTTATGTTTCATTTGAGATGACCTAAGGATCAAATATTATACTTTGATTATCATAGATGTTATACTACTATGTTGTTTAGCTTATCATATTTGCACGTTGATGCTATTTTGAGATGACAGTAGATCCATAATGATATTTGGTTATCTAGTATTTGGACATATCTTTGATTATGTTATGTGATGGATTTTATGCTATGGATATTTACTTCATCCTTTTGTTATTATGTTTATGCAAACATGAGTGATGTAAATGGATTATATTAGTATAATTGAGTAAATGGTTCAATTAGGTATTTATTGCATTTATTGCTTTGGCTATGATATTATATGCAATTGCACTTGATCATGTGTTTTAGTGTGTAGGATTTATATCCCTGGTAGTTACACATGGAATTAGTGATTCAACTATTCATTTTACCAATGTCATCCCTATATGGTCGACATATCTTTTAAAATGTTTAATTAAACCTTCCAGTGATTTGTTAAATCTAGACTCATTTGCATTATGTGATTAGACCAATAAGCATCTCTATGCATTTAGAGTTTCACATTTTCATGAAGTTGTAAGGTTTTATGTGAATTTTTTTTTGGGGTTTTTTGGGCTTTATTTAATTGATTTTTAATTTCTAGCAGCTTGCCATAGATGAATTTCAATTACTTGGAATAGGTTGTTTTCATTTGGGATGATTTAGAGTATAACTAGTTTAACTAGTTATTTACCCTAATCAATTATTCACTCAAAAAGTGAGTAAGTATTGAAAGAGGAATTTAATTCCTCACTTCTCACTTTTGCAATTTGGAAAATTGAGAGCTTTTTTTGAAGGATTGGTTTTTTGTTCATTGTGAGAGCTATAGGAGTGGGATCTTAGCGATGATGGACTTGTTGGATCTAGCTCAGGGAGACCTTGCTTTGCTATTATTTTTAGTCATATTTGTAAATTATTTATTTTACCTGGCTATTTTATATTTTATCCCTTTTGGCTCTCAGGTCGACCTCTCCCATTTTCTTCTTTCAGCTAAGTCTCCATATCTACTTCTAGTAACTATTTTTTGGGAGGCTACGAGCTAGTGTTCCCCTCTATTTTTGTTTTTTGGTTCTACTTGATTGGTTTGGTATGAATATTTTCCTAGTTTTTGGGATGAGAGTTTGGGGTTTCACACCATTATGCTAGTCATTCTTGCATACAATGTCTAAACCCAAATTTTATTGTATTTCTAAGGCTTTTGTGCCCTAATACCAAATGGGTTTTAACTTTTAAGTTTTCCATTTTTGGGGTTTTTACTTTGTTTTGTATGTCGCCCTATTTTCCCAAGTTTTCCTGGCATGATATTGGTCATGGACTTAGATCATCCATTTGGATGCTAGTTAGATTATTGTTGCACTTTTATGTTGCATTGAGATGTGTATCACATCCATCCTCTCAAGATTATTTTTGATTGAGTGATATTTTTCTTGTGTTGTCATCGAGTCCTTATGTTATGATCTTCATGATGGTGGTGCGCCACACATGAGTACGTGTCTATACATTGTCAAGTGAATTACAAAGCCCAATTTCTTGGTTGTACTTTGGTGGAGTTATGATCATTTGGATTTGGGTTGGGAATATGAATTCCTATGGGCAGTCATCATTAGATGAGCATAGGTAGGGTAGGGTGGCACATGGAGGGGGCTTCTATCTTGTAGCCTTGTGATCATTGTCCAGTGGATTGGTAGAGGAATTTTTAAGTAAGTGATAACTAAATAAAATACTAGGTGATAATAAAACTAAAGATAATAAAATATTAGTGTGAGAGCCTTTCATTGGGGAGTTGAGTTGTACAATCTAATCTTGGGCCTTACGATCCCAAGTGACTCTGCATAGTGTTAGCTCCTACATGGAATCCCATTGAGTGTCTGATGAAGACCTATAGTTTATTCATTACCTCTTGATCTTTGCTTCATTCATCATTACTATCTAGCATGAGTGTTAGCCATGGATGTTTTCATTTTTGTGTGTTTGTGGTTGGATCATTATCTCCATCAACACAGTGGGAGTGGACCTACAAGTTTCACATGGTTGTGAGGCCTAGCTACCTATACTACTACTAGGGACTAGTGTATAGAGATGGTCCATTATCCTAGTGTGATCATTGTTGGATGTTTTACCTAGTACTCTCTGTTTTGAAGTATGCTTTCTTGTGATTTATGATTTCATTGGAATGCTTGTACATCATGTTTAGATGATGTTACTTTATTGATGCATTCCCTTATTATGATTTTTAGCATATGATAGATGATGTTATCTACTTGGTTGGAATATCTATTACTTTTGGTTCAGCATGTTATATTTCCTATTTTTATGATGTTATTATGGTTTAGTAGTGATGTCCTTATAAGATAGCTTTGACTATCTATATGGTTGTTTGGAATGTTACACGTGGGGGATGGCTAGGACCTTTGAGGTTTCATGATGTTATTATGGTTGGGAGGAACCGTGTACTTATATTTTTTAATTTTAGTACATTGTGATGTTTCTTTCAGTTCTTCCCCTTCATTTCTATGTTAGATGGTTAGATATAGTTTATGTCTTGTAGTTTAGTGTTCGAGTGTTTATGCCTCGACTATGGATCTGGTACTCCCTAATGTGGAGGTTCTGACTTCCTATTTTATTCCATTGTTTATCCTTGAAGCATTTCTTTATTTTTCCAAGTTGGCGATGTGTTTGCATTAGGTGATAGTTTAATGTATCACACGTCCAAAGAAGAAGGATCATGTGATACTAGAAAGTATCACACACCCATAGGAAAACTATCATGTGATACTTTGAAGTATCACACACCTTTAGCATAAGTGTTGCCTTGACCCTGAAAGTATCACACATCTTCTATAGAAAGGTCATACTATTAGAAGCATGAATGCTAATGATATTCCTGTGGGGGAGTATTGTAAATATGTTACTATGATGATATGTTACACTCATGACTGAGTTTGTCATTGATTTAAACATAGCAATTTTTTATGGTATCTAACAGAAGAATAGTGGAAAGATCAAGTTGGTATGGATGTCTAGTTGATTATTCTAACCATCTAAGGTTATGGGAGATACTTCTAAATATCTAGTATATGTAATTAATGTCAGAAGAAGAAAGGATAAGTCTAGAAGAAGCTATGTAAGTTTTGGTGATGTATGTTCTAAGATAAAGTTTACAAAGACATGTTTTGGTAAACTTGCTATATCTCTTAACAAATTTGATATTTTGAGGATTGAGGTTGAGGACATGAAAAATACATGTTGATGATGATGTGGCTAAGTTCACTCATCATAATATTGCATGTATGAAAAGTTATTCAAGTTGCAAGGTGAAAGATTTATTTTATCGCTAAGTGTAATGTGTTCTTAATGTGGTCCTATAATAATTAATTGAAAAGGTGTATCAACTGACTTAGGAAATTATTTTGAGGACTTGATATAAAGGAAGGAAATTTTCCTTTATCAAGTGTTACATGAATTATATTAATGCAGAGAGATTCTAAGCAGAAAGAAAGAAAAATGCAAAGTTGAGTAGAGTAGTGTGGAAGTGAAGGAGACTTGATTGCCAAGGTTTTGT
The DNA here is from genome assembly GCA_028749045.1 of Cupressus sempervirens. Lineage (NCBI taxonomy): Eukaryota > Viridiplantae > Streptophyta > Pinopsida > Cupressales > Cupressaceae > Cupressus > Cupressus sempervirens. The sequence continues at coordinate 221,911,630 of CM053788.1, forward strand.
TGAGTGATTCAAGGTTTTGATATTTGGATCCAAGGTTTGTGACCTGGTCTACAAGGTCTAAAAGTGATTGGTTTAGTTGAAAAAACAAAGGAGAGAAGAATATAATAGTAAATTACATGTTTGAGCAGTGAGCTCTTCTTGTAGTTGAATTGCATGTTTGGGCAGTGGGCTCATCTTTCATACATTGCACCACAATTCCTAATAGGGTTGGAATCTCCTAACAGGGATTCAAAGTCTCCTATCATGGACTCTATGTGCTAAATATTGTAATAAAATCCTAATAGGGTCCATCCTCTAAAAGGAATATTTATATTAGTACATCATCTTGTGGGCATCATTCCCACTGGGGTTTTCCCTCTTATCAAGGGTGTCCCTAGTCAACATATTTGGTGTAATTGTCTATGTGGATTTTATTAGGGTTACTATTTACTTTGGTTGAATGGTTAAATTTTTTTAAAGAAGATAAATGTTTTAATTATTAGATAACCGATTCACCCCCCTCCCCCTCTTAGTTATCTCAGCAAACTATTATTTGTAACAATTGGTATTAGAGCATTAGGTCCTTGAAGGTAAATTTTAACAACTTTGGGAGATCCATGGAAAACATGTTCAGGAACAATAGTCCTACATCTAGTAGAGGAAATTTTGACACTTAGATGATGGAAATTCTTCGTGAGTTATCAGATTTGTGTAAAGAGTAGAATATTGAGTTTTGAGATCCAAAATCCTTTTGTTGTATTCAAGGGAATAATAGTAGAAGCAAAGATAGATCCAGATTTGAAGAAGACATAAAGATAAATGAAGGTATTGATCTACTTACAAAGAGAGAACTAGAAGGTATGAATTTTTTTTTTTTTTTTTGGACATGTAAAGAGTTTGATCATTTTAAAAGTAAATGTCCTATGAGACTAAGAAAAGTTAGAAAAATTATACTTTCAAATAATGTTGAAGAATTTAGAGTAAGTATGGAAAGATACCTAAAAAACTATGTTAATAAGTCTAGATTGTTAACGAAAAGCATGCATCAGAAGAAATAGCCTTGGTGACTATTCTGGAATGTGTAAATGTGAGAATTGATGAGAAATTCAAGATACAAGAGAGAATAGTTGACTACAATTTAGATGATGATGTTGTTATTATGACAAGGAATGATGAGGTCTTTCTTGAGACTAACAATGATTTTTAGAATGAAAGAGAGCCAAGGCAGGAACAAAGCTTAGAACCTTCAGTAGAGCCAAGAGTTGAGATAGAAACTCCTACTTTAGGAAAGAATATGATAAAGAATCATCCATACAAGCAGATTATTGGAAGAAAAGACAAAGGTGTGATGAAAAGAGGTAGATTAAATGAAGAACTATGCTTGATAGCTCAAGTTGAGCCTAAGAATGCAGATGAAGCATGTAAAGATGATTATTGGAAACAAGCCATGAAAGAGGAATTGGATTAGATAGTAAAGAATGAGACATGGGAATTGGTCCCTAGACTAGCTGACAAGAATGTGATAGGAATTAAATGGGTATTCAAAAATAAAATGAATGAACAAGGAAAAGTTGTAAGAAACAAAGAAAGATTGGCATGTAAAGGTTACTCATAGCAAGAAGGGATAGATAATGAGGAAACTTATGCTCTAGTCGCTAGAATAGAAGCAATAAGATTATTCTTAGCCTATACAACACAAAATAAATTCAAATTATATTAGATGGATGTCAAGTCAACATTTCTAAATGGAGAACTTGAAGAAGAAATACTCATTGAGTAGCCTGAAGGATGTCCTCTAATAGATGCCAAGGAAATAGTATGCAGACTAAGGAAAGCATTGTACAGATTAAGCAAGCACCCAGAACATGGTATGCAAGGTTGGACAAACATTTGACAAAACTTGGATATAGAAAATGTATGGAAGACTGTAATCTACAATGGAAAGAAAATGATGATGGTTTGATAATTTTGGTAAATATTTTTTGATGATATCATATTTGGAGGAAATGATGAAGAAAGAAAGAAGTTTTCTAAGGAGATGAATAAAGAATTTGAAATGAGTATGATAGGAGAGATGAAATATTTCCTAGGATTGTAGATTGTATAGAATAAAGAAGGAATCTTTATTTCTCAAACTAAGTACTTAAAGGATTTACTGAAATGATTTGGTTTGGAAATATGAAAACCCATTGGAATACCTATGATAACTAGACATAAGTTATCTACAAAGGATAAGACATCTACTATTGATTAGAAGAAGTACAGATCTATGATCGGAGGATTGCAATATCTAACCCACATAAGGCTAGATATAGAAAATATAGTTGGAATTGTTGCAAGATTCTAAGTTGATCCCAGAGAAGCACATTATGCAATAGTCAAAAGGATATTAAGATAACTAAAAGGAACATCTGAGTTTGGATTGTGGTATGATAAATCTAATGATTTCACTCTAAGTGCTTATATTGATGTAGATTGGGCAAGTAGTATGGATGACAAAAAAAAACACTAGAGGTGGAGCCTTCTTTCTTGGAGGAAGATTGGTTTCTTGGTTAAGAAGCAAGATTGTACATAACAAAGTACAGTGGAAGTATAGTATGTTGTAGAAGTAAATAATTTCAATCAAGTAATTTGGATGAAGAAAATGCTAAATGATATAAGGATAGAAATCAATGAACCTATTGTCATACATTATGAGAACACAAGCATGGTAAATATGTCTAAGAATCCAGTGTTGTGCACGGTTCCATAATAGATCAAGATAATCACACCATTATTTCTCTCTTAGGAGCACTATGTCCATTTTTGAGAACTATATATTCTATTATGAAAACTACACTTGAATTGTCAACCCAGGGATGTAGGACTTGAAATGGGTCAGCACAATATGTGCACTAAGTTCCTTAAAGAGTCTCAACACCTATGCCACAAGAAAGTAAAATTCATGAAAGTGATCTATACTACTAATATAGTATAGTAAAAAAACTTAGACTAAAAATAGATAACTATAAAAACTTTGGGAAAGGAATTCTAAACTAGTTAACAATTCAAACATCCACTATGATCATTTTTCACAAGTGCTGCAGGAACTTTCATAGTAACTATGCTACAGGACCAATACAATAAATCTATTTAAAACTAGAGATTACAAGAAATGAATATACTCTACCTAAATCTATTCCACCTCCCAAGTGGGCCCCCTTAGTTATCTTTAACTGACCAAGAAAACAACATGTATTCCAAAATCACTCTCTCATTAGAATTCTTCTTTGATTACATGACTGAATAATTCATGAAGAACATAAAAGAGAAAATTTTGGATCTTAAACTAGTATTGTCTCATTAAGTTTTTCTCTCTTCTCCCCAAGATGATCCCTTCTTCATTATATATATATAGGATTGGATACTTATTACAAAAATAACATAAAAGCTTCAAATAAACATCACCAAAAAAGAAGGCAGAATGTCAACCATGACATAAAACATTGATTAAGCAACAAAATAACAGCTCATAGGAAATATAGCAAGTTGGGTCTTCCTATTTTTCAAGAACAATTACTCTTCTTGCAAATGCGACTTATCATTCAGAACTGATCTACACTTCTTTTGCCATGAATGATCTTCCTTACTTCCTCCTTTAATATGGTAATCACAACACTTTATGCCACTTCTCCATTTCCTAAAAATTAGAAACATTTGAAACACATATGCATGACAACATTTCTACTCTTATTCAAATATTAGAACATACCTTAAAATATTTTTATGAAATACTACATGTTATGTATAATATTAAGCAAGGTATGTCATATCCACTGTCCATAAGTTTAATAGGTTTCAGCCATACCCGACATAAGTTTACAAGATATTTAAAGAAAATGTGTTGGAATTTTTTTTTACAAGGCTCAAAGAATAATTTCAAACTATATAAAAACTGTATCAAATTTGAGACATTAATATGCCTCATCATCTGCCCCCACTATGCAAATGCTTATCCTCAAGCAATATACTTCTTTGTCATGGCTCTAAAATCTCCCACTATAGTCTTCCCCTATTTCCTAGTTATGAAGGTGTAGAAATATCCTTTGGTTCGTCTCCAATGCTCATCCAAGTCTTCTTCAACAATTGCATCTAATCTAGTAGCATTATTTTCATACAGAGGCCAGAGAAGGGTAGGAGGCTAAAAAAATAGTGGCATCCATAGCTCTTTTTGATTTGGCTTCCTAGTTGCATATATTTAGTTAATTTATTAACTACTGCCTCAAAATTGATAGGACTCTATGGTTCAACCTTTTTGAAAGGTTCTGGCAGTCAACTCCATCAATTTCTAATCCCTGTAATTGATCTTTGCTGTGTGAAATTTGGAAGTGTTTGGTATTCTCTATAAACTTTTTCCCTTTCTTCAAATACTTTCTCTCTGATTTTTGGTTTTGGTCTCCCACAAGTTAATCAAAACCAATATCTCAAAAGGTCATAAGGCTTATGGAATTCAACCCAGAGTGGTACTAGTTTAGACTTTTCAAGATCTCTATAAGTATCCAACTACCTATCATTTTTTTTCTCATTGTGCATCCAAGACATTAGAGATCTTAGGTGAACATCCCCTATGTAAAGCAAAGGATTCCACTCTATCTCATGTGGAATTATGAGATTATGCAAATAGAGCTCACACAAAAAATTCCTTTGCCATGAAGGCAAAGTCTGATACACATTATAAAAATCTCGAGCATTTTTTAATTGATAGTCAATATCTCTCATTGTCATCATCAACTAAAATAATAGAAACCATTCCTTCAAACAAATAGCATACACCCTTGGGGGTGGTCTACATGCCATTACCTGATCAGCTAGCTTTAAAGCTTTATTCATCTATTATTTTTGTTTTTCAAGTTGTTTCTTAATTGATTCAATTCCCTCATCTCTATCAGATATTTCCTTTTGCATTTGGTCTCTTTCTTTCCTCCACAAGGCCTTTTGAAAAATAAAATAATTGTATAGACCAAACAATATCAACTGAATTGTAGATAAAAGAAATTCTTGAGCCTTAGATTATCTTTTGTTCTTTGGCAACTTGTTAGAAATATTGAGTGTACCAGGAAGATTTATAAGGTATAAGAGAAATATTGGAATATTCAAGGACTAGTAGCATGGTAGGTTGATCATTGCTAGGGGATTTTTCTAGAACAATAGTAGGGTTTGATTTACACATTTCCTAATTCTTTTGCAGTATCTCATTAATAGGCTCATTTTCACGTGTTTCCACATTTTGGGGTTCTAATTCCATAGGAGAATCATCTGGGATATTTTCAACTACAGATTTTGTGTGAGACTTTGAAATTGGGGCATTTGGATTTTCAATGGAAACTAGGGATGCTCAACCTCACATATGAGGGCTTCTATGCATAAGAATCTCTTTAGCTTCGACCATTTTGTGGGTTTGCTTTGGTTTAGGCATAACTGGAGTAGATGCTATAGGCATGGTTGCTATAGGAATAGACCATTTTCTTTTTGTTACTTTAATAGAGGAGTTTTGGGCTTCCTTTTCAAGGTTAGGGCTTTCTTTACCAATCTTATGCTTGCCCTTATCTATAGAAGAACTGAGTATAACATCCTCTAAAATAGATTCAATAAGCTTATTAGGAGAGGGTTCTTTTTCCATTTTAGCCAGATTTTGACTTGGCTCTATGATTTCTTCCGCATTTCCTAAGTTTTGAGGAACATGGTTGGCTTGCAGTTGTAAGATCTTGAATTCAACAAATTCTACCCATGAAATAGGTGAAGAATCCCTAACAGATCTTTTAACTAGAAGTTTAATGAAGGCATGATGGGAAATAGAATTCTTCTTTCATTTTTGAGTTTCTTCAACACTAATACACATGTTATAAAGAAAATTGAGGACACTAACTTGCATGTTATGTCTTATGAAACTAAGCAATTTAAAATGATGAACATGAAAGTTTGAGAACATTCCTTCACAACTCAAATACCTAATAACATGGTTTTCCAATTCTGGATATGGAGTTTGAAGAGAAAGTATTTTACACCCTTGCTTTGTAATGTCTAGTTAAGGGTCACTTAGCTGAGTGAACTGTGCCCATGAGGACCTGACATCATGTTCATTTGGATAATGCTCCCCGACTACTGGTAGTCCAATGACTTTTACTATCCTCCCCTCAATAGCAAGCACTCTTAGTCCCCATACTATGGCTTCCCCTCCATCAAATGTAGTCATAAATTCCATTGCCACTTCTTCATTGTACTTGGTTAATTGTAAGAAATAACCAAGCCATCCACAAGCATGAAATCACCAAACTACTTCAACATCCATGAGTAAAATATTATGAATGTCTAGCTCATAACTCTTTAACTATCCCTCCATCTCAAAATGTCTAGGTTTGATTTCCTCTATTCTCACCACTCTAATAGGTTTTTCCACTTTTCACCTCTATAAATTCCCTCTTTTCAAAATTTTAAACAAATCTTTATGAAAAATGCCATTACCACTTCTCTTAACAAGAATCCATTGTGTTCGGCATGTAAAATTATGATGCATTAATTATGAAGGACATCAAGGTTTAACTGAATGTGTTTCTGTAATAACTCTTAGTCCTTTCAATCATGCCAAAGACAGGTGATCTTCCTCAAAATCGCAATGAAAAGGTATGACAGATACAGAAAGATTTTTTTAAAAATATTTGACTATAGCCAAAGTACAACCTATAACATGGACATAACCTAGGATAATGTGGAGATGAAATTTGAAAAATAATACACTTTCTCGCCACCCCACTAAAATTTGACAAGTGTCCACACTTTAAAAATTTTGGTATAGGAATGAGAAATTGGCTCAAGACTTATATGGTTAATATAATGCAGTATTAGATATAAATATCAAAACCTATATACTAAAAATGAATAAAGAGTAAATAAATTGTTATACCTAAAATTTTTAGAGTATACGTCCACATGTAAATTGATGAGGTGGTCAAGTTTGATGATCATAAAGAAGGTGCTGATGGTATAGTTTATTGTAAATAGTAAAAATAGAATTTGTAGGCAATGTGGAGTGTGAGTGAATGGTGGATAGAGAAATGAGATGGGTTGATATGAAGAAAGAGAAAACTAAATGAAAAAATGGTCCTCATATTAAATGAGGTTTTATTATGAGGGTTTCTTGAAAGTTTTTCATGGAATGTCTATAGGAAGAAGGTTTTCACCCTCTACTACAGGAACTATGTTCATAAGAGCTGGTAAATTGGTTGGTGCAAACTACTATAGGAACTCATCTTTGGTCTATGGCTTATGATAGAGGCACAAACAATGGCCATTTACAAGAAACTTGAACTGGACAAGATCAATTTTTGTTAGTTTCACTGCTCCATTGTCAAACACATATTGAATTTCATAAGGTCCTAACCATCAAGTCTGCAACTTCCCTAGATTCCCTTTGAAGCAAGAATCATATAGGAGAGCCCAACCTCCTCCTTTGAATTGTATATTATGGATATGTGCATCTTCCATTTCTTTTTTTGTTGTTGAATAAGTTATGTTCTTTCCAAAGCTATCTTTCTAATTTCATTTATCAAGTTCAAATGGAGAAGTCTCTCTTCTTGTTTTGTAGGAAGACTAATGTTCAACTCTAAAGCAGTGCATAGTGTTTTACACTCAAATTCAATAGGTAACATGCCTACTTTACCATAGACAAGCTCAAATAGAGTGAATCTAGTTGTTGTCTTCCATGTGGTCCTGTATGCCTAAAAAACTTTAGTTAATCTACTGGCCCAATCCTTCTTGTGTATGTGCACTGTCTTAGTTAGAATGGCTTCAATTTCTCTATTAGTGACCTCTGCTTGCCCATTTTCTTGAGGGTGATAGGGACTGGATTTATGGTGCCTTATGTTTTATTCTTTCATAACCTTAGTGATCAAGTTTGATGTGAATTGGGCACCTTGATCTATAACAAGTTCTCTAGGAACTCCATAATAGTTGAATATTTCTTCATGTAGGAATTTTGCTACTTTCTCATCTCTTGCATTTTTCATTGCTCTAACTTCCACCCATTTGGTTACATAATCTATACATACTAAGATGTAGGATTTTCCATTTGATGGTGGGTCAATTAGACCTATGAATTCCATACCCCACTTGTCAAAAGGTGTTACTACAATTTGTAGATTGAGTGGCATTTCATCAGTTTTGGTTGGTCGAACGATCCTCTGGCATTTGTCACAGTTGGTTGTATATGTTGGTACATCATTATGTAAGGTTGGCCACTAATATCCAGTTGCAAGTACCTTTAGTATGGTTCTTTTTCCTGCAAAATGGCCTCCACATGGTTTGACATGAAAAACATGCATTATATCATATATCTCATCTTTCCTATCACATCTCCTCATGACCTGATCTGGTCCAACATAGAAGAGATTGTTATCTATCCACAAATACTGAAAATTTTTCTCTACTAACTTCCTCCTTTCTTTGTGAGAGAAGTGTGGGGGCATTTTATTTGCAAAAAGATAATTTGTTATGTCTACATACCATGGTGTATGAGTTGCTATATGGAACAAGTGCTCATCTAGAAAGTTATCTTCAATTGGAGTTGGATCTTCATTAGTAGTGTTCAATCTAAACAAATAATTTGCAACTATGTTGGATTTTCCTAGCTTATCAATAATAGTAATATCAAACTCTTGTAACAACAAGAGCCATCTTCATAGTCTACTAGTTATAGTTGGTGTGTTTATTAAGTTCCTTATAGTTGAGTGATCAGTATGAACAAAAATAGGATATCTAGTTACATAATGTCTAAATTTTTTCAATGCATAGACTACAACTAAAAGTTCTTTTTCAATTACTATGTAATTTAGTTCAGGTCCATGAAGGCTTTAACTAATATAATAGATGACATTTTCAAGATTAGCATGCTTTTTTCCTTGTACATCTCCTATGGTATAGTTTGATGTATTTGTATGGATATGGAATGGAATTGACCAATCAGGTCCCTTTAAAACATGTTCCATAGTGAGGAGTTTCTTAAGCTATACGAAGGCTTCATTACATTTGGGTGTCCAAATGAATTCAACTTCCTTACTCAACAGTGTATACAAAGGACTAGCTATTTTATTCAAATATTTTATGAAATGCCTATAATATCCAACATGACCTAAATAAGATCTTGCATCTTTTGGTTTTGTAGGTATGGACAGTGTTAGAATTACCTCTATCTTAGTCAGATCTAGTTGTATTCTTACAACTGATATAAAATGACCAAGCACCACTCCTTCCTACATGAGCATGAAACATTTCTCATTGTTGAGTGATAGATTATGTTCTTTGCATCGGACAAGAACCTTTTCAAGATTCGTCAAGGCTTCTCCAAAGTTGACTCCAAATGTTGTGAAATCATCCATGTATATTTCCATGCAATCATATGATATATCAACAAAAATGTTGATCACAGCTCATTGAAATGTTGCAGGGGCATTACATAGGCCAAATGACAAGACAAAATATGCAAAAGTACCCCATGGGCATATAAATGTGGTTTTATCTTGATCTTTAGGAACTATACTTATTTGATTATAACCATTGTACCCATCTAGAAAAGAAAAATATTTCTTACCAGCCAGAGTGTCCAAAAATTGATCAATGAATGGTAAAGGAAAGTGATCATTTTTAGTTGCTTTATTCAATTCTCTATAATCTACACAAATCTAGCATTTTCCTCCCTTTTTAGGCACTATGACCAGAGGTGAAACCTATCTACTATCAGATATAGGATATATAAAACCATCATCAAGCAATTTTTACAATTTAGTTTTAACTATTTCTCTAAGGGCTAGATTAATCCTTCTCTAGGGTTGATGGAGTGGTAGACACCCTTCATTGATGAATATTCTGAGAGTGCATAATGTAGGACTCAACCCTTTCGTATTCCCATAGTCCCATGTAAAATTATTTTCATGCTTTTGAAGAAGCTTTGTTAACTATTTCATCTATGTGGAAGATAATTGAGGATTGACATGGAGATTATGACCTTTTGACAACACAACAGTAGTTGTAATATCAACTATAGTAGCTTTAGAGATTGGACTTGTATCTAGTTCAAATGGTAAGAGCTAATGGATAATGTCTGACTCCTCAAGAAAAAAACAACCCTCATTACACTCCCATATGTAGTTAATTCTGAGATAGAACTGTCATATACATCTTTTTCTACCATATAAGTGTTATTAAGAATACTCTAAATTACTAAATCCTCTTCTTGTAGCTTCAGAAAAGATTGTCTCTGTAACATCATAAGCTAAGCTATAGAGTTTAATTCTTCTTCTCCATCCTCTAAAACTAGCCATATAGATGTACTTAAATCTGGTTGTGGTTGTGCTGGAGGATATAGATCAATTTTCTTTGTTGCCCATCCATTGGATATGGTCATACTCCCTGACCTACAACTTATTTTACATCAACTATAGCTAGTCATGGTCATCCTAAAATGACAGTGTAACCAAATAAATTTAATTTTGGAGATAGGATCATGAAATCTACAAGGTACTCTAGAGAGTCTAGGGTTACTACTATGTCTTCTATCATCCCATCAGGGGTGACAGTAGAACTATCTAGAATTTTCAAAATTGTTGGGGTAGCCCTCAATCCTTCTATATTAAAATTTTTCATAGTATCCTTAGTCATGATATTTATAGAAGCACCAAGATCTATTAAAGTATTTTTAATAGACTATCTGTTTATAATCACATTCACAACTGGACTCCCTAGATCAAAACATTTAGGATGATCAATTTTCTTAACATGATGTTAGCCAATTGTCCTACAACATGGACTATAGTTGGATCCTTTTTCTTCCTCCCAGGATTTTTTAGATAGGCTTCTTTGATGGCTTTTCCATGAATAGGAACATCTTTAATAGCTTGGAATAAGGGTATTTGGACATGTATGTTCTTTAACTGATCAATGATGTCAAAGGATTATTCCTCTATTTGTGCAGGTTTACTTTGTATGACCTTTTTCTTGAAAAGGAGGTTCAACTACTATTTGAGTTTGAGATGAGCTAGTTACATTGGTTGGGTCAACCACTTGTGGCTTAGAAGTTGTGGGTTTTGATGTTGTAGGAGTATTTGGTATTTTAGTTATGAGAGGTAGTTTAGGTGCTAGTAGGGTGTACCAGATCTCAAATGTATATCTACAACATTTAGAGCATAAGTAGGATATTTTTGAGCATCAACAGAATACATGGGTTGTTATGGCTACTAGCTATTTGGATTTGGCTAAGGTTGTGTAGGCAACTAGGTCTGGGAACCTAAGCCCATGAACCATTGTAAAGATGATTCTTTCAGTTTTGTTGGAAACAATTTGAGCTTTTGGGCATCAGTGTTGTAGTCAAATCTATGAAAGAGTATGTCAAACTCAAACAAGAAAGTATCAAGATCTTCAGTTGCAAGGCCATAAAACTTTGGAAGAGCATTTGGAGGTATATTTTTGAGATTAGTATTGGTTACAAGGCTTGGGAGAGGAAATGGAAAAGTAGGTTGTGTCAGTACTAAAGGTATTTAATTATGGGGTTGCTACTAAAAAGGAGCATTGGGTACTAGATTGTTAACAATTGGTGGATTTGGAGTAGCACTATTAATGAAATTAGTCAAAATTTAAGCAAAAGGTTGAAGACCACTTGTATCTAGATGTTTTTCTCTTGAGGACGATCCTGTAGGAAAAATAGGGCTTCCATCCAAAAAAAACACAACTCAACTTCTTCTTCAATTTCTTCGTTTAGATTAATAGACTCCCATGGAAGAAATCTCTCATATTAATCTTGTTATCTCCCTCTTCAATGCATGTAATTGAATTGGTGACTTGTTAATCAAGCCCATAGTTTTGTGGTTTCTTAATAGCACACTAATCTGAAAATAAAAGACTTACAAAGGTTCCTAGTTTGATGCCCTCCCCAAAAATAGTCCCAAAAATGCATGGTTCCATAATAGATCAATATAATCACACCATTATTCCTCTCTCAAGGGTACTATGTCCATTTTTGATAACTATCTATTCCATCATGAAAAATACACTTGAATTGTCAACCCAGGTCAACATGATATGTGCACTAAGTTCCTTAAAGAGTCTCAATGCCTATGTTGTAGGAAAGTAGAATGCATAAAGGGGATCTATACTACTGATACAAAATAGTAAACACACTTAGACTAACAATAGATAACTATACAAACTTTAGAAAAGGAATTCTAAACTAGTTAACAATTCAAACATCCACTATGATCATTTTCCACAAGTTCTTAGGAATTTTCCCAATAACTATGCTACAGGACCAATACAGTAAATCTATCTTAAAATAGGAGATTGCAAGAAATGAATCTACTATACCTTAACCTATTCCACCTCCCAAGTGGGCCCCCTTGGTTGGCTTCAACTAGCTAAGAACACAATAGGTATTCCAAAATCACTCTCTCATTAGAATTCTTCTTTGATTACATGATTGAATAATTCATGAAGAATAGAAAAGAAAAAATTCTAGATCTTAAACTAGTATTGTTTCATTAAGTTTTTCTCTCCTCTCCCCAAGACAATCCCTTCTTTATTATATATATAGAGGATGGGATACTTATTACAAGCATAACATAAAAGCTGCAAACAAACATTGTTAGAAAAGAAGGCGAAATGTCAACCATGACATAAAACATTGATTAAGCAACATAATAATAACTCATAGTAAATATAGAAAGTTGAGTCTTCCTAGTTTTTCTAGAACAATTACTCTTCTTGCAGATGTGGCTTATCATTCAGAACTGATCTATGCTTCTTCTACCTTCAACAATCTTCATTACTTCACCCTTTAAACAATAATCACCACTCTTTGCATCACTTCTCCATTTCCTAAAAATTAGAAACATTTGGAACACATATGCACAACAACATTTGTACTCTTATTCAAATATTATAACATAGCTTAAAATATTTGTATGAAATACTACACATTATGTATAATAGTAAAAAAGATATGTCAAATCCACTATCCATAAGTTTAATAGGTTTCAACCATATCTAGCATAAGTTTACAAGATATTGAAAACAAATGTGTTGGAAATGTTTTTCACAAGGCTCAAAGAGTAAATTCAAACTATATCAAATTTGAGACATTAATATGCCTCATCATATGCCCCCCACTATGCAAATGCTTGTCCTCAAGCATTGTACTTCTTTGCCATGGCTTTGAAATCTCTCACTGTAGTCTTCCCCTGTGTCCCAATTATGAAGGTGTAGAAATATCCTCTGGTTCATCTTCAATGCTCACCCAAGTGTTTTTTAGCCAATGGGTCTAATCTGGTAACATTATTTTCATATAGAGGCCAAAGAAGGGTAGGAGGCTGAAAGGTTAGTGGCATCCATAGCTCTTTTCTGATTTGTCTTCCCAGTTGCATATATTTAGCCACTCTATTAACTACTACCTCAAAATTGATAGGGCTGTGTGGTTTAGCCTTTTTGAAAGGTTTTGGCAATTGCCTCCATAAATTTCTAAGCCTTACAATTGATCTTTGCTATGTGAAATTTGGAAGTGTTTGGTATTCTTTGTAAACTTTTTCCCTTTCTTCAAACACCTTCTTTCTTATTTTTGGTCTTGGTCTTCCACAAGTTAATCTAAACCATCTCTCAAAAGGTCATAAGGCTTATGGGATTCAACCCAGAGTGGTAATGGTTCAGACTTTTCAAGATCTCTATAAGTATCCAACTACCTATCATATTTTTTTTCATTGTGCATTTAGGACAGTAGAGCTCTTAGGTGAATATCCCCTATGTAAAGTAGAGGATTCCACTCTATCTCATGTGGAATTATAAAATTATGCAAATAGAGCTCACACAACAAATTCTTTTTCCATGAAGGCAAAATCTGAAACATATTATAAAAATCTTAAGCATTTTTAAATTGACAATCAATATCTCTCATTGTTATCATCAATTGAAATAATAGAAACCCTTCCTTCAAAAAAATAGCATACACCCTTGGGGGTGGTCTACAGGCCATTACTTGATTAGCTAGCTTTAAAGTTTTATTCATCTATTGTTTCTATTTTTCAAGTTATTTCTTTAATGATTCTATTTCCTCATCTCTATCAAATATTTCCTTCTGCATTTGGTCTCTTTCTTTCCTCCACAAGGCTTTTTGAAAAATAATATGATTGTATATACCAAAAAATATTGACTGAATTGTATATGATAGAAATTCTTGAGCCTTAAATTTCATCTTTTGTTCTTTGAAAACTTGCTGGAAATATTGAGTGTACCAAAAAGATTTATAGGGTATAAGAGAAACATTGGAATATTCAAGGACTAGTAGCATGGTAGGTTGATCATTGCTAGGGGCTTTTTCTAGAGCAACAATAGGGTTTGATTTACACATTTCTTGATTCTCTTGTTGTATCTCATTAACAGGCTCATTTTCATGTGTTTCTACATTTTTGGGTTCTAATTACACAAGAGAATCATTTGGGATATTTTCAACTATTTATTCAATGTGAGACTTAGAAATTGGGGCATTTGGATTTTCAATGGAAATTGGGGATGCTTGACCTCACATACAAGGGCTTCTATAAATAGAAATCTCTTTAGCTTCGACAATTTTGTGGGTCCACTTTGGTCTAGGCATGACTGGAGTAGATGCTACAACAATGGTTACTGCAGGAACATACCTTTTTCTTTTTGTTACTTTAACAAAGGGTTTTTGGGCTTCCTTTTCAAGGTTAGGGATTTCTTTACCAATCTTACACTTGCCCTTATTTTTAGAAGAACTTGGTATAACATCCTCTACAATAGGTTCAACGGGCTTATTAGGACAAGGTTCTTTTTCCATTTCAGCCAAATTTTGACTAGGCTCTATGATTTCTTCCTCATTTCCTAAATTTTGAGGAATAGGGTTGGCTTGCGGCTGTAAGGTCTTAAATTCAACAAATTCTACCCATGAAATAGGGGAAGAATACCTAAGATATCTTTCATCTAGAAGTTTAATGAAGGCATGATGGGAAACAAAATTTTCCTTTCCTTTTTGAGTTTCTTTAGCACTAATACACAACATGTTTTAAAGGAAATTGGGGACATTAACTTGCATGTTATGTCTTATGCAATTGAGAAATTTAAAATGATGAGCATGTAAGTTTGAGAACCTACCTTCATAGTTCAAATACTTGAAAATGTGGTTTGCCAATTCTAGATATAGAGCGAGAAGAGAAAGTCTTTTACACACTTGCTTTGAAATGTCTAGTTAACAGTCACTTGGTTGAGTGAATTATGCTTGTGAGGACCTGGCATCATGTTCATTTGGATAATGCTCCCCAACTACTCTTAGTCCAATGACTTATGCTATCCTCTCCTCAATAGCAATCACTCTTAGTCCCCATATTGTGGCTTCCCCTTCATTAAATGTAGTCATAGATTCCATTGCCACTTCTTCATTATACTCATTTAATTGTAAGAAATAGCCAAGCCACCCACAAGCATGAAATCATCAGACTACTTCAACATCCATGAGTAAAATATTATGAATGACCAGCTCATACCTCTCGAACTATCCCCCATATCAAAATGTCTAGCTTTGATTTCCTCTGTTCTCACCACTCTAATAGGTTTTTCCACTTTTCACCTCTGCAAATTCCCTCTTCTTTGAATTTTGAACCAATCTTTATGAAAAATATCATTACCACTTCTCTTAACAAGTCTCCATTGTGTTTAGCATGTAAAATAATGATGCATTAATTATGAAGGACATTAAGGTTTAACTGAATGTGTTTTCATAATAACTCTTAGTCCTTTCAATCAGGCCAAAGATAGGTGAGCTTCACCAAAATCACAATGAAAAGGTACGATAGATACATAATGATTTTTAAAAAAATATCAGACTACCACCAAATTACAATTTATAATGTTGACATAAATTAGGATAATGTGGAGATGACATTTGAAAATTAATACACTTTCTTAGTCCCCCACTAAAATTTGACAAGTGTCCACACTTTAGAAAGTTTGGTATATGAATGAGAAATTGACTTAAGACTTATATGCTACATATAATGTAGTATTAGATATAAATATCAAAATCTATATACTAAAAATGAATAAAAAGTAATGAAATTTTTATACCTAAAAATTTTAGAGTATACATCCGCATACAAATTGATGAGGTGGTGAAGTTTGATGACCACATAAAAGGTGTTGACGGCATAGTTTATTGAAAATAGTCAAAATAAAATTTTTAGGTGACGTGGAGTGTGAGTGGATGGTAGATAGAGAAATAAGATAGGTTGATATCAAGAAAGAGAAAAATGAATGGAAGAATGGTCCTCATATTAAATGAGGTTTTATTATGAGGGTTTTGTGAAAGTTTGTCTTGGAATGGCTACAAGAAGAAGGTTTTCACCCTCTTCTACAGGAACTATGTTCATAAAAGTTGGTAAACTAGTAGGTTGGAACTACTACAAGAACTCATCTTTGGTCTATGGTTTATGATAGAGGCACAACCTATGGCCATTTACAAGCAACTTAAACTAGACAGGATCAATTGTTGTCAGTTGTACTGCTCCATTGTCAAACACATATTGAATTTCATAAGGTCGTAACCATTGAGTCAACAACTTCCTTGGATTATTTTGAAGCAAGAATCATATAGGAGAGCCCAATCTCCTACTTTGAATTGTCTATTATGGATATGTACATCATGCCATTTATTTCATTGTTGTTGAATAAATTCTGTTCTTTCCAAAGCTATCTTTCTTATTTCATTCAGTGAGTTCAAGTGGAGAAGTCTTTATTCTTGTTCTATAGGAAGACTGATGTTCAACACTAAAGCAATGCATAGTTTTTAATGCTCAAATTCAATGGGCAACATGCCTACTTTACCATAGACAAGCTTAAATGGAGTGAATCTAGTTGTTGTCTTCCATGTGGTCCTATATGTCCAAATAGCTTTAGTTAATTTGCTAGCCCAATCCTTCTTGTGTATGTGCATTGTCTTAGTGAGAATGGCTTCAAATTCTCTATTGGTGACCTCTACTTGCCCATTTTCTTGAGGGTGATAGGGATTAGATTTACAATACCTTATGTTTTATTCTTTACTAACCTTAGTGATCAAGTTTGATGTGAATTAGGCTCCTTGATCTGTAACAAGTTCTCTAGGGACTCCATAATGGGTGAATATTTGTTCACATAGGAATTTTGCTACTTTCTCATCTCTTGCATTTTTCATTGCTCTAACTTCCACCCATTTGGTTCCATAATCTATACATACTAATATGTAGATTTTCCATTTGATGGTGGGTCAATTGGACCTATGAAGTCCATACCCAACTTATCAAAAGGTGTTACTACAATCTATAGATTGAGTGGCATTTCATTAGTTTTGGTTGGTCCGAGAATCCTTTGGAATTTGGCATTGTATAAGTTACTGCATCCTTATGTAAGGTTGGCCAATAATATCCAGTTGTAAGTACCTTTAGTGTGGTTCTTTTTCCTACAAAATGGCCTCCTCATTATTCGACATGACAAACATGCAATATATCATATATCTAATCTTCCCTAACATATCTCCTCATGACCTGATTTGGTACAAAATAGAAGAGATTGTTATCTATCAATGAATACTAAAAACTTTTCTCTGCTAAATTCCTTCTTTCTTTGTGAGAGAAGTGTGGAGGTATTTTATTTACAACAAGATAATTTTTATGTCTACATACCATGGTGTATGAGTTGCTATATGGAACAAGTTCTCATCTAGAAAGGTATCTTCAATTAGAGTTGGATCTTCATCAGTAATGCTCAATCTAGACAAATAATCTGCAACTATGTTGGATTTACCTAGCTTATCAATAATAGTAATATCAAACTCTTATAACAACAAGAGCCATCTTGCCAGTCTACCAGTTACAGCTAGTTTTTTCATTAAATACCTCATAGCTAAGTGATCAGTATGAACAAAAATAGGATATCCAGTTACATAATGTCTAAATTTGTTCAATGCATAGACTACAACTAAAAGTTCTTTTTCAATTACTATGTAATTCAATTTAGGTCCATGAAGGCTTTTACTAAAATAGTAGATGGCATTTTCAAGATTAGCAAGCTTTTGTGCTAATACAATTCCTACGACATAGTCTGATGCATCTATATGGATATGGAATGGAATTCACCAATCAAGTCCCTTTAAAACTAGTGCTATAGTTAGGAGTTTCCTAAGCTACAGGTAGGCTTCATTAAATTTGGGTGTCCAAATGAATTTAGCTTCCTTAGTCAACATCATATACAAAGGACTAGCTATTTTATTGAAATCTTTTATGAAATGCCTATAATATCCAACATGACCTAAAAAAGATCCTACATCTTTTGGTTTTGTAAGTATGGCCAATGTTAGAAATACCTCTATCTAAGCTGGATCCAATTCTATTCTTGCAGCTAATATAAAATGACCAAGCATCACTCCTTCCTACATGAGCATGAAACATTTCTCATTGTTGAGTGATAGATTATGTTCTTTGCATCAAACAAGAACCTTTTCAAGATTCTTCAAGGCTTCTAAAAAGGTGACCCCAAATGTTGTGAAATCATCCATGTATATATCCATGCAATCATGCAATATATCAGCAAAAATGTTGATCATAGGTCGTTGAAATGTTGTAGGGGTATTACATAGGCCAAATGGCAAGACATAATATGAAAAAGTACCCCATGGGCATGTAAATGTGGTTTTATCTTAATCTTCAGGAGCTATACTTATTTGATTACTACCATTATACCCATCTAGAAAAGAAAAATATTTCTTACCAGCTAGAGTGTCCAGAACTTGATCAATGACTTGTAAAGGAAAGTGATCCTTTTTGGTTTTTTTATTCAATTCTTTGTAATCCACACAAATCTTCCATTTTCCTCTCTTTTTAGGCACTATGACCAGAGGTGAAACCCATCTACTATCAGATGCAGGATATATAAAACTAGCATCAAGGAATTTTTGTAATTTAGTTTTAACTATTTCTTTGAGGATTAGATTAATCCTTCTCTAGGGTTGATAGAGTGGTAGGTACCCTTCATTGATGCATATTCTATATGTGCATAATGTAGGACTCAACCCTTCCATATCCCCATAGTCCCATGCAAAAGCCTTTTCATGTTTTTGAAGAAGCTCTATTAACTATTTCATTTATGTGGAAGGTAATTTGGGATTGACATGGAGATTATGACCTTTTGACAACTTAATAGTAGTTGTAAGATCAACTATAGAAGCTTTAGAGATTGGACCTATATCTAGTTCACATGGTAAGAGCTGATGGATAATGTGTGGTTCCTTGAGCAAAAAAAACTCTCATTACACTCCTCATATGTAGTTAATTCTTAGAAAAAACTATCAAATACATCTTTTTCTACCACACAAGTGTTATTGGGAATACTCTAAATTATTGAATCCTCTTCCTATAGCTTCAGAAAAGACTGTCTATGTAACATCATAAGCTAAGCTATAGAGTTTAATTCTTCTTCTCCATCCCCTACATCTAGCCACATAGATATACTTAAATCTAGTTGTGGTTGTGCTAGAGGATATAGATCAAATTTATTTGTAGCCTATCCATTGGATATGGTCATACTCCATGACCTACAACTTATATTTGCATTAGTTGTAGCCAACCGTGGTCATCCTAAAATGACAAGGTAACTAGATAAATTGACTTTTGGAGACAGGATCATGAAATCTAGAGGGTACTCTAGAGAGTCTAGGGTTACTACTATGTCTTCTATCAACCCATGAGGAGCGACAGTAGAACTATCTGCAAGATGCAAAATTATTGGGGAAGCTGTCAATCCTTCTATATTCATCTTTTGCATAGTATCCTTAGTCATGATATTTATAACAACACCAAGATCTATTAAAGCATTTTTAACAAGCTATCCATTTATCATCACATTCACAACTAGACTCCCTGGATCAAAATATTTAGGATGATCAAATTTCCTAACATGATGTCAGCCAATTTTCCTACAACATGGACTATAGTTGGATCATTTTTCTTCCTCCTAGGCTTTTTCATATAGACTTCTTTGATGGCTTTTCCATAAATAGGAATTTCTTTAATAGCTTGAAATAAGGGTATTTAGACATGCATGCTCTTTAACTAGTGAATGATGTCAAAGGATGGTTCCTCTATTTGTGTAGGTTTACTTTGTATTAGCTTTTCTAGAAAAGGAGATTCAACTATTGTTTGAGTTTGAGCTGGGCTAGTTACATTGGTTGGGTCAACCACTTGTGGCTTAGAAGTTGTGGGTTCTGATGTTTCCGGAGTATCTAGTATTTCAGTTATGAGAGGTAGTTTAGGCACTAGTAGGATTGCACTAGATCTCAAATGTATATCTACAACATTTAGAGAATAAGTAGGGTATTTCTAAGCATTAGTGGAATACATGGGTTGTTGTGGTTATTGGCTATTTGGATTTGAATGAGGTTGTGTAGACAATTGGGTTTTCTTTTGAGGTCCAAGACTTGTAGGTGGTGGCATTAATGTGGATTGTTGGACTGGAGGTGGTAATTTTGAATTACCAATATTTTAGTTAGGCCATTATTGAGGTCCTCTCCATTGGTTTATAGACTGCCAATTCCCTTGGGGTGGTTGCTATTGGTTCTGTTGGTTTTGCCATTGATTATTTTGTTGGGTTGGCAAGAAAGGTTGGAAATATTAGGGCCATTGAGGCTGTTGTGGATTATTTTTCCAAGAATTATTCTAAATAGGTTGACTATATTGTGGAGGACCTTGGGGACTATGATTTTTCCATTGATTACCATATATATTTGAATTTTGTAAAGGGTCTTGAGGCATACCTTGGCATTGGACCCATGGCTAGCATTGAGCAATGAAGAATACTTGCTCATCCTTTCCATCTATCTTGATGTACTCATTTGGAAGATACACATTTTTCACATTAGTGACCAATTTGCATTGGCAATCTTTCTTTTGTTTTCGATAGTGTGGGTAGTACTTAGCTAATTACACCTCAGCTTATGCATGCTTCTTCTTTGTAGTCATTATGTTGATATGTGTAGCGACATCATTTATGATATCTTGCATAAAATCTGAGAGCAGATTAGATATCTTGAGCTTTGAAATACCCTAACCGATTCCTTTAGTAGCTATAGTCCAGTGTCCCCTTCCTTTCTTCATAGTTGACCTTGAGTAGTTAAGACATATTTTCTTAATGTCATCCCAAGAAGATTGATATACATCACCACCAACCATCAAGTGTAGTGCCTCTAGACAATTATCATTCACCCCTTTCAAGAAGACTAGCTTTTGTGAATCCTCTAACAATACATGCTAAGGGTTCTTTTGTAGTGTATACAAGAAATGTGAAACATAGTATTCCAATGTTTCATCCTCCTTTTTTGATATTCTAAAGATATCATCTCCTCTAGAATTATTTGATTTGCAATACTCTTTGTATTTGTCCAAAAATAGAGTTTGCATTTCATCCCAAGTGCCTACTGCATTGGCTCCTAAGTCGATGAACCATCATAAAGTTGATTCTTTTAATGTTGTTGGAAACAACCCGAGCTTATGGGCATTAGTGTTTTAGTCAAAGCTATGATAGAGTATGTCAAACTCAAACAAGAAATTATTAGGATCTTTAGTTGCAAGGCCATAAAACTTTGGAAGAGCATCTGGAGGTATAGTTTTGAGATTAGCATTGGTTATGAGGGTTGGGAGAGGAAATGGAAAAGTAGGTTGTGCCATTACTAGAGGTATCTAATTATGGGGTTGCTGATGAAAAGGAGCATTATGTACTAGATTGTTAATAACTAGTGGATTTGGAGTAGCACTATCAAGGAAACAGGACAAAATTTTAGCAAAAGGTTGAAAACCACTTGTATCTAGAGGTTCTACTCTTTAGGATGATTCTATAAGAAAAATAGGGCCTACATCTGAAAAAAGGCAACTCAACTTCTTCTTTAATTTCTTCATTCAGATTAATAGACTCTTGTGGAAGAAATCTCCCATATTCATCTTGTTGTCTCCCTCTTCGATGCATGCAATTGAATTTGTGACTTATTAACCAAGCCCACAATTTTTTGGTTTCTTACTAGCATACTAATCTAAAAATAAAGGACTCACAAAGGTTCCTAGTTTGACGTCATCATCGACAATAATGCCAAAAATGCATGGTTCCATAATAGATCAAGATAATCATACCAGTATTCCTCTCTCAAGGGTACTATGTCCATTTTTGAGAACTATCTATTCCATCATGAAAAATACACTTGAATTGTCAACCCAGGGATGTAGAACTTGAAATGGGTTAGCACGATATGTGCACTAAGTTCCTTAAAGAGTCTCAACACCTATACTATAGTAAAGTAAAATTCATAAAGGGGATCTATAGTACTGATACAAAATAGTAAACACACTTAGTCTAACAATAGATAACTAAAAAAACTTCAAAAAAGGAATTCTAAACTAGTTAACAATTCAAACATCTACTATGATCATTTTCCACAAGTGTTGTAGGAATT
This sequence comes from Cupressus sempervirens, assembly GCA_028749045.1. Taxonomy (NCBI): domain Eukaryota; kingdom Viridiplantae; phylum Streptophyta; class Pinopsida; order Cupressales; family Cupressaceae; genus Cupressus; species Cupressus sempervirens. Next base: position 221,934,161 of record CM053788.1, read on the forward strand.
TTCATAGTAACTATGTTGCAAGACCAATATAGTAAATCTATCTTAAAATAGGAGATTGCAAGAAATGAATCTACTATACCTAAATCTATTCCACCTCCCAAGTGCGCCCCCTTTGTTGGCTTCAACTAACTAAGAACACAACAAGTATTCCAGAAGAACAAAAAAGAGCAACTTTCAGATCTTAAACTACTATTTTTTTTACTGATTTTTTCTCTCCTCTCCCCAAGATGATCCATTCTTCATTATATATATAGAGGATTGGATACTTATTACGAACATAACATAAAATTTGCAAACAAACATCACCAGAAAAGAAGGCAGAATGTCAACCATGACATAAAACATTGATTAAGAAACAAAATAATAGCTCACATGAAATATAGCAAGTTGGGTCTTCTTGGTTTTTCTAGAACAATTACTCTTCTTGTAGACATGGCTTATCATTTGGGGCTGATCTACGCTTCTTTTTCCATGAACAATATTCATTACTTCTTCCTTTAATATGGTAATCACCACACTTTGTGCCACTTCTCAATTTCCTAAAAATTAGAAACATTCAAAACCCATATGCACAACAATATTTCTACTCTTATTCAAATATTATAACATAGATTAAAATATTTGTATGAAATACTACACTTTATGTATAATATTAAGCAAGGTATGTCATATCCACTATCCATAAGTTTAATAGGTTCTAGCTGTACCTAGCATAAGTTTACAAGATATTTAAAACAAGTGTGTTGGAAATGTTTTTCACAAGTCTCAAAGAGTAAGTTCAAACTATATAAAAACTATATCAAATTTAAGATTAATATGCCTCATCATGTTGTATTCTAAAACCAATCACATTTCTATTAAGTATCATATGTTGAGAGAGAAAGTTGTAGAAAAGAAAATCAGATAGAAGTATGTGAGCACTAAAGAGTAGATTGCAGATATATTCACTAAGCCTCTTCCCAAAGAGACTTTTGAGTATTTATGAGGTATGCTTGGGGTTATGCCCTTCCTACATCAGAATAGAAGATGCAAGAGTGCATTAGTCTAGTGTAATAGAGCACCATTTTTATCTGGATTGAATGTTGATGCTTCCTATATGGGGGAGTATCTATGATGGATAGAATCATCTAGGACTCTTGTTGGATTGTTTTGAACAATGTCTTTTGACACTTGAGCTAAGTAAGAATCAATTGTTGCAAAATTTGATGCAGTAAAGTTGGTTGCAAAAATCTTTGACATTAATGTCAACGGGGGAGATGTTTTGCATGGAAAACAACTTTGTAAAGCATTATGCATGGCATTGGAGAAGTTTGGCATGAGTACACTATGTTTAGCATAAGAACAACATGGAATGATAATTTCTTAGAAACCACATTAAGGTATATCAATGGGGAAGAATGATTGATGAAGAGGATTTGAAAAGATGAACAATCTTTTGTTGATATTCTTAGAACTAGATGTTTTCATCTATCTTTCCATCAAAGCCAAAGGGAGATATTGTTGGAAGCATGAATGCTAATGATACTCCTATGGGGGAGTATTGTATATATGTTACTATGATGATATGTTACATTCATGACTAATTTTGTCATTGATGTTAACATAGCAATTTTTTGTGGTATCTAATAGAGCAACAACAGAAAGATCAAGTTGGTACATAAGGCTAGTTGAGTATTCTAATTGTCCAAGGTTATGGGAGATACTTTTGAGTATCTAGCACATGTAGTTAATGTCAAAAGAAGAAAGGATAAGTCTAGAAGAAGTTATGTAAGTTTTAACGATGTTTGTTCTGACATAGAGTTGACAAAGGCATGTTTTAGTAAACTTGTTATATCTCTTAGAAAATTTGATATTCTAAGGATCAAGGTTGAGAACATGAAGAAGACATGTTGATGATGATGTGGCTAAGTTTTCTCATCATAATATTGTGTGTACAGAAAGTTATTCAAGTTGCAAGGTGAAAGATTTATGTTATTGTTGAGTGTAATGTGTTCTTAATGTGGTCCTATAATAATTAATTGAGAAGGTCTAAAAGCTAACTCAGGGAATTTTTTTAAGGACTCGGTATAAAGGAAGGACATTTTCCTTTATCCAGTGTTACATGAAAAGGTCTACAAGGTCAGATAGTGATTGGTTCAGTTGACAAAACAAAGGAAACAAGAGCATATTAGTAAATTACATGTTTGAGCAGTGAGCTCTTCTTGTAGTTGAATTGCATGTTTGGGCAGTGGGCTCATCTTGCATACATTATACCACAACTCCTAACAAGGATTCAAAGTCTCCCAATAAGGACTCTATGTACTAAATGCTGTAATAGACTCCTAAAAGGATCCATCCTCTAACAAGGAATATTTATATTAGTACATCATCTTGTGGGCATCATTCCCACCGAGGTTTTCCCTCTAATCAAGTGTTTCCCTAGTCAACATATCTAGTGTAATTGTCTATGTGCATTTTATTGTGGTTATTGTTTACTTTGGTTGAATGGTTAAGTTTATTTATAGAAGATAAATTTTTTAATTATCCAATAACTAATTCACCCCCCACATTCCCCCCGCCCCACCCCCCCTTCTCAGTTATCTTGGTGAACTATTTTTTCTAACACATATGATACTGGAAAGTATTGCATAGTGCTAAATTAAAGTGTCGCTTAGGTCTTAGGGAAACCTATCCATGTGGACAGTGGGCACTTTTTGGTTTGATTGAAAGTTTTTGGGAGGTTTTTTGGGTACCTTATATAATGTTCTTAATTACCTTCAAATTTCATTTTGATTTCAAAATGTTTTGGATATGGAATCGTTTGCATCCTTCCATGGTTAAGTCATTTTGATTGGTAGTGGTGTCTGGAGATCTATTGGTGTTTGGATGTTTGTTTAATCATTTTTTTCAATCTTTTTGATCCTTGTATATTGTATGTCACATGTATCCATACTTGTTTAAAGAAATTTTTTTTTATCTTGGCTTATATGTATTCTTGTTCCAAGGATCTCTGGACGGGGCATTACACCACACCTTTCCTCATTGGTGGCTTAACACTTATTGTTGTTGTTTCCCTGGTCCTCAATATTTGTAGTGCAAGAGGAGAGATGTGACTTGGTGTTGTCTTCTTTCTAACATTCTTTGTCTTAGGCTTCATGAATTTCACTATTTTAGCCTTCTTTGTTGGTGAGATGATTAGTTCTAGGGATTTACCCTATTTCTTTGTGATTTCTTCCTTGTTCTCATCACTACTGTCATTTTCTGCATCTTCTCTAAGACCTTGAGTAAACATAAAAGGTTATTTACCTTTTTCCTATTTTTCTAGATTTTCTTCTAGGTCTTCAACCATTTCCTCTCTCTTCTTGTCAGTAGAAGCAATCTTGATATCAATTGTGATTCTAGCATTTTCTTCTTTAAATTTTTCAAAGGACTTTGCCTCTACATCAATTTCTTCCTTGAGAAGTTTAGCAATTCTTGTACTAACATTATCACCTTTAACTTTGTAACCAAAAGGTTTAAGCCATTCTTTCCTTGGATTAACTTGATAAAAAAATGTATTATCTGTGTCTACCAAAAAGAATGCATCATTATAATTCTTTGTCACTAATGATGTTGGGATCCTTAGTCTCTTTTTCATCTTCTATTTGAACTCTTCAAGATACTTATCCATAGCATTTTGAAAATTTTCTCCCAACTATGTTATGTACTCACTAATCTATTTTGTAACTCATTTGCCTTGCTCCCAAACAACATTTCCAATAGAAGGAAAATAATTTTGAACATAGAAGAAAATGCACATAATTAAAGCTCTAAACTTACACATAGAATTATTTTCCTTCTTCATTAATGTTAGGTTCTCTACTAATTGTTAGCTTTGCAACTCGATGGGATCATATTTGTGATCCTTCATCATGATATTCCATGCCTGATCAACTTCCATACAAGGAACACTATTTAGTCTACTCAACTCATAAAATTTGTAAGAGATGACTCCCACTACAAACTCAATCACTAGATCTATGATGGTTGAAATAGACAATTATCATCCATTCTACTCATCTTTTCTTTTAGCCTCAATTTCTTCTCATCTTAGGCAACACATAGTCTTCTTCTTATCCATCGTTGGATACTAGATAACATTATGAATCACTTTCTTTGAAATCTCAATAGGTCCATTTTCTAAGAATAACTTCATGTCATAAATAATACTTAGCACAACTTTAATCCTTTTAATCTTAAAATTTCTCAGAAAATATAGGGCACAAGTTACCCCTTTCCTCTCAACAATTTTAAATTCATCCTTCAGTATACCTTTACTACAAATTTTTTTGTATGCCACACAACTCTCATAGTCACCAACTTCACTAATTTTTCACATATAGTAGCTTTGTACATTATGTATAATAATAAACTTACGTGGTATTATTGATAACACACCTGTTGAATCTCCTTTCATATAAATATTTGAAATAGCATGAAATTTAGGTGGAGGAGAAGTGTCACTCATCACTAATTGAACATTTCTTATCTCTACTCCTAGATTCTTTGTTTTAGATGATGAAGAAGCAATATTTTTTATTAGGGTTCTAAAATTCTTCTTTCTGAACTATTCGATACAATTGAAGATCAATACTTGATTGATCTTAGACGACTAGTTTACTTCCAATTGCTTTTGAAATCACTTCACTGATTGCTCAAATTGCTCTATGCTCTCAAAATATGATTTCAAGGTGTGTACAATAGCTTCACATTTTTCATATATACCTCCATTCATTCAATTTGGAGTCTTCATTAATGTCATATATTCTATTAGGTGAATCCAACTATCTCGATCAATATATACACTTTTAAACTTAGTTTCTACTATATAACTTTGTCAATTCCATCTAACTCGGCCTATACATCAGTTTGAAATTTGGGGTACTCAGTCAATATTCTAATGCTTGGTCAATATAGATAATTTTACTAATGTTTGACACCCATCATGTAAATGATTCTATTGCATCTTTTCTCATGTCAATATGAAATTTGGCACATTTTATGTTAGGAACTAATGTAAGATAAATCATTAAGCATACACTTCCTCACATAACTTTCTTGTTTAGTTTGAGGTGGTGTGCTCATCTTCTCCATTGGATTGAGTGACCTTAACTTCATTTGTTCTACTACTTTCAGTTTCCACCTTTCTCTTCCAAGTTTGACTCATCTCCTTGTTTGTTTGTTTGTTCAACATCCACTTTTTCCTTACCATGTTGTGTTCATTATTTGGCACTGGTGCTTGGGACTTGAATTTCTTATTCACATGTCCAAATTTGTGACAACTAAAACAAACTTTATTCAGTATAGTCTTGTTGGTCCAATTAGGTTTTGTCTGTGATTTGTATTCATATGCTCTATGTCCAAACTTTTAACAATTGTAATAATAACCTTTAGATATTGGTGTAGTAGGTGTATTGTTCACTCTTGATATACACTCATGTATTTAATGTCCTTTCTTCTTGCAATAAGAAACAATAACTAGTAAACTTTGGTTTAGGGCTTTACATACCATTCTTGCTTTTGTAGATATTTGTAGTATGTCCAAGTTTACCACAATGATACCATGTAGGTTTTCCTATTGACTTTGTATTCCTTAGTTCTCCACTCTTGGATGATTCTCCTTGTTCACTAGATGAATGTTGATTTATATGTCCTAGTCCATAAATGTTTCCAGATGACATAGGTGATTTTTGTAGTTCTTCAAAGTATCTTAATTCTTCACTAGGCTTGTTCATCTTTTCCACAAGTTCTTTCTTAGATCTTAACTCATTCCTTAGTAGACCAGTTTGTGATCTCATTATTTTTATCTCCATGTCTTTCCTATTAAATTCTTGCTTGGCAAGCATCAATGGATTCATCATGTGCAGCTTAGTGTTTGTAAGCTTTCTCACATCACATGACCTTTCTTCAATCTAATAGCCATTTTTATTTTGTCTTCCACAACTACAACTTTTTCTTCTTCAACTTTCTTCTTTTGTTTGGTCACTTCACATAGCCTTACCAACTAGATTTCATGTTCTCTCTTCAATCCTCTGACTTCTTAATTTAGGATATAGTTCTTTTCTAGTAGATATGTAATGGTTGCATCACTTTCATTTGAATTTCTAGTTTCAAACAATCCTTGAGTATCAAATTATTCATATAGTGTATCATTCTATTGAATGGCCATGTCCTTTCTCTTTCCAAGGGATTTTCTTATTTCCTCTCTTGCTACTTCAAGTTGTTGTAGTATGAGCTGGATGTCAATCATTAGATTATCAAAAACCATTCCCAATTTGTAAGCCTCTATCTCCAAGATCTGAACTCACAAGTTGTTAGACTTCCTTTAAGAGAACCAAGGCTTTGATACCAATTGTTGGAGTTTTAAGTGGGAAATTAATATACTAAGAGGGGTGGAGTGGGGGTGAATCAGGATCTATAAAACTTTTATCCTTCAAAAACAATTTTACTACATTCACCATATTGACCATCTCATAACTAGTTTATGCACAATATAGCTTGTAAAATCAAATATTGTAACAAATATATATAACTATCAATCACATCCATGAAATATAAACATGACACAAAATATTTGGTTACAAAGAAGCCCTCCAAGGTGAAGGTAAAATTGGGTTGGGGATGACACCCAAAAATCTTCACTACTACAGTAACAACGCTAACCAGTTAGGGTTACAATATTGATCACTTTTGATGATCTACCCTGTGAGTCTACTCTTCTCAAAGTTATTAAGACTTGTAGATCTTACCTTGTTAAAGGATTTTACACTTATAATAAATTAAGGAATTAAGGACATTTTTACAAAGGTCTGTTAAAACCACTATGTTAAGAGATTTTCCGTAATTTAGTCTATTAGAACTAACTTAGTACCTTATCCTTTAGTCTACACAAGAATTACTGATTATTGAACTCCTCCTTTTAATATGATCTAATCTCCAATTTGTTATAGCTTTTCCTAGTCCTTCATTGCTTCATTAAGTCACTAACCTCTATTCTTCACAATTTTTCCATGTAAGATCTAATACTTAACTCCTTCATAGAATATTTCACTTCATTTGGACACTTCACAATATCTTCTACAATGGTTCTCTCCACTTATATTAAAAAGAAGGTTTGGATCTTCTTATTTAAAGACTTTTATAGAGTCTTCTAGATGCTTCCCTTTTTGCCTCTTCATCTAATTGGTTGTTCTTTCCTAATAGGGATTAGTGGTCTACTTCAAAATGTGTAACAACCTTTACTCTACAAATGTTAAATGTCATGTCCATGTTGACTTGAAATATTTTACCTCAAATTTTGTATCATTCCAGACTTTTATGTTCTCTTTGTGTTACTCAACATTCGTTGATTTTGAAGCTCAATCATAACTATTCTTTTTTCTATTGGTCAACCTTAACTGTACTCAACTCCTTCGATATAAATTGGCATCAATTTTTTTGTCTTTTTGACTTATATTGAAAATATGTGGTGACCAAAAAGTTTCTTGGCTCCTTTAGAGATCGACATATACATGATTATTTACAAGTATTTACATGACTTGGCATATATAGAATAGCTTGATTGCAGTGAGGAAAAAGTGACTCTACCTTATATATGAACAAGTGTTTAACACTAATAGACAACAAGACTTAGATATATCAACAATAAATATTGACATTTTAGTGAAATACAAAGCAAGAGAACCCAAAATTTTGGAAACTATAACTTCCTCTCTCTATTTTTCTTAAAAATTTCTAATTTAACCTCAAAAAAACTTGATTAGTCTTTGAATATTCCAAATATGATCCCAAATCAATTTGGGAAGTTTGTTTCTCTATTCACTCAAAATAAAATTAAATGAATGAAAACCCACTTATAAAAAGAGCAATCAAATTAAATGAAAACTCAATCAACTCCTCAAAGAAAAAAAATCCAAGGTATACTATTAGTAACCTAGAAATAGTCAACTTAAGTTCTCTCATTCCTAACTCCTTGCAATCCCACATAGTTAATGTCACTAAAATCCAATGAGTTATCCAAAATGCAAGTGCAAAAACTATATAATCAATAATTAAAATAATGTTCTTATTCATTTAAGAAATATCTAAAATGGTTAGCTAAAAGTGTCATTCTCTCCATTTGAGGCATATAGTTATCCCCCAATAGTGAGTTAATTAGTCTAAAATTGTTTGAATTTGTCTATGCAAGTTTGCATTTTCAAGATACAATAGTTGCAAACAAAAGTGATTTCTATGATACTAAATAATCTTTGGACAAAATCATTTTTTTTATCATGCTCATGGTTATAAAACCTTCCCAAAATTCACCAACTTGGTTTATACCAAGTTTTACCCAAACTCTCTTTAGTTCACTTATAGGAACTCAAAAGGGCTCATCTAAAACAAAAATCAAGAGGTAAAGAAATTATAATCATCAATTTATAGGTCCAATACCCCTAAGATATGCTTATTACCTCATCTTTAATCACCACAATCATATAAAAAAGGATTTTGCATGGATACAATCTAAAAGGGTGAGTACACCATGCATCCACTCCACTAATCTAATATCCATGTGAACCCCATTAAGGGTGTTGACTAATGGAGGTATAAATAGGGTAAACAAGATACTGGGGAGGGGGGGTGGGTGGGTGGATCAGAATCTTAAACACTTAAACTTTTCATCAATTCACTCACATTTATAAATAGACTTTTGCATGTAAAACTTCTAATGTAAATCTTCTATAATATATAAATATGATTAATCACATGCATGAAAAAATACATAACACAATATTTGTTACCCAGAAACCTTCCAAGATGAACATAAAATTGGGCTGGGGATGACACCCACAAATCTTCACTACTGAAGTAATAAAGTTAACTAGTTAAGGTTACGATGTTTGATCATAAGATATGATCTACCCTATGAGGAGTCTTCCCTATTAAAGGCTTAAGAGACTACTAGGTCTCAACTTGTTAGAGGATTTAACACTTATAAAAAAGTAAGGACTCTATTAGGAGATTTACAAGGATTTGTTAAGACCACTCTTTTAAAAGATTTATCTTGATGCAAGTCAGTTAAAACTAATTTAGTACCTAACTCTTAGTTTTCTCTACAACCTCATTTTGAGTCTTCTCCTTGCTAGTTGATCATTTCCTCTAATTTGATGTGACTTTTCTTTCCCTTTCACTTCACCTCCATAAATAGATCACTTGCTCTATTAGATGATAACAAAACCCTTCATTGACTTCTAATCTGATCTCGATCCTTCACTTTACTCCTTGTTTGCATGCATACACTTCTCTACTCTTGCTCTTACTCTACATGTCTCTCTCACTTGCTGACTTTGTCTTCTAAGATTTTATTCAATAATTATGATTTTACATCCATTTGATATACTTTGAATCCTTTGTGTGCTACGTATGCAAGGAGTGTTATAACTCCTTCTAGTCTAGAAACAAAAGAAAAAGTTTCTCCATATTCAATACCTTCCTCTTGAGCATAACCCTTGCAAACTAGCCTTTCCTAATTTCTTGAAACTTCTCCATTTTCATTCAACTTATTTCTGAATACCCATTTTTTTCCAATTACATTCTTATCCTTGGGTCTACAAACAAGAGTCTAAGTTTTATGCATTTCTATCTGATCAATTTCTTCATTCATCCCTTCGGTCTAGATTTCATTATCTAATGCATCTTTTATAGATATAGGGTCAAATTTAGTAAGAAAACATGTATCTTTTAATTTTTTCCTTATCATTGGACCAACTAATTGATCTCCAATGACTTTTTTTAGGTGCATGATGCCTTCTAACATATTTACAAGTCTGGGTCCTTCTTTTTGAAATCACTAGATTAACTGTGATCTTCTGAATCATGCTTAGGTCCCACTATCTATAAGTTGGGTCCATTGAACTATGACTTGGTTTCCACTTGCTAAAACTTGGGTCCTTCTGATGACTCGAGTTGCACTGGCTACAACTCAAGTTGAACTAGGGATTTCAAGGACATGAGTGGTGAAGACTATTGATTCCCAATTGCATTAGATAAAGTGTCAACCTCATAGTAAACAATCTATAGTTTTCAAGTTCCTTACTACTTTGTTCTTCACTCTTTTATACAAACTCATAAATCTTCACATGTACACTTTCTATAACTTTATGAGTAGATAGATTTAGACATTTACATGCTTTTCTCTTATTTGAGTATCCCAAAAATATGCCTTCATCACTTTTCACATCAAAATTTCCTTTTCTTGACACCTTTAGAATATAATATTTATTGCCAAATACTTTGAAATAGCAGACAATAGGTTTATAGCCATACCATAGTTCAAAAGGTGTTTGATTTGAATCCTTCATCAACTGAACTCAATTCAAGGTATGAAATATTGTGCTGATTTCTTCTTTCTAGTATTTGATAGCAACATTCTTCTATATCATTAGGGTCCTTGCACAATCCATGATTAATCTATTCCTTCTTTCATCTATGCCATTCTGCTAAGGTATACTACATATAGACACCTACCTTTTGACTCCTCTCTCATTGTAGAATTCATCAAATTCATTAGAAATGAATTCTCCTCCTTTGTCTGATCTTAAACTTTTCAATTTCTTTCCCATTTCTTTCTCCACTCTAGCCAGATACCACTTGAACTTTTGAAATGCTTCTAATTTATCCTTCAAGTACATTACTTTCATCATTCTAGAATAATCATCAACACATAAAATAAACTACTTATCTCCACAATAGCTTTCTATGCCAATAGGTCCACATAGATCTATAATAACTAGCTCCAACACTTCTTCAAAGTGATAGTTTTTTCTCTTAAAACTTGTCTTTCCCATCTTGCCAATTTAATAGTTCTTACATGTGCCCATTTCAAGTTTCTTCAATCTTGGAATGCTTCTAACCCTTTTATTCTTGCTTATGTTTACTAGGTTATCAAAATTCACATGACATAACCTCTTATGCCATAGCCAGATTTCTTCTACTTAAGCAATGAAACATGAACTTCTATTTTGATCTAGGTAGAATAGATTAACTTTTATTTGCTTACCATTCCCAATCATATTTCCTTTCCCATCCAACAGATTGGCCTTTCCATTCATGGATTCTACCTTGAATCCAATTGTATTCAATTGAGCCACACTAAGTAGATTATGCTTCAATCCTTCAACCCAATAAGCATTATCACATCTAATATCATTGGTTAGTGCAATATAACCTTTACCTTTCATGTAACATGGTTCACCATTTCCAAATCTAACACTTCCACCATTATAGTGAACCAAGTTATCAAATTTAGATTTATCACCAGTCATATGGTGAGAAAAAACACTATTAATAATCCATGTGCCATTCTTGCTAATATGTGAGATAAAGGTCATCTTATCATTCTCATCATCTAATTTATCCTTACTAGTAATGGAGACGATTTCATCATCTTATTCACTACTATCAGAATCTTTTGCAATGTAACAATATTTCTTACCATTTTCCTTGTAGTCCTTGTAGCTTTTGTAGTCCTTCTTTCCCATGTACTTGCCATGCTTATTTTCTTCTTTGCCTTCTCTATTTGGACACCTTGTAGCAATGTGACTAACTTCTTACAAGGAAAAAATATCAAGGGAATTTACCTTTGTACTTTCCTTTTCCCTTGGGAAATATTCTTGCAAGTAATGCTTCAATGACTTCAAGATCTTCATCAAAACCATCTTCATCTTCACTATCAATTTTCCTTTTTGATTTTGCAGCTTTCTTCTTGAGTGATAGCTTGGCTTGAAATGAATACTCAAGGTTGCTAGAGTTAGGAACATAGTTATCATAGTTATCTAACTCATATTTTATCAACCTTCCCACTAGTGCATCCAATATTATATCATTCTTGAGACTGCATCTCATCTCTTGAATTTCTAAAACTTTAATTGCATAGATAGGAAGAAGTGTTTTGAGTACCTTTCTTACCACTGTCTTATCATCTATCTTTCTTCTTGAGGCTCTAATTACACACATTGGCTTTGATCCTTTCACTGTATTTTGAAATATTTTCATCTATCTCATCTTCATTTGATCAAATTGACCTCTAAGACTTTTTGCTTTAGCTCTTCTCACATTGTCATCTCCTCCATAGATGGCTTTTAGCTTGATCCACATCTCATAAGCAGTACCACAATCTTTGACTTCATCAAATTTAACATAATTGAGAGTTGAGGTAATATCAATCATCATAATGTTATGATTCTTCTTTTCTATAATTTCTTCAATAGTCATAGTTCTAGTAGGTGCCACATACTTGGTATCTAGGTACTTTAGGCTTGAGTCTCCAATAGATACCAAATGGAATTTTGTCATGCCCAAAAATTCAAGGCAAAAACACACCAATTTTATTTTATTTTTTTATTTTTTTTCCTGAGATACTAATAATTTAACCCACTAAGTTGATAGTTTTAAATTAGTTTAAAACACATGTACATTGCAAGACATTCAATACTTTTCCATTAACAGTGTCTTGAATTTATCATAAAAGTTTATGACCAATGGGTATGAATAGATCGTTAAAATTGAGCATTCGTTATTACTTTACTTTTAAACAAATATACAATTTGTCATTTACCTTACAATAACCCTTGCAAAGTTCAACTAACAATTCATTCTAGGCTAATCCAATTATTTCCTTAACATTTAAAGTTTATACTAACTTTTAAATTAAAACTAATTATTTCTCTAAAGGTAAATACTAACATATTTATTAAATCTAATATAACAAAATTTATTAAATTCAGGCTAATATTATCTAATTAATATATTATCAATCCATCCTCTTTATACTTACCCCATAATTAACATAATACCAAACAATAATCTTAGCAGTCTTAACCAAATAATACAACCAATAACAAAGTTAATTTATTTTCAAATGAATTCTAACACTATTATAAATCTAACATTAATGATCCAAATCACATATATTAATACCCTTTTTACTAAAAATTAATATGATTAACAACATATCCTAACAAAACATCTGAACTAAACTATAACTAACTATCTCCAAGGCTTAATAGATAAACAAATAAATACAAATTAATTAATAAAAATTAAATAGATAAGTTACTAAAATATGGAACTACTAAAAAAAACATTAAACTCACCTATACTAATTCCTTCTTCCCTAAACATGCAAATCTATTCTCAACCTTCAAACTAATATTAAACTTAAACTTTCTACCACTTACCAAAAATTCTTACCAATAAAAATCATTAACTAAATTATAATCTACAATGATTCTCTTTTCTAACAATAAAACTTAACTATACTAACTAATGAGTTGTATTTATTCCTAGCTCACTAACTTACTACATCCCATGGCACTAAGACCAAGGTGGGCGACTTGGGCAAGGTATGATTTTTAAAACATTATAACATCCCTTGTGTTTTGCGCTGGAAAAAAACTCCTTTGAAGTTGAGTGCCTAGGATGGGATCACCAACCTATTTTCATGATTACCATTTAATGCATGCTTCCTCCCTTAAATACCTAGTACTTAGAGCAGCAGGTCTAACATAAAGTTAGAATGGTGCCCCACATGCGTTTCAAATCCCTAGAAAAATAGGCGCTTGGGCTAGTGTAAAAAGAGTTTAAATTTATTTATAGTGTTACTTAGATTTCGTTGGTTGGTATGGTGATGCTTTCTAGGGTAGTGCCTAGTATTGAGGGAATGGGTGACTTAGGTTCTATAATAGTCTTGGCCTAGTTTTAGAACATATCTCAATGAATTTTAATTGAAGGAGATGTGAAAGAGGTCACATGACACATATGAGCCTTCACTTTCAACTTAGGGTTTAAGCATTAGTTGTTCTTAAAAGTTATAATAAACTATTATTATTTAATGTACCATACTCTTGGGAATATTCTCTTTATTATTTTAATAGTCTATAATCTTGAGTGAATTATTTTTCCTTGCTCCATACAAATTCTAGAAAGAAAATGTGCATCTACAACCAACCTTTCTTATAAAATTTTAAGCTAAGTCCAATGAGGAGGTATTTCCTTCTATGCCATCAAGGTGATGAATCAATGAGTTTTTTTATTATCGATGTAGGCTAGGGATTCATCATTTTAGATCACCCAAATGTTTATATTCCATTACTAATCTTCCAAAGGATAAACACATTCTCATGAGAGGTTAAAATTCTATTAAGCAAGATATATCTCCATCTAAACATATATATGAACTATTCAGAACTTGATTCTTTTGTTGCATCAAAATTTATAATAGTGAATCATAAAATTAAATCATATTCATTGAAATACAATTAACTTCTTACATGAGCCACCGTAAATTGAATGTAACATTAAAACTATTATTCAAAATATAATTATGACTGTTTTCTAAACAAGAAACTCTCTCATATATCACTGAGAAGGTAAACAACTCCTTCCATTCCAATTGAAAACTATGCACATATAGACTCTTACAACACAATGCAATTAGTTATGAGAAACTCCAAATTATTTTCTCTACCCATGAACCCATACATTACAGTGGTATATACAAATGGAGATTTGCTTTTATAGTTCAATACACAAAACAAAAAGAGCAGGAACTATACAAATACAACATTTGATGCCATGAAAAGAAATATCTCCTTCCAAACAAGACATATCCCTTCTTCTCTACTATGAAATCATTCACTACAACCACATGAACAATATGGAGAGTTCTCTATTACAGTTACAAGAAAAATGACAAGTTTTATCTTCATGAAACGTCCATGAGATGATCATACCAAGCTTGTTTCCATTGCTCCCTTGAGCACAAAATCTGCATATGCACCATAACAAAACAACAAGGACCGTAGGTGCTTTCCACCCAACCATAGGCCTCAAAGAGACCACCCCCGCGCTAGGGGAACAAGGCTCCAACTAAGTTACACACACATACATCACAAAATTTTGCATGAAGACACAACACAATCAACACCCTTCCATGGCTTGCACAATGATTCACCATTGGAATCATAAAATGTTGGGTGAAGGTGGGCTCTTCAAGGAGGAGAAATTTTAACATCATAAGTATCATATTGCCAATGCATTTTGCCTCTCAAGGCCACCACAACATAAATAACATATTGTCATTGCATTGCCTCTCAAGGCCTCCAAAACAACCATCTTCTCCCCATCCACCAAACCTCCTTGTACCTCCCAAACAACAAGATTCATGGCCATGATGGAGCCCATGCTCCATAATAACAACCTCATCATGAGGTAAAAAAAAAATTTTCTTTCTCACCTGCAATGTCAAGCCCAACTTATGTCCTTCACCCAAGGCTTCTCTACCCTCCCAAGGGTGAGTGAAGCCTTCACACCCATAATCACAATCAACACTCACATTCAACAAGAAACAACAACAGAACAACAAAGAACAACAAAACAAAACCAAGAAAGGATCTCTAAAAGCATAAAACACATTCACTTCTTCCCAACACAATGACAAGCTCATAACACAAGATTGACAATGCAATGCCTACTCCATTGATGAACTCCACACTTGCAGATTTGCTTAACTATGCCAAAAGAAAGAAATGGAAAAGAAGCAAGTTTGAGATACCAACCTTGGGCCAAGCTAGGGTAAGGATAGTTTTAGTAGAGCTCCCTTCATCTCCCTCCAAAACCTAACAGTCTCTAAAATTAGAGAGTGGGTAGACATCCCACTAGTTTGGCCAAGACCCTATAATAAAGCCTTCCTACTAACTATTTTTAGCAAAAACACTAAACCACCTCTTCTTACAAACATGTCTCCCCTAAATTTTTTATTTTTGACTTAGTGGGAACATAGATAAGACAAATCTAAATTCGAATTGATGGAAGAATGCATGGGTAAAGGGGCTCCCTAGGCTATCTAGGCACTCACATGATCAAAATTAGGTCCCTGACATGATGTACTATCATATGGGTAACTTATTTTCACCTAAAAGACACTTAGGGACCACCTAATGACCCCTAAAAACCCTAGCCAAGTCCAAATTCGAATTTCCTTTGATTGAGACTCCTCATGGCATTTTTCTATGTGAAGTTAACTTGGGTTCTTCATCAGGGTTAGGTTTAGGTTTGGTTTCTTCTTGACAAACCGTGAATGACATGGCATCTCCATAAGGAAAACACAAGTGTCAAGTGACACACACAAAATATCACATTACATTATAAATGACTTGTTTTACAATAATACATGAACTAGGCTACTACACACACATACAATTCACATATACGAAATAAAACACATTACAATGAGGTTTGAATGTTTTCCACTGATTCAACCTTGGCTATGTCATGTTTGTAGTAGTTTGAGCCTTAATTCCCTTTTAACCCATGGTCAAATTCCTGCACACTAAATTCGAGCGTCAGTAGTCCAAGAAATCATATAAACATATGTAAAATAAATCATTATCTTATACATTTCATCATCTCAATTTAACTTTCCCTCTCTTAATAATTTCAAATATAACCTTCAAATATTTAAATATCAAAACTTACATATCACATTCAATATTTGAGTTCCATACTTCATTCTTTATAATTAAATTACTTTTTCTAATAATTTCCATGTAAAATGCTCAAAATACTATAACATCAAACTTTATCATAACATGGTAAATTTAATATTTTGAATAGCTTCATAGTCTATTTTTATCATTGCAACAAGATGTTGAATCCACAACTATTGAATCCCTAGGTATGTGGGTTAGGTCTCAATGCATAACAAAATTTATCTTTTAACTCTAATTTCCACTTTAAACATTACAATCTTACATTACAAGCATTTCTAACATTCAATTTTTATTAAAGCAATGTCAACATGAATAAAATCATTGAATGCATCAATTAGGTCATAATATGCAGAAGTAATTATGAATCATCAAAATGCAGATATTAAAATGACATAACCCTACAGTCTCAAAAGTGTTCAATACATAGGATTAAAATCACCGTAATGCAATTATCTCATTGGTACTATGATGGATCGATTGAGGCCTCACATCCTCCCCCCCTAGGCATGAACCTCCTCCTAGAGTTCATCGACTAGGTGTCAGTGTTGTGTTATTGCCTAGGTTGTATTTACTAGAGCTGACCCACTTGAATATTCTATTGTTGGTGCCAAGTAATCCAATCTTTACTTTGTTAAGGTCTAACTGTTAAATTTCTTATGTCCTTTCTTAGGGTCTTCAACATAACATGCATCTATGGTCTTAACCAATTTAACATACATTATATACTTATCGTAAAAGAGGTTGGTCCATATTCCATAATTATGACATACAAAAAGGTGGTGTCTTAGAAATCTTGTGTAGCAGCTTTATAATGGATAATCAAAAAGTTTACAGGTACATTAATTCTCTAGATGGTTTGTCAAGGATCCTCCTTGGTATGGCTATTTCAATACAATGTTCTTATCAATACAATTCACAAGAAATTGCCTCAAAAGTATGTTTAAAAAAAAAAAGTACAATTTTACGAAAAACAAACATAGACATGGCCACATTGGTATGTTGGTGTAAAGTTATTTGTCATTAGTGACAACACTCATCTCACAGTTCTAACTGAGTACTGATTAATACAGTTTAGACCGAGTGATGGCAACTCAGTTCAAACCGAGCACTGAAGACACAGTTCAAACCGAGCATTGAAGATACAGTCCAAACTGAGTGAAGAAGCACTTAGTGTTAACCGAGTGAAGATGCACTTAGTGTTAACCGAGTGAAGATGCACTTAGTCTTAACCGAGTGAAGATGCACTTAGTGTTAACCAAGTGAAGATGCACTTAGTGTTAATCAAGTAAAGATGCACTCAGTATTACCCGAGTGAGGAAGCACTTAGTGATGACCGAGTGAAGAAGGACTCAGTGATAACCGAGCTCAGGAGGTTAACGAAGAAGTTAGTTTCTACCAAGTGACACTATATCTACCAAGTCACCAATGGTTACCGAGTTCCAGGCAACGTTGTATGACTAGTATGAACTGAGCCCCTACCTCTACTGAGTGCATGACGATGCCGAGTAACATAGTGGATGCCGCGTATCAAAAGGTCATCAAGTCTGTCTGAAGAACCCGAGTTTATTCTACTATTTGGTTGACTCAGTTATATTTTGTTTACTTGTGTTTGGCCGACCTTGCATGAATAATTATTGGAATGGTATATATATATATATATATATAATGTATTATATCATTCAATTGACACATTCAATAAGATATACAAGAAACGTGAATATATGGAATTATGATATGAGAATTCATCAGCAGTAAAGAACACTCAGCAAGGTCTACAAGGAGTAGAAATAATTTCATCAATCACAGAAGGTGATCTACAATAAAGAATCTAGTCAAGTTGTAAGTTGATCTGTTGGTTCATCCTAACAGGTGAATCATTCTTGTAAATCCTTTAACAAGGAAGACTTAACCATCTTTATTCAAATCTCCTAACAGAGTGCATACTTGTAAAGTATGTTTGTAAATCCTCTAACAAGGTGGATCTAGCAATCTTTTGTGCTCCTAACAGGGTAGATCACTAGAAGTGATCATTGTAAGCCTTAATCGGCCAACTTCATACTGCAGTAACGAAGCTTTGTGGGTATCATCCCCACCCCAGTTTTACTTTCTATTTTGGAAGGTTTCTGGGTCACCAAATCTCTGTGCATATATGGTTTAAATGTTAATAATTCTTTTACGCAGTAGGCTAGATGAGTGAATGTTGTATATGGTTATTCTGAATTGACTTAAAAGTTTTATTGTTACTGATTCACCCCTCCCCTCTTGGTAACCTATTATATCTTGAATATTTCCAACAATTGGTATCAGAGCTTCTTGGTTCTCAGGAGAAAGTTTGACAGCTTGAGCAAAGATCTAAGTTATGGAGATATTCAGACTGGAGAAAGTTATTGAAAATGAAAAGTTAGATCTAGAAATGGCCATGGTTCAACTGAAAGAAGCAAAGGAGCATCTTTCTCAATCCCTAAAAAGAAGAAAGGAACTTGCAAGAAAAATGAATGACCATCACTATGTTGAAGAAAAGATTAAAGATTTGTTACCATCAAGTAGTTCAGAAGAAGCTAACAAGGCAATCAAAGAACTTCTAGAAAAGAATGGATCTCTGCAAGAAGAGGCAAGAAAGCTTAAAAGAGAGCAAGAAATATAGTCAATTAGGCTATGTGAAGTTTTGGAACAAAGAAACAAAGCACAAGAAGAATTGGAAGATAAAAGCCATAATCAATCCCATTAGCATGAAGACCTTATAGACCAACTCTCTAATGCAAATGAAGAAATCAGGATTCTAAGAGTACAAAATGAAAGTCTACAGAATGATTTAAGAACTGAGCAAAAAATCAATGAAAGCTTGGAAAATGATCTAATCTCTAAAAGGCAAGTCAATGAAAGAATGATGAAATCCCAAGCAGATATGAATCCATTAAATCAACAAAATGAGGAAAATCTTTATAGACATAAAGGTAAAGCTGGTCTTGGTTACAAGGAAGAAGGTGAATCCTCCAAACAAGGTAAACAAAGGAATCAAAAACCCACTTGTAATCACTGTGGCAAGTTAGGTCATACATCAAACAAATGATGGAGCAATGGAAAAGAAAAATTTAATGGTAAATGCTTCAATTGCAATCAAAATGGTCACAAAGCAAATGAGTGCAAAGAAAAACCAAAATTTGAAGGCAACTATCACAAATGCAAAAAACATGGTCACAAGGCATTTCAATGCAGATCCAAATCATTCAATCTAGCTGAACAACTTGTCAAAGCCATATTTGGAGAATATGGACATACTGGCATAAATTGTGCAAGACATCACCTAAGGAAGAAGGACACTACTGTAAGGTGCTATACATGTACAGAACTTGGTCATATAGCTAGAAATTGTATGAATATAGAAAGAATTGAAGATGAAAATAAAATCAAAGCAGACAACATTCGGAAGCAAATGAAGCAACAATGGATTCCTAAATCTACTGAACAAGATAAGTCAAGCAATGGCAATGTCACTCAACAAATGAGTGACTCCATCATTTCCAATTAACATTCATAAAAGAAAGTATGGAACTGCATCCTCCAAGAATCATCCTAAGCAGTTCCAAAGGAAGAAAAATGATTAGATCAGTATTCAGATACACTTTGATCCCAAATCGGTTCAAGACTCTACCAAGTTCGGTCAAAGTTTCACTCACTGAGTTGTATCTACCGAGCGAGGTCGGTTCGTGACCTTACTGAGTTAGGTCAGTACATCAATGTTTTCTTTTGATCACCAAGTTGATAGTATCTACCGAGCAAGTGGATGACAACCTATCATTTCATCTACCATCATACCAAGCATTTATGACAAATGTTTCATCAAAAAGGGAAAAATTTGATCTCATTCTTCACTACGAACTTTGAGCTAAGTTATCTTTTGTGATTCCAGAGCAAACTTAAAGCAATTTCAAGAAAATTTTAAAGGGAGAAGAATCTATTCAGAATTTCTCTTCACTTACCGAGAAACAATGGCATCCGAAAGTAGCAGCTCCAAGGCAAAGAGAGGCTTAGAAATGCTAGTTAAAGGTGTGGAATGGAAGGCGCCAAACTTCAAATTGGCACCAGAAATTGCAAAATCTCTTGACCCTAATGGTGCTCAGTCTCAAATTCCTCCAAAGGTACTCCTTATAAATGACATTCACTCTAATTTCAAATGTTCCATTCAAGAACTTGGAAACCTAGAAATTGATAATGCCCTAGGAGAAATGAGCGTAGATGGAAATTTGAAACCCGAGCATAAGCATCTTGAAACAAAATGGTTAACCCACATTTCACATTTGCCAAGGAATTTTCAAGTTAAATGGGTTAGGTATGTACTCAGTCGGGTTCACAACGAGAAATTGTGGTTAGAGCAACCAGTGCTTATCACAAAGAAAATGATTAACAAGATTATTGGCCTTCTCATGTTGAGCAAAGCTAAGAATACCAAAACCCTAGGTTGGGAAGAATTGCAAAGGCTAACCCAAGCAGAATGGGATGGCAGAGGACTTAAGCTTAGTACAGTAGCTGACGCTGAATTAAGATTTGGTATTCACGTCATTGCTCATAAAATTTATAGTTCGAGCTGTCCAAACAGTGTACCTTGTGAAGCAGTAGATTTAGCATATAAGGTAGCAAAGAAGAATGTTGAGTTTGATCTGTCTGAATTGCTTTTGTCTCAATTTAATAAAAATATGGAAAGCATAAGGACTTCAAAGAACAACTCCTGCAAATACGGTTCACTTTTGATCTATTTATTTTTCTATGTTCAAAAGTCTTTTCCATCAAAAGGATCAGTAGTATGGAGAAAAGATATTCCCGTTCTTTATCAAATAAATGAGTTCATTACAGAGTTAGGTGAAAATTTTGACAGCGTTTTGGATAATTACTTTGAAGATTTTAAGGAAAGAATGAACAATAGGTTCCGAATTCCACCTAAACTGGTTGAGGAATACAAAGAAGATGTATGTTTTATGGTAGATTGTGACAAAGTATACATACAGGCAATCAGGCCTTGAGTTGCATGGGTGAAACCTCTTCCATATGAGGTCAATATTGATGAAACCAAAGATATCATAGAAGCACTGGTGAATGAACTAGTAGACCCAAAGCAACCTGTCTTTGGAACTTATGATGAAGCTAAGGCTAGAATTGAGCTTCAAATCAAAATCCCTCAGGTCATTAGCAAAGGAAAGAGGAAGATTGCAAAGCTAAAAATAGAACTTGGTCCTCTAATGATTACTGAAGGGAAAGGAGAAGATGATGAAGAAGAAGAGGAAACCGAGTTAGAAAAAGTAGAGGAGCCTCAACGGAAGAAAGGTAAGGTGATTATCATGAAACCTAAAAAGCAAGCCACTGCAGTCTTCTCCAGGAGAACAAGACAGGGGAAGTAGGAACCTATACTTGTCAAGCCTCCACTCACATTTTAGGCAAGGTTGAAGCAATTAGAAGAAGGTACTAGCTTCACAAACTTCAAAGCATTGAAGTTTGAAACAAGAACAGAACAGGAGAAAATGCAGATTGAGGAACTAGTATTGAGTAAAATGGGAAGATGGAAATACTCTCTGGAAGAGATTGCCTCTTAGATCCCTAAAGAGCTATTGGAGAGGTTGTAGCCAAGATGGGAAATTGCAATCAAAACTATCAAGGATATCTTTGAGCAAACCCTGAAAATCCTCCTGCCGAGTCTCACTGATGTAGAAGTAAAGAAATCACTGAAAGATCATGAAGGTAATATGATGATTAGATTCCACACTTGTTTGATACTAATCAAAGACATTGAGCATGTTGTAAATGATGCAACAAACATGTGGAAACATATCTATCATCTACATAAATCTACTAAGGATATTGTTGAAATCAAGGACAATGACAGTAGTGATGATGATGATATTGAAGATATTCCAGGGGATCTGCATTCAATGATGACAAATATTGAGGAAGAAGACAAGGAAGATGAAATGGAGGAAGAAGAAGCTGAACAAGCTAAGGAGGAAGATGATCCTATGAAAATTGCAACCCAAGTCATTGCATCTCTTCCTCACTCTCCACCTAAAGTAGCTACATCAACTATGGAGATAGCTTCTACTGGTGAGATTGTGTGCACAATAGCCTCATCAATTGCTCAATCTTCACCTATTTCCTCTCAGCTTCGGCTACCATCTATGCAAGTATCTACCACTTCATTAACCAAGATTTAGCCATCTTCATTTACCAAGTCATCATTAGCTATAGTAGTAAGTTCATCAAGCATATCAACTTTTATTGCAGAGTGTACAGTAAATGTACCCACTTGTACTTCAATTTTGACAATTTCATCTGCTCCAATTTTTGCATCTGTTAGTTCTCCCATTCCAACCTGTACATCAATCTTGGGAGGAACATCAATTTTTGATACTATTAGTACTTCTCTTAGTCTACCTCTAGTTAGTTCTATTCTAGTTTTGTTAGCCAGTCCAGCCTCATCAACTATTGTTTCAGTTTCAAAGGGAAACGGTGAAGTCACTGCAGGAAAAGAAAAGAGATACATGTTTTCCAGCAAGACAGTGAATGAGGAAATAGACTTGGATAAGGACATTGTCATTCCTAAGATAGATCTGGATAATGCATCAGTTGATGAAATGAGAATGATCAGTCAGCTATTAGATTAGAAGGCAAGGAAAAAACAACTGAGGCATGAGAGAGACCAGGAATATAGTATTATTGAAAGTGCTAAGAATATTTTAACAGAGGCTATAGGTGTTGAAGTAGATTCTACTCAATACATTTTGATTCAGTTAGAAGAGGCTGTATATAAATTCAATGAGGATACCTTTGGCCAAGAAAAATTGATTGAAAAGGCAGAGAAGAAATTTGACAATAAGGTGCTTGAGCACATTGCTCAGCGTATTGCATTAAAACAGGTAGAATTGTCTACAATTTTGAGTAATTTTGAACATTCTTTTAATAATGTAACTTCACTTTTTGGAAAACTTTGTGATGTTACCGAGTCTACTAAGGAAATCAAAGAAAAGTTGAATAAAATTGATGAGGATATGAAGGTTAGTGCCCAAATGTTGCAGCTTGACCACAGTTCAAGTTCATCACATCATCTCAGAATAAGATTTTTGTCAGAGAAACAGGCGGAATTTTTGAGAGAGGAAGCAAGGATCAGGTGTACTCTGATTGACATCCAAAATATGATCCTTCCTATCATGGACACAATGCAGAAGCATATTGCCCATTCCAAAACATTGATTCATGACACAAACTTCTCAATTGCAGATCATATGATTTAACTCTCTACAGAAGTTCAAATAGCACTCTCCACCAGCAAACTTTTGCAAGAAAATTGGGATAAGACATTGGCTCTTATTCTCAAGGTACATTATGAGTTTATCTCTCATTTTAGAATCTTTGTGTAAATATGTATTGTTTAATTTAGCATTATTGTCAAAAAGGGGGAGATAGCACACTCCAAGAGATAATTGTGAAAGAGATATGTGTAAACTGTGCATATTCTATGGGGGAGATACATGTAAGAAAGATATGTGTAATAAGACTTGCAAAGATCAATTTTGAAAATTCAGAACTGTATGTCAATTTTTGTACATAAACTTTGAATCATAATTGTTTTTGTCACTAATGCCAAAGGGGGAGATTGTTGGCATAAAGTTATTTGCCATTAGTGACAACACTCATCTCATAGTTCTAACCGAGTACCGAGTAATATAGTTCAAATCGAGTGATGGCAACTCAATTCAAATTGAGCACTGAAGACACAGTTCAAACTGAGCGTCAAAGATACCGTCCAAACCGAGTGAAGAAGCACTTAGTGTTAACCGAGTGAAGATGCACTTAGTGTTAACCGAGTGAAGATGCACTTAGTCTTAACCGAGTGAAGATGCACTTAGTGTTAACCAAGTGAAGATGCACTTAGTGTTAACCAAGTAAAGATGCACTTAGTATTAACCAAGTGAGGAAGCACTCAGTGATGACCGAGTGAAGAAGGACTCAGTGATAATCGAGCTCAAGAGGTTAACAAAGAAGTTAGTTTCTACCAAGTGATACTATATCTACCGAGTCACCAAAGGTTACCGAGTTCCAGGAAACATTGTATGACTAGTATGAACTGAGCCCCTACCTCTATCGAGTGCATGACGATGCTGAGTAATGTAGTGGATGCCACATATCAGAAGGTCATCAAGTCTGTCTGAAGAACCTGAGTTTATTCTACTATTTGGCCGACTCAGTTATATTTTGTTTACTTGTGTTTGGTCGACCTTGCATGAATAATTATTGGAATGGTATATATATGTAATGTATTATATCATTCAATTGACATATTCAATAAGATATACAAGAAACGTGAATATATGGAATTATGATATGCGAATTCATCAGTAGTAAAGAACACTCAGCAAGGTCTACAAGGAGCAGAAATGATTTCATCAATCACAGAAGGTGATCTACAATAAAGAATCTAGTCAAGTTGTAAGTTGATCTGTTGGTTCATCCTAATAGGTGAATCATTCTTGTAAATCCTTTAACAGGGTAGACTTAACCATCTTTATTCAAATCTCCTAATAGAGTGCATACTTGTAAAGTATGTTTGTAAATCCTCTAACAAGGTGGATCTAGCAATCCTTTGTGCTCCTAACAGGGCAGATCACCAGAAGTGATCATTGTAAGCCTTAACCGACCAACTTCATACTGCAATAACGAAGCTTTGTGGGTATCATCCCCACCCCAGTTTTACTTTCTATTTTGGAAGGTTTTTGGGTAACCAAATCTCTGTGCATATATGGTTTAAATGTTAATAGTTCTTTTACGCAGCAGGCTAGATGAGTGAATGTTGTATATGGTTATTCTGAATTGACTTAAAAGTTTTATTGTTATTGATTCACCCCTCCCCTCTCAGTAACCTATTATATCTTGAATATTTCCAACATGGTAAATCCCAATTAAAACAAGACATGTCCCCGAGGCACAATGGGACCAAGATCAAGAAATCTAGCAAAATGATAAATGTCAAATTGTTGGTAAGAAAATAAAAATTATATAAATACAAAATTTGAACAAGGTACTAACAAAATTTTACATTGAATAATAATTTCACAAGCATGATGTGGCTGTACCAAGGTTCCTTGATGGAGAAGAGGAGAAATTGTTGTTTTATGGAACTAATGGCTTAGTAAGAAGTCTCATATCCCCTATGCTCTCTGAGTTCTTCATCCATAGGTCATGGTTAAAATGGGTGCACTAATACATCTTACACCAGGTTGTCGTTTATTGCATATGTTGCAACGTAATGGGTTAGGCTCCTAGTGTTGAAACTAGACTCTGCTAATAGTTGATCTCAGAAGGGAATGCATGCTTATGTGACCTTGTCATAGAAATATCCTATATCAATGATTCAATTTAACATTCTATCCTTGAGGACCTAAGCCTAGTATCTATAAAGTATCATATAAATTCCTTTTGAAACCTAGATTCCCAATTTGAATTGTGTCCAAATGGATGTGCCTGAATACGTAATTATCCATATTATTCAACATGTACAATTGAAATCACAAATCCTAGATGAATAATATCTATTTAAAATTAAGAGTTCTATACGTTGGTGTGATAAATAGAAATCATACTAAGGAATCCAACTATTGATTGCATCCTATATCTAATATAGGAATATCATACCTTGACATTTACAAATTTGACTATACCACACAATGGAGTCTCGAATGGATTATTCTTCAATATCATAGACCCCTATATGGAGATAATAATTCCTCTACTCTATTATATATATATATATATATATATATATATATATATATATATATATATATATATATATATATATATATATATATATATATATATATATTAGGTACTCCATGACCACCTTAATATCAATCATTTTGAGGTCAATTTTCACTTCTATCTACATGGTAACAAATATTAATATTACACTTGCATTCACATCCAATATATCATTCTATAGTTCAATTCAACATGTTTTGATATTGTTATATGCCCTTCAACTATTATAATTTTCCACACTAATTTTAGATGCTATATTTTTTTACGACACCCTGACCCTACAACATTATTATTATTAATGATAATCAATTATAATTGTCACAGATAATTAATCCATAAATAATTAATGTTGTTTAGTTATAGTAATAATGCTAATTGGATCATGAAATATATATTCTATTAAATATAATGGATATTATACCTTGTACTCATATATTTGTAATACCCTAAAATGGGTCTCGGAATCTAATTTGCTCCTCATCTTTCAATTGATCAACAAATTCCAAATTGACTCTACTTGATTTTAGGTACCAATTATAGAAAATCATTGATCTACAATAGTCACTAAAATAATTTAAAATAAATAAATAAGTTATTTTATTTTATTTTTAAAATGATAAATTCATTAATATCAACATCTTGGTTATTAAACCCACTAAATCAATTAAAATTTTCTAGTACTTTGATTAAATTAATTTTACATTTTCTAAAATTAGATGGCAAATGAATTTATTAATTGTTTGAATTAAATGTCTACAAATATTTATCATTTGAATTTAAACATACAATTTTAACAAAATCTCCAAAATCTCTTTTTGAGTTAAGAAAAATGGAAACATTGAGTGAATTTGAAAAGAACAAGGAAACAGATCATTTAACTCTCTCTCTCAAACAGAAACTTCTATTTCCAAATGAACACGCATTCAATCTCCACCATTCATCTAATTGATATACACCATTTATTTATTTTGGGTTTCTCTATAAATTGGGAATTTATGTCTCCCATTTGAGAGGATGAAATTTGTGAGTAAAGAAACTTTGTCAGTTTGAGTACTCCACATTTGTGCATTCAAAAGCTTTGTTGCATTTTCATTTAATACTTTCATTTTAGTTGTTAAATTGCATACATGTTCTAGCTTAAATGTTTTCTCATTAAACTCTTAGATTAAATTTTTATTTCATCTCATTTAGATTCATTTACTTGCATAGAAAATCTTAGATAAATCTTGCATTTATTTTCTTTACAAATCCTTCATTCTAGTTCAATCTATGGTCACTAAAGTCTCTTACATGCAGTGACATTGTGAAATGTGTATTTTGACACATACTATTAGTATTTCCTTATCAATCAAATGAATAAAGAAATACAAGTTTAGCTAATGTTAATTAGAAGCAAAAATGTATAGGTTATTCTTATTTTCTTTAATTAATCATGAAAATTAATTAATAAATCAATAAAAATAAAAATAAAGATTATGGAGTAAAATCTATAAAATAAATTTGATCTTTCAAATGGAAATTCAATATTTGTTTATTGCTTTATTTATTTTTTATTATATTAGTAGTGCATTAGAAAAGATCCTTTACTTACTTATGTGCTTAATGGAGGATAACCCACACCTAGTGGACATGTGCTTGGTTATATGACTTGTCATGTTGCTAACTTCTAGGCATTCTAGAGTTCTTTATATATAGGAACTCCAAGTGTACTTTCATATTGAATTGAATGTCATATTGTTATTTTGATCATACTCTTTTGGTCTACTATTGTGCTTGTGCTTGAGTTCCTTGGTCTTGGGTGATTTTTCCCTAAGGCAAACTCTTACATGGTATCAAAGCTAAGGGAGATTCTCTTCACATAGCTATTTGAGACCATTGTTGCTTCAGCACCTTGACCAAGATCTGGAGTATCCACAGACATTGGGAGCATCTAGAGCCAAAGTGGACCTTGTCATTATGTTGAGAACATTGATTTGATGAAAATCAACTATAAATTTGCCTATATTGGGCTAAAGTTGATTTTGAGGAATTTTTTTTTGCAAACTGGCACCTAAAGGCCTGATTTTCAAATTAGGTATGATCATTTGTAGATCTACTTAAGTATTTTTCAGATCTATTAATTTATTTTTTTCTGTAATTATTTTCAAATTTTTGGAACTTTTCAAAATAAAATTCAGCCAGCAGGGCCTACAAAGAATTTTTTTTTGCAAGTACTGGGCAGTGACACCCTGGCCCTACAAGGAATATTCCTTTAATTGGCCAATATTTTGACACATATTCATTTATTATACTAGCATCAAATCTCATTCAAATCTAGTGGTATCTATCTATTCACCGGTGACCAAATATCAACACACTGGCCATGCTAACACACCAACAAGCAACCACTTGGTTTTTTTAAACCTGCAAGGTTTTCCATTTAAACTAGTCACAAGGCTTTAGCACAATCCATGTGGGACTAAAGAACTATCCTCCCACCAAAATTTTATCAACTGCAGGCTAATATAGTTTTCAGCACGACTATGATACCCGTCGGTGTTTAAAATTTCTTGACTACCGCAAATGGTTCCTATCCCTAACAATATAGTCTCCGGTGATGCTATTTTTTTTGGGCAAGCAAACCTATCTTTTCCAGCCATGCAACCCTATCAACGATCGACACATGTTACTTCCCCAGCTGAATAGATCAACACATTTGACACATCTATAAGAACAACTTGGCACATAGTCAACACTATATTTATAGACACATGGATCATTTGTACCATGCCACATCAACTACTATACTATTATGTACACTGCTAATATTATCTTGATGTCACCCAAGGGGCCAAGTTCATTGATGTCATCATTTCATGCATTTAAAATTGACAGGCGTATGACCATTATCTGGAGGAAAAATTTAACTATTGTGATGGCCATTTGACCATCAAATTTAACTCTCCTCTTTTGCTGATCAGACCCCTCTCTAGATTCATTTTTGATTTGATAGTCTAATTTTGGGAGGCCCTATCTTAGTCACCCATGCTCCAAATTAGGTGCAATTTTTTTGATTTTGGGTAGAATTTCCTAAACTTTTTAGTAGTGCAGTTCTTTTCTGGTTCTAGTGCACAGATTTGTTAGAAATTATGTCTTTTGGCAACTGTACTTGTCCAATCCCACATTTTGCAAATTCAATTTCTCTGTACGGGCTCATCTGGACTCAAAATTAGGTTCCATTTTTTTGGAAGTGCATTATTTTTTATGTACTTTCTAGATCTGCATGACAAAAGTATCAAATTCAAAAAAAAGGTCCTCTCTTTACTTTGTATTGCTTCAAAATTGTTGTACATTGTAAAGTTCTAGATTTTTACAAAATTTTATCAACTACTGGCTAATATAGCTTTTGGCATGACTATGATACCCGTCGGTGTTTAAAATTTTTTGACTATCATAAACAGTTCCTGACCCTAACAATATAGTCTGTGATCATGCTATTTTTTTGGCAAGCGAACCAATCTTTGCCAACCATGCGACCCTATCAACAATTGACACATGTTGCTTCCCTAGCTGAATAGATCAACACCTTTGACATGTCTACAAGGACAACTTGGCACATAGTCAACATTATATTCATAGAGACATGGATCATTTGTGCCATGCCACAACAGCTACTATATTATTATGTACACTGCTAACATTATCTTGACGTCACCTAAGGGGCCAAGTTCATTGATGTCATCATTTCATGCATTTAAAATTGACAGGCGTATAACCATTATCTGGAGGAAAAATTTAACTACTGTGATGGCCATTTGACCATCAAATTTAACTGTCCTCTTTTGTTGATCAAACCCCTCTCTAGATTCATTTTTGATTTGATAGTCTAATTTTGGGAGGCCATATCTTAGTCATCCAGGCTCCAAATTGGGTACAAATTTTTTTTTTTTTGGGTAGAATTTCCTTAAAAAATTTAGTAATGTAGTTCTTTTCTGGTTCTAGTGCACAAATTTGTCAAAAATTATGTCTTTTGGCGATTGTACCTATCCAATCACACATTTTACAAAT
Organism: Cupressus sempervirens; assembly: GCA_028749045.1. NCBI lineage: Eukaryota > Viridiplantae > Streptophyta > Pinopsida > Cupressales > Cupressaceae > Cupressus > Cupressus sempervirens. The sequence goes on from CM053788.1 coordinate 221,964,559, forward strand.
TCAATTGCTCTGTACAGGATCATCTGGACTCAAAATTAGGTTCCATTTTTTTGAAAGTGCATTATTTTTTGTGTACTTTCTAGATCTGCAATTAGATCATAAGCTTGTGTAGAAAAAAGTATCAAATTCAAAAAAAGGTCCTCTCTTTACTTTGTATTGCTTCAAAATTATTGTACATTGTAAAGTTCTAAATTTTTACTCCATAAGGAGGTTGTAAAAAGGAAACATTAGAAGTCCACTAAGGCCAAATTGGCAAGTGGCTATTGTCAATACACTAAGTATGAAGTCCCAAAATCTTTCATTGAGGGGGTTTTCTTGATTGAGTGAATAGGGGGGTGTTTCTTGGTGTTGTGTCCCTCTTTTCCTACCTTTTTTTCATTTCTTGCATCATGGAAAATTTTAAGTTTCCAAAATTAACACCACATAACTATGCTACATGGTCCATTACAATGTGGTGTCAATTAATGCATAATAAAGTTTCTTAGTATGTTGATGGTACCCTTCCTAAACCAACAAGTGATCAAGTATCTAAAATTGATATTAATGCTTGGGAATCTATAGATAGGAAAGCCCTAGGTGATATTATGTTAGGGGTTGAAGACAAAATTGTCTATCAGATAGAAAAGTACAAGATATCCAAGGATTCTTGGGATGCCCTCAAAACCCTATATGGTAAAGTGTCTAGGGAGGATGCTTACAAAATTGAAGATGAGTTTGTCTCCCTAGATCCTAAGACATTTGATTCTATATAGGATTTCATCATTAAAGTAAATGAATTAAGAATGAAGCTTGATGATAGTGGAAGTCCTATTAAAGATGATGGGTTAATCTATCGCATTCATAATAAGCTGCCATATGATTACTCCACATTTATTTCTTCTTACAACACCACAAAAACTACATTAGGGGCTACCTATAAGAAAGTCACTTTTGATTGTTATGCTCAACTATTGGATGATGAAAAAAAGAAGTTGCAATCAGTGGGGATTCTCCAGTCATCCAAGTCTAAGGCATTGGTGGCCAATAATGAGAGTTCTCAAAAGTCAGCTAGTCAAACTTCAAATAAAGGAAAAGGCAAGAAAAAGAAGTGGAAAATAACACAGAAGAGGATACAGAAAAGACAACGCCATAATCAAATCAACAAGGCAAGTCTTCCTTGAATTCAAACAAGAAGGGGGACACTAATAAGGAGAAGAAAAAGTGTGCCTATTGCAAGAGGTTGGGTCATGATGAACATGACTATTATCATAAAAAGATTGATGAGCTAACAAACACCATAAAGAAACACAATGTTCCATTTCCTAATGCTTATAAGGAGAAAGGATCTTCATCTTTAGATTCAAAGGGAAGAGGGAAAGCACTTATGGCAAACTCAAGTTCTTTTGCAGAATAGATTCTTGACTTAGGTGCCTCATATCATATGGGTTCTTCAAAAGGAGGTTTTTCTTCATTGAAGCAGTCTAAGGTACCGCACATCTTTGTAGGAGATAACACAAAAATGGATGTTGAAGGGAAAGGACATGTGGAGATGTAAAATGGGGAATTCAAAGATGTTCTCTATGTTCCTAACCTTAGCTCTAATCTCCTCTCAATTTGCCAAATCACTCACTATGGAGATGGCAATAAAGTTGAGTTCCTTCTGGATTCAATAATGGTATGCATTCTCAAATATGATTCATTAGTTGCAATGGGAAAAATTAATCATGGCACAAGGTTGTATTCTTTCTCCCACTTTGTGCCTGAGTCTCCTTCACATACCTTGGTGATTCAATCCAATTCACAAACCAAATTATGGCATGAGTAGTATGGACATCTTCCCTTCTTCTATATAAATCAACTTTGCTCAAACAATATGGTCAAAGGTCTACATGCAATCAACTTTTCTAAGGCTGAATGTTCAACATGTTGAGCGGATATGCATCTAGAGGAGAAGTTTGATAAAGGGAAGTCTTTAAGAGCACCAATTGTTCTTCAATTTTTACACATGGTACTAGTAGGTCCTTTTGTAGTGACATCAGTTAGCCAAGGTTTCTACATACTCACTTTCATTGATGACTTTTCATGCTACACATGGGTTTACTTTCTTCATCATAAAAATGAAGTGTTGGATAAGTTTCTAGCCTTCAAGAGTCATGTTGAACAACAATCACTAAAATCCATCAAATTTCTTTGGATGGACAATGAAAGATGATATGTGAATACAAGACTTAAAGACTTTTTCAAACTCAAGGATATTGATCTTCAGAATCAGCCAGCATTCAATCTACACAAGATAGATGTTGCAACATTGAGGATACAAACTCTTAAGTTAATGGAAAGTTGCATGATACAAGCCAAGTCTCTAGATCCTATAATTGAAATCAAAGCTATAAATAGTTCTGATCACATACTTAATAGGTCTCCTCATAATGCCTTAGATGGAAAGACTCCTTTTGAGGCATGGCATAGTAGAAAACTAGTTGTGAAACACTTTAGAGTCTTTGGTTGTCTAGCATTGAAAACATATCTTCCAGGGGATGCAAGGCACCACCACCTAGGCCTTGTACTTTCATCAAATATGAAGACATTTTTAAGGTATACAAACTTATGGATCCTGGTACACATGATATTTTCATAGAGAGGAATTTTCACTTTGAGGAAAGTTCACCAAGCCTATCCTCTAATCCTCTTTGCACTTCATATATTATGGAAACTGATAGTGACACTAGTGATAGTGATTCAATAGATTGAAATATGTGGGATCCTATTGATAGATATAGGGAGAGATCACATCATTAGCACATTCAACATGCATATATAGCCATAGTGATACGTCTAGCACAACAGGGTACACCTTGTCTTCTAGCTCTAGCATCAAAGGATGACTACATAGCAAATATTTTAGGTTTGTTTGTGGAGTCATACATAGCAGATTTAGGAGCCATCATTCATGATATACATCTTCTCTTTGATGATGATGATCCTTCTTCAATTGTTGTGAGGGCTCACTCTGAACCTCATGTCCATTCTCTACATGATCAATCTTCATAGGTTGATATGATTGTGGATCCTTATGTACAATAGTTGTAGGAGGTCTCTTTATCATTTGAGGAGACAATTAGTTCTTTGGAATATGTTCTACATTCATCCTAGCTAGATCTGATCATGTTCTTTTCAGTAGTGTTGGAAGGGGCACCAGTTAGTATCGATACAAGGATAGTTGAGCAGGTTTCAGAGGCATCATTTATCATCAATATTCTTTCTAAACATAGGGGAAGCATCTCATATGTACCTATGATATTGTTTCTTCCAAAGGGGAGGAACATTATTCAATAGTCATGGATCAACTTCTATATTGGAGCAACTATCACTAATTGATACTCTACATTAGGGGGGAGACTATCTTGTCTCTCTTCTTCTCTTTTATGGGGGGGGGGCACTTTTTCCTCTTATGGGGTTTTGTCCTTCTCATACTTCTCTTTTGTATATACTTGATGTATTTTGTAATGGGGGGATCTTGATTACTCCATCCATCGATGTATCTTGATTTTTCATCTCTCTTTTTTAGGGAAAATTTTATGAGAGATTGCATTTTATTTTATACATGGGTACTTAACATGGCCTAGTAGCTAGGACCCATTATGCATTTAACTAGCTTTTGTAAGCTTAAGTGCATTCTCCTAAGTTGCACTTAAGGGGGGGTGTTGGTATAAATAAGTATTTTCTTATTCCACTTTACTTAAGTTTTCTTAGGTCAATGCATTATTTTATTATTTCTTAGGTGAGACATGTACTTAGGAGTTTGTGTACTCTAAGAAACTCTAATTCAGCACATGGTGTCTACAACACTAGAGTTTGCATAATTAACTAAGTTGTCATGTAGACAACACAAATATTTACACTCCTATTTTTGCACATGATGTCTACAACATAATTTTGCATGATAAACCTTTGTAGGCTTATCCTCTCATCATCACACTTAGACAATATACAATTGAATAGTTGTTTTCAATAGAAACATCCCTACATGTCATTACAAGATGACCCTTTAGGTGCATTTTCTCAAGTTTTGACTCGTGTCTTGCACGTTGAAGATATTACAGACTATATTCACTATAAATTTGAGACTATTAGTGATAGTAATATCCATAATTAACTGTGTATAGTTTGTAATAATGAATTATCATTGAAACAAGGGTATGAACACCTTAAGGACATGAACATTATCAACGAGATGTTTTACACTAAGTTTAACAACCATGAGTGGACAAAGATAATATTGAGAAAAATTTATGAAAGTATATTCTAGGTAGGAGACATTCTAGTTATGAATTATATCAGTCTGATCCACAAACTCACTAGCCTTAGCAATGAAGGATACAATGTAGTGAATGAGAAGAATATGAAGAAACAAGTTGAGGTCAACCTTGGAACTAACTAATATGGAAGGAACATGAGGACATATCTAATTAAGAAAATTGATATCATATTAGTTAGTAAGGTGATTGGTTACAAGTTGAACTATAACTCAAGAGTGAACTTTGTACCTATTAGATTCATCCATGCAGCCTATCTTTTAGTGGAAAAGAAGGAGAAGGTTAATCTATGTGAGATTGTGTAGAAACAATTTTTAGATAATATTGACATATTGAAGAAAAAACAGAGTGTAGTTTTTAGATTTGAATCACTATTGACACACTTGTTTTTCCTAGTGGTTAGAAAATTCCTTGGGATATATAACCAGGAATGAAAGAGCAAACCATACACTATGAGGTTAGTATCTCATCATTTTAGAACCCAACCTAAGGAAAACATCACAACATATATTTCAAGGATGACGAAGAGTCTCTAATATGCAATGAAACAAAGATCCATAACTCCACCTACATTAGTTGAGAAGTATAAGAATGACATATGTTTCATGGTTGAAATAGATGTCACATGCATGGAGGTAGTGGAACCAAGGGTAAATTTCATAGACCTCATGGGCTATGAAATGAGTGAAGAAATAATTGAGGGATATGTGAAGATCATACTTGAATCTAATAGAGACATAGATTGTCCTAGATTTGGAGCCTATGATGAGAAAGTTAGAGAAGTTCATAGTGAATTATACAAAAAATACATTAAGAAGAATGTAGAAAAGAAGATTGAAGCAATCCTAAAAGAGTCTAGTATCACAAGAAAATATTTTGACAAAGCAAAAGGAATTTCCTTGGAGATGAAGGCAAGTGGACAAACTAAATTTTTTATGGCTACATGTTTAGTAGTTGTGGGAGTAATAGTTGCTAGACCATCCTCACATATTCCTAGTGCACCTTATATAGTCATTGCACAAGTACAACCCATAGTTGTGAAATCCATCTAGAAAAGGAAAGATAAAGAAGAGGTAACAATAATAAGAGAAGTATGTTACAAGGAAGTCTAAAAGACTCTAAAGTTAAGAAATAACCCATTGAGTCTCCATCCAAGAAAAGAGTGAAATAGTGGTCCAGCGAACCAACAAAGAAGAGAAAGTTACTAAAAATGATTGAGTCAAAATTAGATGAAGAAGAAGAAGAAGAAGAAATAGAGGACAGACCCATAAAGGAATTTTTTAGAGAGGAAAGAACAACGTCTAGAAAGAAGCCATGGAAACCCAAGGTAGAGAATCTCAATATTCAGATAATTGAAAATGATAGTTTTGTTCAATTGAAAAAATACTATAGCTTGTACACTAATATGGATAAATTATAACTAGAAAATGTAGTAGTTAGAAACATGATTTTGAAAAATAAAAGATTTGAAGACATTTAGAAGAGTATCCCACAAGATTTGTACAATAGAGTTATACATAGGAAAAAAAGAGTTATTGATGAAGACAAAGGAATTAGGTAAAACCAAGTTAGAAATATTTTTGAAGTTAATGATGATGAAGGTGTGAGAAGAATAATGAAGAATAATGAAGAATATTGAGATCTTATTGAGGAATAAGATGAGAACCATTCTATTAATGGGAGGTAACTATGAGGTAGTAAACAAAGAGACTGAAGAATCCATTGTTAAATACATGAATTCTATACCTAGATTTGTTAAGAAGAGCACAAAGAAAGGGGGAGAAATCCCTATGACTATTTAGCACAGTGTACCAACACTAGTTGTAGAGAAAGAAAAGGACAATAAAATGCCAGAAACATCTCTACAACTCACGATTGGTACTAAGACCATGCAATTGGATAGTACTCAAATAAATGCTGATGAGCAAGAAGATCCTTTTAAGGATTTTGGAATGAAAATTATTGACAATTTGGTTAGCTACACTAGTTCTGGTGATGATGAAGAAGATAACAAGCAAAAAGAGGAAGAGGAAAAGGCAAGAAGAGAGGGTGAGGAGAGAAAGATGAAAGATCTTGAGGAGAAAAAAAAGGAGGAATAAGAAATGAAAAAAGAAAGAGGAAGCAAGAAAAGAAGAGGAAAAGAAAAAAGTAAGAGGAGAAGAAGAAGGTAGAAGAGGAAGAGAAAGGAAGGAGAAGAAGGAAAGAAGAAAAAGGAAGAAGAAGAGAAGAAGGAGGAAGAAAGAGAGAAGAAAGAGTAAAAGGATAAGAAGAAAAACAAAGAATATTAAAAAATAGTATGTGTACCTAGTTATTCTAGGACACCTATCTCATTAGTAGCATTGACAAGGACAGATGATGATTATTAGACTAAACTAATCTCATCTCTTAGAAAAATTATAAAAAAGAATAGTAAAGTAAAAAGTATTTAGGCCACTTTGATGGGAGCTACACAAAGACTTGAGAAATATTTTCCTACAAATTTGATACAATATAATCCCTAAGATAGAGAAAATGCAGTAATATAAACATTTGATACAGAATTCACAAGGCTATCAAACATTGCAGTAGTGCACAAATGTTTACTACTATTTGTTAGAACATCATAAATGATTTAGGAAATTTTGATGAGTGTATCAAAGAATTGAGAAGATGTTAATAGGAAGGAAAGGTAGTGTATGCTAAGTGTGCACTAACATTTGAGTTCACAAAGGACAAAGATGAGGAGTTGAAGAAGAAAAGTGAAGAACTTGAAGCACTAGTAAGTCAGCTTCAACAACCAGACCAGGAAATTGAAGATGTTGAGACAAATATTGAAAAAATTTATGGAGAGATAAGAATCATTGAGATGGATAAACAAAGGATTGCACATAGATTTTCACTTTTCAAATAAAATCTATCTCTAAAAATTGGAACACTAGAAATATAGATAGAAGAATGTCTTAAGGCCAAGACATCATTTTAAAAGTTTTTCTAATTGGATTTAAATGTAGTTGAGGTTGCATCTTATGGAATTTGAACCCTTCTTGGTATATATGAAGGAGTCAGAGATTCATGGAAGAATGACTTCAAGAGTCTACAAAAAAGCTTTGATGATTTTATGACATGGTAGTAGCCTAATAAAGAGTTATTATTCAAACAATTTGAATTGTAAATACAGTTTTGACATTTTTTTCATTAATGTCAAATAGGGAGAGAAAAGTATACTAGGTCTAGTAGCCAAAATGCATTGCACTAGTGCTAAGGTTCATGTAAGGAAGTGTAATAAGCCACATGAGGAAATGCAAAGAACCACAAGAAATTTCCACACTCCCATATGAGGAAGTACAATCTTGTGTGAGGAACCATAACAACATACCAAGAAAACAAGGAATAAAATGCTAGAAAAGATAGTTCCTCTACACTAGGGAGTACCAAATCCACAGATCGAGGCATAGACACCTAACATAATATCTGAAAGACAAAAGCTGCATCTAACCATCTAAACATATTAGTAAAGGAAAATTATTAAAAGAAACATCACAAAGAACAAACATAACAAAACTCATGTGAAGTTCCCCCCAACCATAATAGCATCATGAGACCTTGAAGGCCCGAGCCATCCCTTTTGCATAACATCTTCAACTTCCAACTAGATAGAGTTTTCTTACAAGGGCATTACTACTAAAGCATAATAATATCATAAGAACAAGGAAATCTAACATGCCAACAAGTAAGGCAATAGATATTCCAACTAATCAAAACACATCATCTAAACATATGATAAACATCATAATACAAGAATGTGTCAAATAAACTAACATCATCTAAAAATGATATCCAAGCATTCCAATCAAATTATAAATCACAAGAAAGAATACTCTAGAATCCAAAATATCAAGTGAAAACATCTAGCAATGGTCACACAAGGATAGTAGTCCATCTTTGTACATCGGTCCCCAGTAGTGGTATAGGTAGCTATGCCTCCCAACCATGTGAAACACATAGGTCCACTCTCACCATCTTGATGGAGATAATGATCCAACTATAACCACACATAAAGAGTCCATGGCTAACACTCACACCATATAGTAATAATTGAAACCAAGAACATGAGACAATGTGAGTACTACAGATCCTAGTTAGATACTCAATGGATAACTATGTAGGGGTTGACAAAATGGATATTCACCAACCCTAGTTTAATACCCAGTCAGATACCCAGTGTTGAATTTAGTTATCACTTACTTAAAACTTCCTCTGCCAACCCACTAGGAAATGGTCCTAGAGAGAGGTACTATAGATCATTGTCAAATACCTAGTGTTAAATTTAGTTATCACTTAAAAATTTCTCTACCAAACCACTAGGAAATTATCACCAAGCTATGAGATAGAATCCCCCTCCATGCTGCTACCCTACCCTACCTATGCTCATCCAATGATGAGTGCCCATAGGCATGCATATTCCCAACCCAACCCTAAATGATTATAATTCCTAGAAGTACCATAGAAGATTTGGCCTCACAAGTCACCCAAAAAATGCACATACACATGTTTGTGTGTGGTGCACCACATCACAAAGATAAAATCACAATGACTAGATGAGAACACAAGAAAAATACCACTCAACCAAAAATAAGCTCAACAGGATGGATGTGGCATGCATCCCAATGCAACATAGAGGTGCAACAATGATCTAATTAGCATCCCAATAGATGATCTAGGTCCATAACCAACATCATGCCAAGAAAACTCAAGAAAACTAGGTGGAACACAAATCAAGGTAAAACCCCTAAAATTGGAAAACTTTAAAAATAAAACCCATTTGGTCTTAGGGCACAAAAGCCATGAAAATTCAATAAAAATTAGGTTCAGACACCATATACAAAAATGACTGGCATAACAGTGTAAAGACCCAAACCCTCATCCCCAAAAAGGGACAAATGTTCATACCCAACCAACTAGGTAGAATCAACAAACAAAAATGGAGGGGAACACTAGTTCTTAGCCTCTCAACAAATAGCTACCAAAAATGGTGCTAAAACACAAAAATTGGACATCCCTCCCTGACAGAAAAAGGGAGAGAAATGGAAAATAGTTGGATACAATAAATATCCTATGAAAGCTACCAAAATCTATGACACAATAAGGTCTCCCTGAGCTATATCTAATGAGACTAATCTTGTGAAAATCCCATGCCCACAACTCTCATAATGAATAGAAACACAATCCTCCAAAAGATGATTTTGGAAACAACTCTCAAATTTTCAATTTCCAAAAGTGAGAAGTGAGAAATTAATTTCGTCTTGCAATACTTACTCACTTTTCAAGTGAATAATCAATTAGGGTAAATAAAGAACCAGCCTAGTTAAACCCTAAATTGACCCTAATGAAAATAGCCAAGTAATTGGAGTTCATCTATGGAAAAGTTACCAGAAATTAAAAATCAAATCAATTAAAGTCCAAAAACCCCAATAATCACATAAATTCCTTAACAACCTTCACAACACTAAAAACCTCTAAATGCATAGATAGATTCATGGATCTAATCACATAATGCAAATGAGTCTATATTTATTAAATCATTGGAAGGTTTAATTTAAACATTTAAACAAGATACATCAACCATACAGGTGTTGGCTCCTGATTTAACAATGTTTTAATAACCAAGTATACAAGGCAAGAATGCATCTATGGGTAGCTATCTCCAATAATAGACACAATTCACCAAGAACCCGAGCCAACTATAAGGCTACACTCCTTCTACACTTTAGGCTCTACAAAATCTAGGTGCGTAAACCTATTAAGACCTGACTATGTGACTAGTGCAATAAGCATAATCAAGATCTAGAATAGTAGATAAAACCCCTAAATCATCTATAATTAACCAATAATTCATAAGCATGAAACAACTAATGACATAACTCATGAAAATGGCAAGCTAAGTGTGGGTTAACATTGAATAAATTTCAACATAAAAGGGGAAACGTTTGATTTAATATGTTGATATCAGCAAGAACCAGGTATGAGCAAAAAAGCCTAATGATCCTATATCTGATCAGTGCCTTATCTATTGGGCAATTAAATGAATTATAACCATACATCTTTTGGAAATCTTATACATATCTCTACATCAAGATCCTTGATCTATCCTTCACCTTGTGAACAAACATCTACTTCAGATTTGAATCTCATACTCAAATTATCCCATCATGAAATCTGTAAACCCTATGATAAACACCAAGCAATTACATGGTTATTTGTTCCATTAGCAAGACATTTTAATCACATACATTTCAAAACAAAATGCAACCTAATTTATGCTCTTGGTTCACAAATTAGAAAAGATTACATATCCATGAGTAGGAGACAAGATTCAGAGTGAATTTGAAACCCTTTGATGTGCTTTATTTGTTTTCCTTGAAACCAAATACATGAGAGGCATATAGAAATACCTCAAAAATCACCTAACAAATATGAACTATCTGCATAAAACATAAATTTCTATTCATACAAGAAGAAATGCTAAAGAATGGTGTCTCAGTAGTGAGTCATTTTCTTCTCAAAACTAGAACTTGTATAAAGAGAAAGAAAAAGATAGATATAGGAAGAAGAAAATCCTAGATCTGATTAGGAGATGACAAGTGTCCCTTCAAAATTCCTTCCCAAGGAGCTCAAAGCCTCTCTCTACCTTTTCTCTGCAACTGAAAATCAAATCTCATCATTTTTTCTCTACAAGGCAAAAATATCTGAGATATTTCATCCATCATCATAACTAATTTTTGATGCCAAGATGAACACATAGTAAGAGATGAAAATCAGTTATATGACCTTTAGCTACCAAGAAAACATCTCAAAATTGATTTTCTCCACATTCTAATCCTAACAAGCCTTTAAATCTGCCCTCTAACCAATTCAAGTGGTCAATGGTGAAAACTGCTTATTCTACTGCCAATGCCCCAAAAGTTACAAACTACCCTATAGCTTGAAATCATGAGCACCTATGCAAAAACTAACTTTAGAAATGGAAAATTCAGATCATTTTAGTTCCAACGGTATATTGGAGTGACCATCTTGGTGAAAAATACCCTAGATATGGATGTTTGAAAATAAGACCTCTGCTCCATTGTTTTCAAAGCACTTGACAATTTCAAAATTTTTGAAATATTATAAAGTTTGCACTATGTTTGGATCTAATTTAATTTAAAATGAGCAATATGTGCATCTGAGAGGGCAAAAATAAAATTTAATTTTATAACTTTGAAATCTCCTTCACTCTTCCATCTGGATCAAACTTGGTTTGACCATTTGCAACACGTGTCATCATGTGATTGGATCAAGCTTGTACAACTAGGCACCACGTGTCACAATCTCAGCAGCCCTCACTATGTCACTATGAATTCTCATGCATCTTCTATTTAGTGAGATAGCGATGATCACATGATATTCCACGTGGCATGATCCAGCACATCACAAGATCTACTTTCCACATCAGTTTACTTCAAAATTCATGCCACGTGGTAGTTTGTGATTGGTCTAATGATTGCCACATTATCTCCTCCTTACTGCATATATCCTATGGTCACCACTCTTCACTCCCTAGCTAACTGACTTAATATTTAGGTAGGACCCATGTTGTTTTTACCTTGGAGTTTTCTTTCACCAGTTTTTAGAGTTTTCTAGTGACCTCGTTATGTCACTAGCTAGATTTCTAAGATTTTCTTGGCTAGCGAAGTAGCAATGCACCGAATTTTGAATTTCTCGATGACCTTAACTTGTGTGTTCACTCAAAATTTAATTGGCACCTCCAACTTGGCCGTCCACTAGTGCATGGGGACCACATGTGAGTAGATGCCTTCCAAAAGCGTGTGCCTCATGGAAATTAACCTCTATGAGTGCAATACCATTTAAAGACTAAAATTTTCTTAACACAAGGCATGTGGGATAATGCTTGTTTCATGATTTCCCCTCTACACTCACTGGCTTGCGAGTTCCTCCGCTGTATTCTTTTCCTAAGCTTCTCAAATGGTGGCTCCTCTCTCTAATATGTCATGGTTACTCTTTATTTCAACTGTTGTTGCTATTCCCTATTAGAGTCATGCTCTTCCTGCAATGAGGTCATCCTTGACTATCTTGATAATTTGGAAGCTACAGCTCCCTCCTCTACTTTCCACTTTCCTCATACTCATATTGTGGATCTTCCTTGTTCTACAACATCAGAACTTTCCCTCCTTGGCTGGGCGTTAATCCTTTTAAATCATAGATCTCCCCTACTTTTGCGTGGAGCCCTACCCCTCTTAAATGGTGGATTCCCCTTTTATTGTGTTGAATCTACTAGTCAGCATGACTTGCTTTTAGATTCAAATTTCGTGGGTTCTTTTCTATCTACTTCCGTGGTACTACTCTTGGCATCTGTTCATTTGAAGATGTCATGTGGGATTTTTTTCTAAAGTTGTGGCTTTTTGTGTTGCCTTGGTGTGAGTAATTCCTCATTTAATATGGCATGGAGTGTTCATTTGTTATGCATTTTCTATTGACTGGGACATTTTTTAATCGCCTTCCTCCCTGTGTTGCCCTTGTGTGGATATCCTTCATGCTGCTTGTTGTTTCTTGCATCACCAAGCCAGCTTATTCCCTCAGTGTGAGCTCTTGATTGGCCCCCTTTTTTATGCCATGGGCTTCTCTTTCCATGCTAGGTCTTTTATATGTGGTGACTCCTTTTTATTGCCTGTGGTCTCTCCTACTTAGCATGGACCTGTGACATCCCATGGCACTGGTTCTAATTTTCTTGTTGGCGTGGTAGACTCCCCTACTGTAGGGGCTTTCTTTTTAAGGTGTCTTAAAGTTTGGGCTCCTCTGTTGTCTTTCTAAATCCTGGTGTTTTTTAGAAGAATGTCAACAAGCCCAAGATGACTTAGCTCGATTTCCTGGCATTGAAACATTTTTAGCTTCTTTGTCTTCTGACAAAATAATATCTTCATTTGCTGCATTTATTTAGGATCAAGTCCAAGATGTTTAGGGAGAGAATGTGATAGTACACACTATCAAGAAGTGGACACCTCCATCTATAGGCTGTGAGCTGCAACTTCTTCTTTGTAGATGGCTTCCTCTTTTCACATGCTATCTCTCTCTCATGGTCTCTTGTCACTGCCTGTCGAAGTTTTTTGTAAAGACTTCTCACCTTCACAGTGGGTACATCCATATCCTTTAAACTAAACACCACTAGACATTCATTTGTCTCCATGTCATCATTCAAACAAACTGTGAGCTCAGTGGTCTCTTTATAACCAACAGAAATTGCTTTAATGAAAGCTCCTTTGTCGAGTTTACCTCTACATTGCCTATCATTAATAATAAGAGCGAGTAAGAGATTTGATGACATTGTCTGCACATTCTTTGTTATATTTTTTGTCCTTCATTAGACACATGACATAGAAATTAGTAACCTAGTCCCACCAAACCCATGGTCTGTTATCCTCATTAGCAATAGTAAGAACACACAATTTTCTCAAATTTTAAGTCACGATGTCTTTCCCAACATACCCCTGATTGAAAATCAAAATTCTATTCAATACTATCTTCATTCATCACATCCTCTGTTATTCTCTTGATTGCATCCCTTTTTGTCTAGTTTCATACTCTCCTCAACATCATTAATATCTAACATATCATTGAGTCTTATACTTTTCCTTACTTTCTCTATTAAGAATTCCTTTCAAAGGCATATGATCTTGCAGGATTAAATGTTGAGAATAATGTCATGAACTCCTTTTTCCATTTTCCATGTTTTCCATTCAACTCAAAATTTTAAAAGTCTTTGATCTTCCATAGTAATCCTTTTTTATGGCAACCTTGAAATTGTCTTCTAGCAGTAGCCCGTTGCTTTTTCTTTTACATTTTCTTTCATCATTAGTATTCCCCCTTGGTCTAACAGTATGTTAGTAGCCTTTATATCTCGATGCACCTATGAAAACTCTTTCTTCCCAATTCAAGGTTCGTCCTTTCTCATTATACAAATGACTTTGAGAAATTTCCATTAGTCATGAACTCATAAACCAACATTTGTTGACCTCTGACTTAAGTTAAAGTAGAATCCATATTTTTCTTTTCTTTTCTTCAAAATGTTGTACAATCAACAAATGGCCCCTTCAAAATCTTTAACTTGCACACATTTTATCAGTTCTAATAGAAACAGTTGGACCCCAAGTGGGTTTGGTTAAAAAAAAAATTTCGTTTTCGAACAACTGATTCTGAAAACTAATCCATTGAACCCATCATATTGATTGAAATCAAATTTGATCACTGAATTGCCAATTATAACTCATTTTATCACTTTCTTGCAACTTGTCACTTTTATGTCAGGAGGTCCATTGATCGGCCTTAAAAAACTGACCAAATCACCTGACTAGGCTCTGAAAACTGGCACACTGACTCTTTGCTCCACACTCTTGCACATGTCAAAACTCATCGCATGAAAAATTCGAGGTCCAAAGATATTCGCTGTCAAAGTTGACCTTTGAGAATCACCTACAGATAAAATGTCAGAAAACACTAAATTGGGTTCGGATTTGGCTTTGAAAACTGGGCAAACTGACATTTGGGGGCACAAAAACTGGGGCATTGGTTCTCTTTCATGAGGACAATATGGATTTGCAATTTGGGCTCATGAAAAATAATAGGGCACAAATGGCGAGCGGTCAAAGTGGGCTACTCAAATTTTGTAGACTGGAAACACTGATAGAAAATATTTTTTGCAAATGGAATTGACCTAGAAAAGTGTGTACATGGATTCACCAAGACATAAAAATTTGCACACTTGAAGTATTTTCAAAGGAAAACATAATGGTAAAACCCATTTGATCTCACCAATCACAGAATAGGAGTTATGACATCACAAACAGGGGTACTAATAAATTTGCAAATGCTGACACTAGTAAAATTTTAGAAATTGCGTTTGGGATTGCATTTATAAACTGATCAAATGGATTTGTCATAAGCTGAAACTTGAAACATAAAAAATCTCTAACATCTATAATGCAATGCAAAAGGAAATTTAGCAATTTGGTTAAGTGGGTCAAAGTTATAACATGTCAAATAGGGCTTCCCAGAATTATGAATTAATTGCAAAAGCATGAAAACATTAACTGACCAACTTTAAGGGATTCAAAACCTAGTCAAACGGACTCAAAATGACTCAAAATCTGAAACATAGGCTCTTAGGTATGGACACTAAACATTCCCAAAGTGGTAAGTCATGAAAGATTTCTGGGTGTGAGATATTCAATGGAAAACATAGCCTCCTGTCGCTATTTGACACGGTAAAAATCCAGATTTAACAATTGCTCAAAATGGGATCTTACAGAATGGCTCAGAATAGCGATTTAACTTCATGGAATAGGTAGAGGCACTAAAAGGAAGGTGTTAGAAGCATTGAACACCTCTTAAGTGTCAAAGGTACAGCCAAGTACAATCATATCAAAAGCATTTATAGGGCTCAAAATCTCAATGGTATTCAAAATTGACCTTGCAATTTTTAGTCCCAACAACAGGGATGACATTGGTAAATATGAATAATTGAATAACTAACTCCATGTGCCACTGCCAAGGATATAAATCCTATACACTTAAACACATGATCAAGTGCAATAGCATATAATAACATAGTTAAAGAAATAAATGCATCACATTACCTAATTTAACTATTTATTTAATTATACTAAAATAATCTATTTACATCACTCATGTTCGCATAAAGCATAATGAAAGAAGAATAAAGTAAATAACCACATCATTAAATCTATCACATAAAATAATCAGAGATATGTCCAAATACTAAATAACCATGTATCATCATAAAACATAATATCATCTCAAAATGGCATCAACATGAAAATATGATCAAGTGCACAACATAGTAGTATAGCATCTATGATACTAAAATCAAATTACAACACCTAACCCTTAGGTCATCTCAAATGTAAATATAAAATGAGTAATAAGTTTCTCTGAAATCAAAATATAACAAGGTATAGACTATAAACATGAGAGGCACTGC
Source organism: Cupressus sempervirens (assembly GCA_028749045.1). NCBI lineage: Eukaryota > Viridiplantae > Streptophyta > Pinopsida > Cupressales > Cupressaceae > Cupressus > Cupressus sempervirens. The sequence continues at coordinate 221,980,885 of CM053788.1, forward strand.
ATCCTCCGCCACTAGGCATAGGCTTACTCCTGGAAGCCAACAAATAGATAGGGGTACAATTCTCTCAATCATGTAGCATCTTCCTAAGTAGCAGAGGTCTCATCACTTGGGTCCCACTAGATCCTTACCTGCTCTATGTCTTGACCTCTCAAAGTCACTCTCTGGTGTTGAAGGATATGAATGGGCTCAAAGGAAAGCTTCCCATCCTCCACCTATAAAGCATCCCAATTAATAACATGGGTCACATCTAGAATATACTATTTGAAAATAGAAACACGGATAACATCATGGATATGTGATAGGCTAGGTAGAAATGCTAGTCTATAAGTAACATAACTGATCCTCTTGAGGATCTCAAATGGTTTGACAAAATATGGCACCAACTTAGAGCTTTTCCCATAATGGATGGGGCTCTTCCTTAGGTGCACTCTCAAAAAAACCTTGTGACCAATAGAAAAGTGATGATCCAACATATGGGCATCTATATACTTCTTCTACCTATCATGAGTAATAACCAAATGTTCTCTAATATGAACAACCTATTGCTCCATATCTTGAAGTATCTCTAGACATAAAAGTACTTAGTCCTCCAAATGATCCCAACTCAAAGGGGTGCACCACGGTCTACCATACAAGGCCTGAAAAGATGACATGCCAAGAGAACTATGATACCCATTGTTATAAGAAAACTCAACAAGGTATAAATAATCCTTCCACTTCACCTACATGTCCATCATATATGTGAAGCATATCTTCTAAAACTTGGTCCACTCTCTTAGTCTAACCATCAGTCTCTAGGTGATAAGCCAAACTAAAATTGAGATGTGCACCCAAATTATGCTAGAGAGATGTACACAATACTAAAGTAAATATTAGATCTCTATCTAAAATCATCTAATGAGGGATCTCATGCAAATGAATAATATCCTCCATGAAAACATGCACTAAAAAAGAAGTTATGTAGAATATTCTCATGGGTGAAAAATGTGCTACCTTGGACAACCTGTCTATTGTTACCATAATACAATCATTTCATCATGATAACATAGGAAAGCCTATGATAAAATCAATATATATCAAATCCCATTTGTACTCTGGAATGAAATGTGGTTGCAAAAGACCCACTGAATGTTGATGCTCTGCCTTCACTAGTTGACACTTGAGATATCGAGCAATAAAATCAACAACATCATGCCTCATCCCTACCCAAAAGTACAACTATTTAAGATCAGCATGTGTCTTCTCAATGCTGATATGTGAAGCATATGGTGCATGATGTGCTTCCAACAAAGTGAAGGTACCAAGATCACCTGACACAGGTACATAGATATGCCCCAAGTGTCACAACAGTCCATCAAACTCAAGAAAATAACCTAAAAACCTCCACTAAAGGAAATTTCTAGACTCAATCTTCACCCTCACCTCCTAATACCATGTGTCACTAGGCAAGGCCTCCAAGATATGGCCTCACAAATCCACTCCCAATACCAATACTGATATCTCATGTCACCCCCTACTCAAAGCATCTATGATGACATTCTCTTTCCCTTTAATATAGTGAACATCAAAGTCATATTTGCATTACAAGTTTGGTTGAGTAAATATATACAGCAAGCTCTTATGATTGCTATGTAACTCAAACCTATGTCCCAAAAGAAAATGTCTCCAAAAAATTAGAGCATGCACTATTGGTACTGGCCAATCCATGATAGCTCACATTTTCTCTAGGTCCACCACAATACCATCACCAGTGATGATATGCCCAAAATACTTTACCTCTAATTGGAAGAATCCATATTTACCAAGTTTCCATACAACTGATGGTCTCTCAAGCACTACAATACCTAGCATAAATGGACCTCATGTTCCTCAAGAGTCTTAGAATAGATCAGTATGTCATCAAAAAATACAATGACACACTAATCAAGGTATGTGTGAAATACTTTATTCATCAAACTCATGAACATCGGTGCATTGGTTCACCCAAAGTGTAGAACTGTGAACTCATAATGCCCATATCATCTACGAAAAGTTATCCAATGAATGTTTTCTTCCTAGATACAAAACTTATGGTATCTCGACATATGATCAATCTTCAAGAACACTAGTGCTCCCTTCATCTAATCAAACAAGTCATCTATCCTTAGAAAAGGATATTAGTTCTTTACTGTCACCTAATTTAACTATCAGTATTCAATGCATAAATGCAATGATCCATCTTTATTCATCATAAAGATGACTAGTGCACCCCATAGGGATACACTAGGATGAATATGGCGCTTGGCCAATAATTTCTCCACTTGCAATTTGAGCTCACTCAAATCCTAAGTAGTCATGCAATAAGGAGCTTGTGAAATCAGATATACTCCTAGTATGAGATCAATCTAAAAATCAATATCATGCTATAGTGGTATACTAGGTATCTTATCAGGAAACACATCTACATACTCATAAAGGAGTGGGTGATCATCAAGTATCACCATACAGATCTCATCTTTCTCAAGATCACTAATAGAGATAACGAACATTTGACATCCCTTCCACACACTCCACTTTAGTTGATTAGCTTGGATCATCTGAAGTGAGACTACTCTCTAGACCCCTAAAAGTTCCACATGCCAACCTATGTCATCAACACTCTGTACTAACTTATAGTGGCAATCTATATTTGCCTGATTGGTGGCTAACCAATCCATGGCCAACACAATTTCATATGATCCTAGAGGTAGGATACAAAGATCTATTATAGTGGTGAAGGCATCCAAATTCAAACTAAAACCACTAACCATGGAGTCTACAATCACTTTGGATCTTGTGGCCAACTCAACTTTCCACCTATTGACTTGTTGTGGTTCCACTAGCCCACATTGTTGAATAAGAGATGGTAAAATAAAAGAATCAAAAGTAGCTAAGTCAAACAAAACCGAATATGAAATACCATGCAATGTACTTGTAGCCTCGACTATGGAACCTTGAAGCCTAGCTTGATGATTATCAACCACTGCAAAGACTCGATGACTCTTTTTATCTCCCATAGTAGGCTTTGATTTAGTTGCACCTCTACTAGGTCCTGTAGATGGTTTAATAGAACACCTAAAAGCTTTATGGCCAAGTTGGCCATAAGAAAAATAGTTTCCTAAAAAGCTATAAACATTTTCATGACCACCCTAAGTAGTAATAGAATATGGAGTACTATCCTTGCTAGAGTTTTGTTGACTACTTTGAGGAGGGTGATCCTACTAAGATTTCTATCCATAGCTCTAGTCATCTCTTTTCTTCTCTAAGTAACCTAAAGAATGTCCACCCTTAGTCCAAAACCCTTTTTGCTAATTCCTACAATGATATCCACCCTAAGAGGGTGTTGGCTAGGTTTGGCCCTTTCTTGAGGATTAAGTGAACTATGCATCCTTCCCTAAGTTTTGTGCACTTTTGTTTTGATAACTGGATTTACCATTAAACAGCCTAGCCGCATTGCTCTCTAGAATTCCTACCTTCTTTATGGTAAGTGAAAGCATCTTTGGTTGATGAACCTAGACATCTCCAATGATAGAGTCCCTAAGGCCCCTAAAAAAATGATGAATGAGGAGTGCTTCATCATGTAGATAGCTTGAATATTGCCTCAATCTAAGAAAACATTTCTCATACTAGTCCACCATCATATTTCCCTAGTTGAGATCATGAAACTCACCAGTATGGGCCTCATGGTACTATGGAGAAAGGAATTTATCCCTGAACCTCTCCTTCAAGATTTGCCAAGTGATATCCACCACATCAATATAGAACCTCTTTCTCTATGTCCCACAAAATAGAACCATGTTCTCTCAACTCGATAATAGCACAATAGGCTTCCACATTTCTCCCTTAATGTAGTAAGGAGAAGCAATGCCCCATATCTAGTAACTAGGTCTTTTCCTTGATCCCTATCTCATGGCCATCAAATAGTGGTGGTTTGAACCTTTGAAATTCCCACATCATCTCAACTTGGGTGAAGTCATCATTATCATTTTGACCACAAACCCTCCATCGATACCCTCTACCACCAGATGGTGTATGAGAATATTCATGTTCATGCTCCTCTCTATTATGTGACTAATAGGAGTCTCCATGATGAAATTCATCTTCCCAACTATTGTTGCATTGGTTTTCCTCTACATGAGGTCCCCAATCAATAAAGAATCTCTTGCATCAACAACATCAATGCCCTAATGCCAGCATGATCATTGTTACCTTGTTTTCCCCCACCAACCTAATGTTCTTCCTCTTGGTGCTCTTCTTCACAATTATTTCATCAATTACCACCCTAACCACTTGTTCTATGTGTAGGAGGTATCACTATGGAAGGAACAAAATAGGGTCAGAAGCATACATCACAAGAATAGAGTCAAAAGCATGAGCCACAATGAGATATTAAGTAATCAAACATAATATAATAACACACAAAAAACAATAACATAGTAAAATTATAAAATATAGATCGCAATGTTGAACAAGGGCTCTAATACCATATGTAATTCCCCACCTAGAGATCTTTTGAACAAGGATAAATATAAGCCAAGAAAAAAGAAAAATAAAACAAGTATGGATGCATACGAAAATCAACATACAAGGATCAAAAAGATCATAATGGAAGACTAAGAAAACATCCAAACACCACTACCAAAATGACACAACCAAATTGAAGGACAAAAACCCAGACAATGATAGAACCTAAAATATATGATCTATAGATGCATGGAAACACTAACATTCCTAAAGGGTACTCAAAAGTCGAAATTGCATTCTCTAGAAAACAATAGGCATGCCTCCTATTTTTTGCACAAGAGAAATTACAACTAACAGTCTCGCACAATAAAGTACCTCTTCATGAGAGAAATTACACCAAGCCATGCAAGGAAATTCCATTTCATGTGAGGAGGTACTAGGTCCAGCACCCAAAATGCAATGTACTAGTATTGAGGTTCATGCAAGGAAGTGAAATAAGTCACATGAGGAAATGTAAAGAACCACATGAAATTTCCACACTCTTGTGCAAGGAAGTACAATCTCATATGCAAAACCATAATAGCATACTAGGAAAACAAGGAATAAAAAGCTAGAAAAGAAAGTTCGCCCACACCAAGGAGTACCAGATCCAAAAATTGAGGCATAGACACTCAAACATAATATCTAAAAGATGGAAGCTACATCTAACCATCTAAAAATAGAAATAAAGGAAAAATACTAAAAGCAATATCACCAAGAATGAACATAACAAGATTGAAGGCCCTAGCTATCCCCCATGCCTAACATGCCTAACTGCCAACTAGATAGTCAGAGTTGTCTTGAGAGGGCATGACTACTAAAGTGTAATAACATCATAAGAACAAGGAAATATAACATGCTAACAAGTAAAGCAATAGATATTCCAACAAATCAAAACATATAATATAAACATATGTTAAACATCATAATACAAGAATGCATCAAATAAACTAACATCATCCAAACATGATTTATGAGCATTCCAACGAAAGCATAAATCACAAGAAAGCCTACTCTCAAACCCAAAGTATCAAATGAAAATATCTAGCAATGGTTGCACAAGAAAAATAGACCATCTATGTACATTAGTCCCCAGTAGTGGTATAGGTAGCTATACCTGGCAGCCACACAAAACTCATAGGTCCACTCCCATCATGTTGATGGAGATAATGGTCTAGCAATAACCACACATAAAGAAAATTTCCTTGGCTAAAACTCACACTAGAGAGCAATGACTAAAACCAAGAACATGAGATAATGTAGGTACTACAAGTCCTAGTGAGATACTCAATGGGTAACTATATAGGGGCTGAAAACATGGAGAGTCACTTAGTATCAAAAATCCCAAGCTTAGATTGTGCGGCTCAACTCCTCAATGGAAGGCTCTCGCACTGTGTCCTCAAACTTAATCAGATACTTGCACTGTAAAAAAACATGCAAAGAAAGAATATAACTATTTCCACATAACCCATAATAGATTTCGAATAAATATGCAATTGAAATCCACATGGAAGAGAATAGACAACATACCCACAAAAATGTGACACAAGATATACCCTGGGAAACCCTCATTCAGGGAAAAACCCAGCCTCCAAAAGCATGCATCACCATGTATTATTTAGCAAAAAATACCATTGCAATACAACCATGAAATCCTTTAAAGCCATAGCCACAACCAAGCAATCCATGCGAACAAGCATGAAGCCAAACATCTCATGTCATGCTTCCAACCTTTACAAATGCTTCGTTTGGCTAACCTATCAAGCCTTGTCCTGCTTGACTCTTGCATTTTTCCCTTCTTCTTTCTCACCACACCAACAACTACCCTTGTGGCTACTTATATAGTAGCAAGTCCCACAAAACCACCAAGTGGTATTACATAAATCACATGCTACCTAACCTATTGACCCCACAATTAATATTGAAAATTTAATTCTTTTCCCTAATATTAAATAATTACATGAAATATTATCACAATGTTACAACACAAATCATCAAGTATATCCCATGGGAATCTTTGCATGTTGTACATCCATCTAGGTGCAACATTACATAATAAAATAGAATAATATAATATAAAAATATTATGCAATGTGTGCAACACCCATTATCTCAACAAACTCCCACTTGTAGTATACATTACACAGGGTTAATATGTCACCACATAAATGAACAAGGAAACAATCCTTCCTAGCACATCCATCATCATGGATCAAAGTACAATAAGTGCTCCATCCTAGTACCCAAAACAAAATTAAAGTATCCAATATCTCAAACATGAATGATCTCACCTCTTATTATGCCACTACCACCAGACATACATAGAAGCCATCCCAAGAGAAATCCACCTAGCTTGTCACATTAGAAGATCATAAAATCTTGTACCAAATAAAATGTCAAGCACAAAAATCTGATCCAAAGGTAATCACATGCATCCATAGTTGTCAATATACCCATAGCTAAAATAGCACCCAAATCAAGTTCCAAACTCATCCAACTATCTAAATTTCATACCTCCAAAGGTATACCAAGTGAATCTCACATTATCAACATGTCCAATCTATAACCTGCAATCATAAGCCTCAAGACCAATACCTACCAAATATATACCAAGAAGCTCCCTTTGCAAAAGATAATGTCAAATCTATAACCAATCCACTCACAAAATCTCAAAGAAGTGAATCTATGTAGTCTTAAGGACATCCACAACACATAAACCAATACCTTGCAAGAACAACTCTAATAACAAATCTCCAACAATCTCCCAACATCTCCACAATCAACACTGAAAAGAGATAAAGGAATAACCATGTCATCTCTCACATGACATACATAAGCACAAACCAGTGATCACAATCTCTAACCAATCTCAAATCCAATGTAAGTGAAACTAAACATCCAAGAAGATAACCAAGACCAAAGAGAAACCATGCAAATCATAACCTGTATCATGTCCTTCTACACACACCTCTAAATGTAAATTGTGCAAGTATGATCTCCTTCATAAAATCCCAACCAATAAGCCTCAATAACACCCAAACCATACCATATAAGTCATCATGGATGTAAGACTTTCACAAGAATATCAAACTCATAAACCATTCCTAATCCAGGAAATATGCCCAATGTAAAACCATCTCCCAAACTCAATGAGCATAACAATATATGAAAATTGAGATACCAATGCTAAACCATCTCTCAAATGAACCCTCTATAACTAACTCATGTATTGTAGCTTAATATCCATATCCATGAAAGATAATCATAAATAAAATGCACCTGAGAGAAACAATGAGCTATACCTCTCAAAAAGAAAACCACTGAGTAGACCAAGAGTGGGGAATGAGAATTCATATTAAGATATCCAAGTCTCCAATCAATACTCATCTAAGAAAAATCTCCTTTCAAGTCCATATTAGGTGAATGCCCCTCGGACTTCCTGCCAAAACCAAATAACTATTCTAACAAATACTTCTCTAATCCAAGAGAAATTGGCATCACCACCATCTCTAAGTATCCATGATTACTTGTAACCAATCAATCCATTCCAACTTCAAATGCAATATAGCAATATCATGAAGTATCCATCTTATGATCAATGTTCTCAATATCAAGAAACTAAACCAAGATCAATGTCAAAGTTCTAACCATAACCTCAGGAACATAAACATGACAACATGATCTAACCATCTCAACAAAAGAAATAACATGTTTCATATGAACATACTATAACATATCAAAACTTTAAACTGTATCAAGATTATATCATGACATAAAAATTAAACCATCACAACTCCAAAGATAAAATGTCAAATGAAAGCATAAACCACACCTTTACCAAGAACCCCATTGGTTCTCAACATGAAACCATCTCCATACACCATGATGAAAACCATCTCCACATACCATGAAGAACCATCTCCAAACACCTTGAAGATAACCAAGAAGCCCATGAGTCCTCAAGATATAACCATCTTCACACACCATAAAGATAACAAATGCATCATGCAAATTTCAAAGATGCTTCTGTAGTAATAGGATCTAAAACAAACCTCCAACATCTGCAAAAACATAATAAATATATCAATGCCAACAATTCCCACTCAACCATGGTACCAAGTCACCTATGGCATCATAATCCATCTCCTATATGAATATCCTCTAGGTCTACACTCACACAACCAAAGTGTTAATACCAAGTGAAACCAAGATCTCCAAACCAAGAACTAATCCCACACTATCACTCCATCATTGCCACAAGCTCCCACTAAACTATGTATCTAAGCTATCAATGATATAATGATGAAAAACCATCCTCTAACCATGAGAATCAACCAAGGCATCAAACCATCAAAGAACTCAAAGTGCACATCAAGAGCTCCTCAAAAGAAATCAACTAACCATGATCCTCAACCAAGAAGATATACCACCATAACCAAATCATGAATCAAGACCAATGAACATTAAGGATGTATCTGTATATCCAATCATGTCATGCCAAAATCTATGTCATCATGATCACATCTATGAACCAAGTATTTGACTCTCAATATGTCCAACCTATTAGCATAAAATATTCAATGACAATCCTCCACCATGACTATACCTAATAACAACATCTCATCCCTTCTACATAAAGAAAAATTAAAAAATCATGTGACTTAGGGCATAGACAATCCAAATTCAAGCCACCAATCTGAATATGCATCAATAATGAAAGATCAATGGACAAAAACAACCTATAACCAAGCTATAAATACAACTTGTAAGTATAAACCTCTTACAACACAACACAACACAATATGTAGACCCAACAAGTCATCATACATATCCAAATCAAATACTGATAACCATATCATCATGAGACCAATCTGAAATATGAACTAAGTATACAATAACATCAAATCTTAAATCTCCAAATATACAATGTCATAAACTCAAAATGATACCACAGTTAATAAATATCATAAACTAATCAAGTTATTATATCACCAAATAAACCATGTTTAACCTACACCAAATCTAAACCAATTTTTAGAGCTCTCCAAGAGCTTTCTGTTGACTACTCGAAGTCTAAAATCTGAATTTGTATGCCCAAGTTATGCCATAATCTGTGTTCAAAATAAATAACATCTAAATTTTAGGCTCTTAAAACCTAGCCAAATTTCAAAATCATAGAATCAAACCTACAATGAGTTGTAGTTCTTTGAATTAGCTTTCCAACACCTATAAAAAGTCTAAAATTTGATATCCTGAGAGAAAGTTATGGTCATTTTACTAAGATAGTCTTTTTTACCATTTTTTTTTTTTGTAACAAAAATACCAGTGGGAATAAATTTGATGGTCATCATAGGCTAAAACTATAAAAATATTTCATTTCCTCTGAACATGCCCAAACTAGGGCATATTATATATCAAAATTTATAAAAATGTCTTCCCAGATCCAATGGTGAGGACTATTTTTACCCAGGAGCTCATTTCTACAAACTCTCCCTAAAACCCTCATTTAAATAAAACATCCTAAAAGTCCTTTTGACCAATAATTTCACATACCCAAAATCTAAAAACATCCCATCATAATAGCAAACCCAAAACCCTCAAATCTACAATAAAAAACTCATATATGTTGTCATTTATTTTATCCTCTCATGCATTCTCGTGGATTCAATCTAGGGTTACAATAACATAACATAACTCTGATACCACTTGTAAGGAAACTTGCAAAGAAAGAATATAAATGTTTCTACATAACCCATAATAGATCTGAAATAAATATGCAATCAAAATCCACATGCAAGAGAATAGACAATATACCCACAAAAATGTGACACAAGATATACCCTAGAAAACCCTCATTGAGGGAAAAACCTAGCCACCAAAAGCATCTATCACCATGTATTATTCAGCAAAAAATACCGTTGCAATGCAACCATGGAAGTTTTCGAAGGCATAGCCACAACCAAGAAATCCATGTGAACAAGCATGAATACACACATCCAATGTCATGCTTCCAACCTTAGCAAATGCTCCCTTTGGCTAACCTATCAAGCCTTGTCCCACTTGACTCTTGCCTTTTGCCCCTCTTTCTCACCACACCAACAACTACCCTTATGGCTACTTATATAGTAGCAAGTCCCACAAAACCATCCAAGTGGTACTACATAAACCATGTACTACAACCATGTGCTACCTAACCCATTGACCCCACATTTAATATTAAAAATTTAATTCTTTTCTCCAATATTAAATAATTACATGCAATATTATCACAATGTTACAATAAAACTCATCATGTATATCCCATGGGAATCTTTACATGTTGCACATCCATCTAGGTGCAACATTACATAATAAAATAAAATAAAATAATATAAAAATATTATGCAATGCGCGCAACATCCATTATCTCAACATATAAATTTTATTATCTTATGTTTTATTACCACCCAGTGTTTTATTTAGTTATCACTTACTTAAAATTTCCTCTGCCAACACACTAGGTAATGGTCACCAGACTGTGAGATAGAAGTTCCCTCCATGTTGCTACCCTACCCTACCCATGCTCATCCAATGATGAGTGTTCATAGGAATGCATATTCTAAACCCAACCCCAAATGATCATAACTCCCAAAAGTACCATGGAAGATTGAGCCTTGCAAGTCTCCCAATAAATGCATGCATACGTGCTTGTGTATGGCGCACCACCATTATGAAGATCATATCACAAGGACTGAATGAGAACACAACCAAAATATTACTCAACCAAAACTAATCTCGAGAGGATGGATGTAGCATGCACCCCAATGCAACATAAAAGTGCACCAATGATCTAACTAGCATCCTAACATATGATCTAGGTCCATGACCAACATCATGTCAAGAAAATCCAAGAAAACTGGGTGACACATAAATTGAGGTGAAATCCCAAAACTAGACAACTTCAAAAATAAAATCCATGAGAGTCCAATAAAAATTAGTTTTGGACACCGTATGCAAAAATGACTAGCATAATAGTTTGAAATCCTAATGAAAAAAGGGAAAACTTTCATATCGAACCAACTAGGAAGAACCAACAAATAGAAACAAAGGGGAACACTAGTTCTTAGCCTCCTAATAAACAACTACTAGAAATATAACTAGAAATAGAGCTGAAACACAAAAATGGGAGAGCCCTACCTAATAGAAAAAGGGGAAAAAATGAAAAATAGCTAGAAAAAAAAAAATCCCACAGAAGCTACCAAAAACTTTAGCACAACAAGGTCTCCCTGAACTAGTTCCAATGAGACTAATCTGGCAAAGATCCCATGCTTGTAACTCTCACAACAAATAGAAATGCAATCCTCCAAAAGAGGATTTTGGAAAAAGCTCTCAAATTTTCAATTTCTAAAAGTGAGAAGTGAGGAATTAATTTCCTCTTTCAATACTTATTTATTTTTCAAGTGAATAATCGATTAGGGTAAATAACCAACCAACCTATTTAAACCCTAAATCGATCCAACTGAAAATAACCTATTCCAAGTAATTAGAACTCATCTACAGAAAAACTATCATGAATTAAAAATCAAATCAATTAAAACCTGAAAACCCCCAAAATCACATAAATTCCTTAAGAACCTTTGCGACACTACAAACCTCTAAATGCACAGACATGCTCATAGGTCTTGCAAATGAATTTGGATTTATTAAATCATGGGAAGGTTTAATTTAAACATTTAAACAAGATACGTGAACTATACAGGGACAACATTGGTAAATGTGAATAGTTGAATCACTGACTCTATGTGCCATTACCAGGGATATAAATCCTACACACTAAAACACATGATCAAGTGCAATAACATATAATAAAATAGTCAAAGCAATAAATGCATTAAATTGCTTAATTTAACCATTTATTTAATTATACTAAAATAATCCATTTAAATCACTCATTTGCACATAAACCATAATGAAGTAAATAACCATAGAATTAAACCCATCACATAAAATAATCAAACATATATCCAAATACTAAATAACCAAGTATCATCATAAAACATACTGTAATCTCAAAATGGAATCAACATGCAAATATGATCAAATGCGCAACATAACTTAGTATAGAATCTATGAAACTAAAATCAAAGTACAACACCTAACCCTTAGGTCATTTGAAATGTCAACATATTATGAGTAACAAATATCTCTCGAATCAAAATATAACAAGGTATAGATTGCAAAAATGAGAGGCACTACAATGTGCAAGATCATGGTCAACCAAACTATGACCTTAAGTGACAATGAAAAATTAGTAAATCAATGTTATGTGAACTTGACATGCAATTTTCAACTTGTTATTAACTTTCTATCAAAAATTTGAGAGGAAATAATATCTAGGAAATTGAATTTAGTTTCTAAACTACTTGGCTTTATCTGAAAAAAATAAAAATTTATTGGTCAAAAATTTGAATTTTAATGCAATGGGATAGAAATTTCAAGACAAAAATAAGTAGACATATGTCTTACCACCTTAATCAAAATCAAATGATAATCTATTTTAATAAGATTATAGATATAAGAAGTAAACTCATGTCCAGATGTGACACACATTTTGGGGTATTTTTATGCTAGTAAATAATTAATTATAATTTTTTTACTATAGTATTTTTGGAATAAAAAACTCTTGTGTCTGACCATCTTAACTAATTCAAAACTCTGCAACAATTAAGTTTTCTTTTCTTTCCTTATTGCAAAAGAAGTATAGAGTGTGATGCATTTTTTGGATTTGAAAAATGTTGTACCATTTGAAAGTTATAGTTATTTTTCAATCAGTGTCAATCAACACTTTACATGTAACTCTATTAGAAAATAACTCATAATTACTTATTGAAGTTGTAAGTTGACAAACATTTTTTATATGAAAATCCAAGAACATTCTTATGAAACCCTTTTTGTTTTATTAAATTTAGGTGAAAAAAAGTCATAAGATACATGTTTGAAGTAAAAAAACACACAAGAATAGGCAAAAAACATGTTTTCGAGACATTTTTTAAGTTGACCATGTAGGATTGGTACCCAAATATATACTAGAACTTATAAAGGTATTAATTTTTTGGTTTTGTATGAGGAAGGGTGGGAAAAAATTGGAATAAATTCTTAAATGCTTTGAAGCATTTCAAAACTACATATTTTTTAGATCACCACTTTTTGGCATATCATGACCTTGCACATACCCTATAGCTCCATCAAACTTTTCCATGCAGGAAAGTTATCTCTATTGAGTTTGGGTACCTCCTTTCTATACATCTTAATCTTTAGCTTTTAGTACCTTCAAACTATGCACTCACAAGCACTTGACTTTGATACCAAACATTGGAATTCTTTAGAATAAATGAGAAGGGAGTGAATCAATTATCCAAGGTCCAAATGTACAAATAATTTTTTTTTCCAATTAACAAATTCATAAACATATACCCATATCATGCATGTATCCATTAGATCATCTAATACCTTAAACATTTGCATATTGTTGTCCTAGGCCAAAATAACTTTGTAGAAATGTAAACATGAAACACCACAAACAAATTCACATTATTTGACACAAGGATTTTACATGGAAACCTAATTTGGGAAAAATCACCAGTAACATGCCACCCAATTTCACTATTCTGAAGTGATACCCTGTGAAAGGCCAACCCTATTAAAGTTTATAGTATACACTATTAAATGTGGCCTAGTTAAAGGATTTCAGTCATCCTATTAGGAGTGATACTTGTTAGAGGACTTTAGAACATTCTATTAGAATGTCACCTGGTTAAAGGATTTACAAATGACTATTAGGTCAACTTTAATCAAAAGGATTTATCTAGACTTATACAATGGCTAGAAAGTAACATTAGGAATTGATTTGATAACTAAATACAACTCATTTGCAGATTGTAGTCATTTTCATAGTCCTCTATTCTACTTGGGATTCATACTCTTCATCTCTGATAGCTTGTTCATCCTTCAAGAATTCAACTCCTTAAACCTTCTTGCTTAGTATGACAATTGTAGATTCATTCATTCAACCACGTTATGAAGCACCACCTTAGACATATTATCTTTGACAACCTTTTCTTCTATCCTGATATCTCTATAAATAGATAATTTAGGTTATTTTCTATTTGACCATAATTATCAATTTTAGGGTTAGGTAAGATTCAATGAATCTACCCACTTTTCCATTTTAATCCCTCTACAAAATTCTTCTACAATATTCCTTGAATTTTCCTCAAAATGGTTTATTTTGAATTTTGTGCCACCAACTCATCATACTTATCTTCCACATGCTTCACATAATTCAATAAATCAAAATATTTGGCTCAGATTTGTCAAATCTTTGATTTGACATGTTTTAATGTCACTCGACATCTACATTGTTCACTCAATAATAACAATCTTCTAGTGCTTAGCCAACACTAGGTTTCTTGGCACCAACTACATCTTCTCAACTCATTCACTACTATTATTTCCTTGATACTCGACACTTACTAAATTTTAGTGACACTTGACATATACTGTATTTTCTACTCAGCTTGCACTAAATTCACTTAGCTTACACTATTTCCTTGCCTAGGCTTCGTAGACACTTTTTATAAAAACACTTCTTCTTAGCTTAGCTAAAGAAATAAATTACTTTAGCCTTAAGTAGATCAACAATACATCATATCATCCATGTCTTACTTGGTCTTAATACTCCTTTTATACACTAAATAACCTTAAGTAGATCAACAATACATCATATCATCCATGTCTTACTTGGTCTTAGTACTCCTTTTATACACTAAATAACTCAACTTTTCTCTAGGGTCTCTTGTGTAAGGAAACTTGCAATAAAGAATATAACCATTTCCACATAACTCATAATAGATTTAAAATAAACAAAAAATTTAAATCCACATGCAAGAGAATAGACAACATACCCACAAAAATTGTGACACAAGATATACCCTAGGAAACCCTTAATGAGGAAAAAACCCAGCCTCCAAAAACATCCATCACCATGTATTATTCAGCAAAAATACCATTTCCATACAACCATAGAAGTCTTCCAAGCCATAGCCACAACCAAGCAATCCATGTGAACAAGCATGAATCTACACATCTCATGTCATGCTTCCAACCCTCACAAATGCTCCCTTGGCTAACCTATCAAGCCTTGTCCTACTTGACTCTTTCCTTTTTTCCTTTTTCTTCTTCTCTCTACACCAAAAACTACCCTTGTGGCTGCTTATATAGTAGCAAGTCTCACAAGACCACCAAGTGGTATTACATAAACCATATGCTACCTAACCCATTGAACCCACATTTAATATTGGAATTTTAATTCTTTTTTCAAATATTAAATAATTACATAAAATAATATCACAATGTTAAAATACAACTCATTAAGTATATCCCATGGGAATATTTACATGTTGCATATCCATATAGGTGCAACATTACATAATAAAATAAAATAATACAATATAAAAATATTATGCAATGTGTGCAAAACCCATTTTCTCTACAATCTACCACTTGTTGTATACATTGTATAGGGTCAATCCGTAGCCACATAAATGAACAAGGGAACAATCCCTCCCAACACATCCACCATCATAGATCAAAGTACACCAAGTTCTCCATCCTAGTACCCACAAAAAAATCAAAGTATTGAGCATCTCAAACATGAATGATCTCATCTCCTATTATGCCACTACCACTAGGCATACATAGAAGCCATCCAAAGAGAAAGCCACCCAACCTATCGCATTAGAGGACCATAAAATCCTATGCCAACCAAAATTCCAAGCACAAAATATTGATCCAAAGGTAATCAAACATATCCATAGTTGTCAAAATATCCATAGCTAAAATAGCACCCACAACAAGTGTCAAACCCATCCAACTATCCATACCTCCAAAGGTATACCAAGTGAATCTCACAAAATCAACATATCCAATCTATAACTTTCAATCACAAGCTTCAAGAGCAATACCTACCACAAATATACCAAGAAGCTCCCACTACAAAATATAATTTTAAATCTATAATGAATCCATTCACAACATCTCAAAGAAGTGAATCCATGTAGTATCAAGGACATCCACAACACATATATTGATATCCTACAAGAACAACTCTCATTACAAGTCTCCAACAGTCTCCCAAGCTCTCTGCAACCAAAAAAAGAAAGAGATAAATGAATAACCATGTCATCTCTCACATGACATATATGAGCACAAACCAATGATCACAATCTCAAACCAATCTCAAATCCAATGTAAGTGAAACTAAACATCCAGGAAGATAACCAAGACCAAAGAGAAACCATGCAAATCATAACCAGTATCATGTCCTTCTAAACACAACTCTAGATGTAAACTGTGCAAGTATGATCTCCTCCATAAAACCCCAAAAAGAAGCCTCAACAACACCCAAACCATACAATATAACTACTCATGGATGTAAGCCTCTCACACTGAGATCAAACTCATTAACCATTCCTAAATCAAGGAATAACCATTCCTAATCCAAGGAATATGCCCAATATAAAAACCATCTTCCAAACTCAACTAGCATAATAACATATGCACATGGAGATAAAACCATCTCTCAAATGAACCCTCTAAAACTAACTCATGTACCATAGCTCAAGACCCATATCTATGAAAGACAAGCATAAATAAAATGTACCTAAGAGAAACAATGAGCTATACCTCTCAAGTAGAAAACCACCGAGTAGACCAAGAGTGGGGAATGAGAATTTTAAATCAACATATCGAAGTCTCCAACCAAGACTCATCTAAGAATAATCTCGTCTCAAGTCCATATTAGATGACTGCCCCTCAGACTTCCTACTAAAACCATCAATTATTCCAACAAATAATTTTTTAATCCAAGAGAAATCAACATCACCACTATCTCTATGTATCTATGAGCACCTATAACCAATCAATCCATGCCAACTCCAAATGCAACATAGCAATACCATGAAGTATCCAACTTATAATCAATGTACTCAATACAAAGAAACTAAGCCAGGATCAATGTCAAAGATCCAACCATGACCTTAGGAATATAAACATGACAACATGATCTAACCATTTCAACCAAAAGAGATAACATCCTCTATATGAACATACTATAATATGTCACAACTCTAAACATGTATCAAGAATATTACATGACATAAAAATGAAACCATCCTCACACCAAGGATAACATGCCAAATAAAAGCATAAACCACACCTTTACCAAGAACCTTGTTAGTCCTCAAGCTACAACCATCTCCACACACCATGAAGAAAACTATCTCCACACACCATGAAGATAACAAATTGCACCATGAAAATGTTAAAGATGCTTCTGGAATAATAGGATCTAAGATAAACCTCCAACATTTGCAAACACTCAATAAATATATCAATGCCAATGACTCCCACTCAACTTTGGTACCAAGTCACCTATGGCATCATAAAATCCATCTCCTACATGAAGATCATCCAGGTCAACACTCACACAAAAAAAGTGTTAGTACCAAGTGAAACCAAGATCTCCAAACCAAGAAGGTACAAACCAAACTAGGAACTAATCCTGCATTGTCACCCCATCACTGTCACAAGCTCCCACTAAACTGTGTATCCAAGCTATCCATGACATCATGATAAAAATAACATCCTCTAACCATGAGAATCAACCAAGGCATCAAATCATCAAAGCACTCAAAGTGCACATCATGAGCTCCTCAAAAGAAACTAAATAGTCATGATCCTCAACCAAGAAGATATACCACCATAACTAAATTAGGAATCCAAACCAATGAATATCAAGGATGTACCTATACATCCAATCATGTCATGATAAAATCCATGACACCATGATCACATTTATGAACTATGAATTTAGCTCTCAATGTGTCCAACCTATCAGCATAAAATAGTCAACCACAATCTTCCATCATGACTATACCTAGTAACAACATCTCATCCCTTCTACATGAAGAAAAAATAGAAAATCACGTGACTTAGGATATAAACAACCCAAATCCAAGCCACCAATCTAAATATACATCAATAATGAAGATCAATGGGCAAAGACAACCCATAACCAAACTATAAATACAACCTATAAGTATAGTCTACTTACAACACTACACAACTTGTAGATCCAACATGTCTTCATGCATATCCAAACCAAATATTGATAACCATATCATCATGAGACCAATCTAAAATATGAACTAAGTATACAATGACAACAAATCTTAAATCTCCAACATATACAATGTCATAAACTCATAATGTTACCATAGTCAATATATGACCAAATAAACCATATCAAACCTGCATGAAATCTAAACCAATATGTAGAGCTCTCCAAGAGCTTTCTGTTGACTACTCAAAGTCCAAAATTTGACTATGTATGCCCAAGTTATGCCCTAATCCATTCTCAAAATAAGAAACATCTAACTTTTAGGCTCTTAAAACCTAACAAATTTTAAAAATCATAGAACCAAACCTACACCAACTTGTAGTGCTCTGAATTAGCTTTCCAATGCTATAAAAGTCTAAAATCCGATATCCTGAGAGAAAGTTATGGTCCTTTTACTAAGATAGCCTTTTACCATTTTCACTAAGATTTTTTTTTGTGACAAAAATTTTGATGAGATTAATTTTGATGGCCATCATGGGCTAAAACTAAAAAACTTTTTCATTTCCTCTAAACAGGGCCAAACTAGGGCATATTATATATAAAATTTTATGAAAACATCAACTTGGATCCAACGGTGAGGTCTATTTTTTCCCAAAAGGTCATTTCTACAATTTTCCACTAAAACCCTCATTTAAAAGAAACATCTAAAAAAAATATTTTGTCCAACAATTTCACATGCCCAAAATCTATAAATATCCCATCATAAGAGCAAACCAAAAACCCTCAATTGTAAGAAAACTTGCAATAAAGAATATAACTATTTCCACATAACTCATAATAGGTCTGAAATAAACATAGAATTTAAATCCACATGCAAGAGAATATACAACATACCCACAAAAATTGTGACACAAGATATACCCTAGAAACCCTCATTGAGGGAAAAACCCAACCTCCAAAAGCATTCATCATCATGTATTATTGAGCAAAAATACTATTTCAATAAAATCATGCAAGTCTTCAAAGCCATAGCCACAACCAAGAAATCCATGTAAACAAGCATGAATCCACACATCCCATGCCATTCTTCCAACCTTCACAAATGCTCCCTTGACTAACCTATCAAGCCTTGTCCCTCTTGACTCTTTCTGTTTATCCCTTTCTCTTCTCCTCTCTTCACCAACAACTACCTTTGTGGTTGCTTATCTAGTAGCAAGTCCCACAAAACCATCAGGTGGTATTACATAAACCATGTGCTACCTAACCCCTTGACCCCACATTTAATATTAGAATTTTAATTATTTTTCTGAATATTAAATAATTATATGAAATATTATCACAATGTTACAATAAAACTCATCAAGTATATCCCATGGGAATCTTTACATGTTGCACGTCCATCCATGTGCAACATTACATAATAAAATAAAATAATACAATATAAAAATATTATACAATGTGTGCAACACTCATTTTCTCTACATCTTGTTATCTTCTCTTTTCAAATCCTCTTCATTAATAAAAAAAAATGATAGCATTCAAACCAAAATGTAATTGTCTCACCAACAAGTGGTAGGTTTGACATCATTGACAAAATAATGATTTTTTCATAATAGGATCCATACTCCAAACAATATCTTTTCAAAAACAAGATATCACCATTTGGCCATGTCATATACAAAGGTTGCAATCTCATTGATCTCAACCTCTAACATTAAACTCTACTCCTTCGATCCCTAGAGACTTTACCTATAGGGGCACTCCATCTACAAGATTTGATCAAGATTATAGAAGGTGATAAGGGTAGACACATTGTCTATTAGAAAAATACTAAATGTGTTAATTTCGGTTGCCATCTGTAATATATTAAATTGAGATCAAAGTTTGCTATTCTTCCTGAGAAACCACTTCAGTTGTAGATAGATTAGGTATGACCATGAGAGAACCTTGAGAAAATGAATAAATTCTCCATATATGCTTTCCTACAAAATCTTGAGAAGATGAGTGTGGGTTTAGTTTTGTTGCATAGTCTAAAAGTTCAATTCAAATATCATTTTTTCTTTAAGTTCCTCCTTTCTTGCTTCAAATACCTTACAAAGCCTTATGGTTAGAAATGGTCACCTTCTAATTCCAAAAAAAATTTACTTTCAATCCATACAATAGTACATCATGTTTGACATTCAAGGGGTAAGTGCACCAAGATGGTGTGCAAAAAAGCCAGGTATAAGTGATCCCTTTTTTATGAAATTAGGTAAACTTGATCTTGGAAGACTCATTTGAGGGTCATGGACTCAAAATAATAAAATGTGCAAAACACAAAAAAAATAGTACTCTGAATCTAGTTTCTAAAATACTAAGTTTTAAAAAAAAATAGATAACATTAAGAGGGTCAAACCCTACACGCATGAAAAAATGTTCCTTCTTTTTGTTGAAAACCATAACATAGTTATTTTTATGCACTCAACAAAACATATAGTTATGTTTAGTATTTTTGTAAACCCTTTGGTAGGATGATAGGTAAGAGTGAGATCTAGAAGTTTTGTATTCTTTTATAATTTTTTGACTAGTGTTTTTACAATTATTTTTTGTAGTGACCTCATCCTAAAATTCTAGCACCTATTCATGTGTTGGGCATAACTTGCATCAAAATAATCTAAAATCAACACATTTTTTAAATAAGTGTACAAAATCAATTGTAGAACAATAATATAACAATTCTTTCCATTCGGCTAAGTAGATCAAAAGTTATTAAAAAATGGTAGAAATATGTTGTAATGTCCCCAATTTTTAATAAAATACTTTTAATACTTGTTGGTCCCAATATTTAAATAATATTATTTTTACCTTTAATCATTTAATAAATTAATAAATTTATTTTGGGGCCCAATTGATTTTTGTATATCTCATAACCATCTTTAAGTTTATGTAGGTGTTGTCATCAACTCTCTTTGTAAACCATTAGGAATTCCTTCAAAGGGTATTTAAGTACGACTGTAGATAGTGAATGATATGTGATTTGGATAATTTACTTTGTATTGAAAATTCCTATTAGAATTTTTCATTGTTCACCATTTTAGAAGTGGAAGATCTTCCCTACTTGGCTATTCCGATTTTGGTGGGATTCATTTCTCATCCTATTTTGTCTTGTATTACTTTGCTTTGGATCTAGCACATTTGGAGTGCCGTATTTCTTTTGAAAATATAATATTTTGGTTTTCAAAAATAAATTGTTACATCTTTGTGTTGGTATATGCTTTTGTGTTTGACAATTATATGGTACATTCATTAAATTATATCTTTCCCTCAACATCTCCATCTCACTCCCTTTGACACATTCCTCAAATAGGACTGTGGCATCATCGAAACTTTCTCTTGGGCAATTTCCCTAAGGAATTTCCCTTGGGACTTTTCTTTTGGCACTTTCCCTTAGGTACATTCCCTCAGGTACTTTCCCTCAAGCACTTTCCCTTGACTATTTCCCTTGAGAACTTTCCCTCAAGTTCTTTCCCAAGGGACTCCCCCTCAAAACTTTCCCTTAGATACTTCCCCTTAGGTGTTTTCCTCATGTAGTTTCCCACAAGTGTTTCCTTTGGGAATGCCTTGGGTACTTTCTCTCAAGAAATTTCCCTCAGGTGTCTCCCTTTAGAAATTTTCCTTAGATAGTTTCCCTTGCATTCTCTCCCTTGGGTACTTTCTGTCCATTATAGTTCTCCTTCAAGATGAGTTCCCTTCATATCAAGATCTTCTTTGGACTATGATTACCTTTTGACTAAGATTTCCTATGACCAAAATCATCTTGGGAACATTCTAGTGGTATAAGTTGGTGATCTTTCCAACCTGATGAGATGATTGAGAGATTTTGGGATTTGGATCACAGTATGGTGCCTAAAAGTGATGGAGAGTGGTGGTTGAAGGCACTACAAAAGATTGGCAAAGAGCTCAATGAGGGTTTCCATTATATGTATTGAATTTTTTTTGTGTAAGGTGGACCAATTACCTTCAAGATGTATATAGAGGATCCTTTGTCTAATTAAGGATTCCTTTATTCAACCCAAGACTTTTAGACACCATGGGGTAAAAGCATAGATTCGTGTCACTATTTTTGATACCAAAACTTGTTTTGGTCAAATCTCATTTCTCTATCAAAACTCAATTTTTTTCAAAAACTAAAAATACCCTTTTATAGATCTCAAATTCAATATCATCATTATATAAATTTTTTACTGTTTTGATTAGTTATAATATTTTATAATCTTAAAGTATTATAAGTCGATATTTCAATATTTCAAAAGATGATCTCTCAAAAAAGGAAAAAAAATTAAAAAATTATATTTATCTCTAGAGGAGAGAATCCTCTTCACGAATATGTAATTTTTTTTCAAGAAGGTATAGATTTGATAGGAAAGTTTTGACGGGAAGGAAAAACCATTGGATTTAGATAAGGTCAAACTTGAGTACTTATAACAAAGAAAATATACATTAAAAATAATTATTTCTTCTTTTGTGCACTAGCTATACATATCATCTATAAGATATTTTCAAATCAAAACAAAAAAAGATGATTTGCATATACTTGTTTGATGGGAACTACACCCTATATTTTTTATAGTTAAAAAAAGTACTTTAAACTAAAATAAAATGAAAAAATTCCTACTCAAAAAAATTATAAAAATTATAGGCATAAAATTCATCCAATTCTACATATTTCATCAGTTTACATCATCTTCATATTTTAAACACAAATACCATTTTTTTTGTCACTAATGTTGAACTGTCACATTCTGATATCACATTTCTTTATAAAAGGTGACACAGGTTTGTGCTTTTACCCTAACAAGGAAATAATGTTAGGATTTGTAATATGTCTTAGTAGTGAGATCTTGAGAATTTTTGCTCCTAGATCACCATATGATGATAACACCATGATTGAGATATTACATTTGATCGTTGACAACTTTCAAAGCCTTGATGAATTTAATGGTGATCCATTTGGTAAGAGATCCACAATATTGGATAATTTTTAAAATGACCAAGTAGGTAACCTCCTTTTAGATGTACAGTTGCAAGACTTGATCCATGATATGTTTCATCACTTCTTAGTCACAATCAAAGAGCATCATGATACAAGGGTTTTAGATGCTATGAAGAAGCTTATGATCTCATACAATAAAGAGATGGATGAAAAATCCCAATCTATCATATCTATGTTATAGGTTATTTGTAATTTAGAATGCATCCCTTCTATGGCCTCATGTAGATTGATCAATGGTGTTTTCAAGAATTTTGAAGAAAAGCTAATATCTCATTTGCACAAGTGGGAGGAAATGGATGACAATGATAAGGGAGATATATTAGGTAAGGAGAGTGAAGGCATGATTACATGGCTACTCCAAGAGGATTTTCTAAGTCTTCCTACTACATTGGGAGAACACCAAAAAAATGAAAAGGATGTTTGCATGGATCTTTTAATGAAAACATAGATGGATGAAGTTATTCCCATCACCAAAGTTGTACCTAATGTTTTCCTATCACTAAGGTTGTGTTTTTTGTTGAGGTTGTACCAGTCATCAAGGAACTATAAGGTGTAGAGGTTTTTTTAGACATTGAGGTTGTATTTGTTTGTAAAGCTATGTGTCTATTACCAAGGTTATGTCCATCATCACAGTGATTTCCATCATTGAGGTTGTATTCCTATCACTATGGTTGTGTTTTTCATCATAGTTACATTTTTTGTCATCACCATCTTTGTGTCTGCCACCATCCTTATGTTTTTTGTCATCTTTCTTGTCATTTTTGTCACCAAGTCTATGTCTATCACTGTATTTATGTTTGTTGCTAAGTCTATTTCTATCACTATTATTGTGTCTATTATCATCACTATATCCATCGTCAAGTCTATATCAATAATCATCATTGTTGTTTATCATGTATTTGTCATCATTCAGTTTGTGCTTGTCATCATCATCAAATCTATGTCTTTTTCCATCACTTTTATGTTTGTTTCCATCATTGTGTCCATTATCATCTCCATGG